>OZ025252.1:46294815-46700007 GCA_964019135.1 Arenicola marina | reverse complement strand
CTTCAAAATCTGGCCTTCTTTCTAACCGAGTGCGTTTTCTTTCATTGCATCTTGTGACTGAATTCGTTACAAACCCGATGCGTATCAGATAAATTACAAAGTTCATAAAGTGAAAACATAAAATGTGAGTGTAAACATTGACCACAATTTCAAGATATCACAACGAAACAAACGAGTGAGGGATAATTTAACACTTGGCAATTATTTGTAACAAGTTAACTCATTTTGAATGAAGTGATGTGCTTCCCTAACGAAAATATTGATGAAACACGTTTTAAGTGAAACATTATATTAAATACTGAACATCGGTTGATAATGTAAGACTTTCGCAAAAGTACAATAATTTGTGTAAGGGATGAAAACGTGGTTTGAACCATGCATACCATCATTACCTAAAAACGGAGTCAGTCTGTAGAGGCTTTACTGAAGAAGCAGAAGCAGAAATACGACTCTACGAACAACTGTAACTATAAGTAATGTAAAAAGAAGTTTGTGCAATCACTTATGTTTCATTTGTAAACCATTTATTATTGATGAAGGCAATTTTATGTGACGCGTGATTCCTTGTGCGTAAGTCAGTCACAGTAGTGATGCATTACATGTTTCATATGCAACGGATGTCACTTATGTACGCGTTATCAACGAATGTTCATTTTAAAATGTTTCTATTGTATAACCTATGTACGCGTTTCGACTCATTTTGTATAAATATACTTGATGCATTGCATGCATCAAGTATAAAAGAACTCGAAACGCGTTGGTTTTCAGAGACCGCACGTACGTCGGTTCAGTGGGGTAACGGTAAACTACAGAGACGGCCTTACCGCGGAAACTGCGGGATGTCCATCTTATATATACATCGTGACAAATTCGATGATGAAGGACCTCGCACCAGACAGATAGTTGATGATGAGACAATTCGGTTATTGCTCGACTCCACATAAACTCACTGAGTCGTGGTGTGAATTATGCCCACCCCATAGATCGTTGCGTGGAAAGATCCAAACGTCACTTCATAACAAGGACTGGTGTCATTAAAGTTGGATCTACATCAAGCATTCCCTTGTTGATTACTTACGTACATACATCCAGTACAAGTTCAGTGGTTATTCAAAGATTTTGTTTGATACTGTCATCATGAATAGATAAACCAGAGCTTACTTCCATTACATATTCCAAAAAAAAGGAAAAGAACATTGCTTGTTACCTTAACGATATCGCTCATTATTCACACTTACCTTCTCTGGGCATTTTCTCGTTATCTAAACAGAAACTCCTAGACGTAACTTATCATTCGATTCACTACCTTGTGTTAGTCGTACTGTTTCACACCAGTGCTTTACCAAATGACGCATTATACGGAGACGTATAGCGTGTCAGTTAGTTAATCAGTTTAGTTTTCGTTAACTGGAGTGCAGAGCTGATTTACATCACTTGCTTTGCAAAAGTGCTATGGGCCCCCGAACACTTCACACATCTATCGTGACAAGTGTAATGGTATGGTTCACAATTTTTCCTTTACTTAGAATCTATCACATATACGTTGTCTGCGTTCGTTTGTCATTCAATGTTGGTTAAAAGATACCATCAACCTAAGTGGAACATTTTCTGTAATAAATCTGTCATCACTACATAAACCAGTTATCTCTTAGCGTGGACACACCGCATGTTATATTACAACAATTGAACGGGTGTTTTACATCTTACTGGTCTGATCATATGCTAGATGAACTAAAACTCTTCTACGTAATTTATAGTTCGATTCATCAACTTGTGTTGCATTTATTATTTCCCATTAGTTCGTTCACAAATAACTCATTACATATGTTCACCTGTTAAATAGTTATACGCGTGTCGTTTGTTTTCACGTGTGACTAAACACATAGATTATGTTAACGACACATATCGCGTGTTATTTACTTAAACACTTTACGATTGTGTAATTGTAGTGCAAACCCAGTTTACAATATTTGCTTTGTAAAAGATCTATGCACGACGAAGTATTCTACACATCAATCATGACATACGTGTAAATGTATGGTTCACATTAAGTATTCACTTGAAATATATTATATATATAAGTTATTACATTCTTCTGTCGTTCGCTGTAGATGCGTATTAAAATTCCCCCATGATTGAAGCATTTATTGCACAAGTTATCTAAGGCAGGGTTTATACTTGCCTTGCGCAATAGTTCATTCACTGAAACAAAGTCATAGTACATGTCGTATTAAACAAATCACTCGTTATTCACACGTGCATACTGGTCTTATATGTTAACCAACCCGAAATTCATTCGCACAATTTGGGGATACCCGTGTAACATGGTTCACATTGACTGCGCATTTGAAATAATGCCTTTCATACAAGTTTTTACTTCTTTTGTAGTTCAACGTATATTGGTATAGAACGCCACCATGGTTGAAACATTTATTGTACTAAACCTATCATCACAACATAAATCGGGGCTTATACTTACTTTGCGCAACATTTAACTTCACTTGTTATCCACACCTAACTATTTTGATCATATGATAATTAAGCAATGGTCCTATCACGTATTTTTTATGCTATTCCCTAACTTACGTCACGCATATGATTTCATATTAGTTCTTTAAAAAATTACATTATATATGCACTTAGGTCCTCTACCGATACAAAATGTATACGTGTAATGCTTTTCTTCACACTTGTGTTAACACATCTCATAACAGCGACAACTATAACAAGTATTTACTCAATCGTTTTTGTTTGGTTAACGATAGTGTAAATCCGCGTTGCATCCCTTGCTCCACAAGAGATATATGGGATCAAACATTCCGCACATCAATCGTCACACACGTGCAAAATGGTTCGCATTTAATGCTCACTTCAAAGGTTTTACATAAAAATTATTACCTTCTTCTGTCGTTCGCTGTATGTTGATATATATCTTCGAAATGATTGGAAAAGTTATTTTACTAAACCCGTCATCACTAAAGGAAGCAGCGCTTATTCTTACAAATATTTTGCTAACTGAAAACAAAATCACATAACAGAGTTTATTAAACATATCACTCGCTGTTCATACCTAACTACTCTGATTATATCTTAATTTAAACTCCTTCCTGTAAGTTATTATGTGGCTTCCCAACTTGCACTACGCAAGTTATGTCGCATTGGATCGTAAACAAATTACGCATTACATTTCCACCTAGTTTTTCGGCCAGTATACAATATTCATACACAAAAGTTTTCCGTTTCTTCCGTTGTTCGTTGTATGTTTATCAAGAACTTCAACTTAATAGAATTTTTATTTTACTAAACCTATCATTGTTACATTAAGCACAGCTTACTTGCCATGTACGATCGAAAAAAAACATAAGACTACATGTTACATTAAACATGTTACTCATTTTTCCGTCCTACGTACACTGATCATACCGTTTCTTAGTAGTCTAACATATATTATAACCACGACACCTATACAGCGGGTTATTCTCTTAAAATTGGTAACTGCAGTGCAATGCAACTTTACACAACTTGCTTTGGAAAAAGATCTATGTTCCGCCAAACCCGTCAAACGTCAATCGTGACACACGTGCAGCATGGTTCACATAAAATGTCTACTTGAATGTCGTACATAAACATTGTTACTTTATTCCATAGTTCATTGTACTCTGATACATAACTTTAACATAATTGAAACAATCCTTTACATCATCACTACATAAACCCAAGGTTACCGGTATTAAGTATAGAAATGTACAGTATACACATGTATTCGTGTTATCATTGCCTACGGGTTCCACGAGTGTTACATAACTACGCAAACATGACATATGAAACACTGAATACATAAACTTATATTTTTCTTTCACGGTTGTCTTTCCCACATGTGAAGTAAACTTGGTGACATATAAAAGATAAAACATGTAGAATGCTATTCATGCGTTTCATAATTGTCAAATGAGCTGTACGTATGCAACACATCATAACTTTTACTTGATGACATGAAAAATAAAACTTGCAAAATACTTTCGTATTCGATTTGGTAATTATATGTTATTGCCTAAGTATTTCTCATTTGATCTTTAAAGCATTACACATTAAATTATTGCTAGAGACTCTGCCGGTACAACAGCTATACATAAAAGCCATTACTTTCGTTTATTGTTCACTGTATTGTGATGAATAACTTCACTCATCATTCAAACCTAACTACACTGATCATACCGTTTTCCATATTTGTCTCATCCCAGATTATAACAGTGACACCTATATCCTGTTATTGTCTGGTTCGTTGGCAAACTGCTGCGCAATCCAAATTTACACCACGTGCTTTGCAAAATGTCCATGTTCCCCCACACATTTTAGTGTAGCATAGTTTAAATTTAATGTTTACTACAATGCATACACAATTATTACTTTATTTCATAGGTGGATGATACACAACTTCAATATCACCGTTGGATGATACACAACTTCAATATCATGGAAACATTTTCCATTATTATTACTACATAAACCTGAGCTCCCTTGAATGGAATACCGAAATTTATAGTATACATATTTATTTTTCAGGGTTGTCTATTAAGTACCCGAATGTGTCATAAAACATAAGCTTGATGATATATTAAAGGCAAAACGTAGAATGCTACCTATGTTTCATAATTGTCTAATGAGCTACATAAATGTTGCACATAACTTAGACTTTATGACATATGAAACATAAAACTTACAAAATACTTACATATTTGTTACACAATTGTCTAAGTATTGACCTAACGTACATAAAATATAAACTTGATTGCATATGAATCATCTGATACAAAAACTCATTACCATTGTCTGATCCTACTTATGCGAATGCTGTATAACATTTAATTTATAATTCAATGAAACATAAACTTATTTATTCCTAAAATCCTTTCCGTATATTACACATAAATCTTTCAAATGAAATAAAACGTTTTAAGTATATCTTAACATCTTCAACCATAGCAGTACCACGCATATAGGTAGCAACACCTCATTCCTTCCTAACTTGATATCATTTATAAAAATATAGCATGCAAGCATCTCCACTCCGAAAGGTGAATCCCCTCACCCACACGACTCATATCCTAACATTGACATTGCTAGAAATAGTGCACACACGCCCCTATTCTCTCTATCATAGTACCTATTCTCTAACCACCCAACTCTCTACTCCTCACCCCTCAACATAAGGTATTGTCCAAAAATAGAAAACGCATGTATGTCCCCTGCATCCTCTCTGAGATGGCAACATCACTGATTATTTCTGACCTAATTCCTGTGATCATACCGTTTCTTTTCACATTTGTTTCCACACAGTTATAACAAGGCCAGCTATAACCCGTTATTCTCTTAATCGTTGGTAAACTTTCAGCGCAATCTTAATTTACACCAAATTCTTTGCAAAAAAAAATCTATGTTCCTCCGAACATTTTACGTGTAACATGGTTTAAATTCGATGTTCACTGGCAATACACACAGGATTATTACTTTATTTCATAGTTCATCGTAAGTTGATACATAACTTCAACATCCTGGAAACAATTCGCGTTATTATTGCCACATAAACGTACGCTTCCTTGCATTAAATACCGAAATTTATAGTATACATAAGTATTTTTTGACGGTTGTCTATTAATTCCCGAATGTGGCATAAAATAGAAACTTGATGCTATATGAAAGGCTAAACATGCAAAATGTTACCTATATGTTTCATAATTTTCTAATGATCTACATACATGTTGCACATAACTTATACTTTATGCCATTTGAAACATAAAACTTACATAATACTTTTATAGTCGTTTCACTATTGTCTAAGTATTGCCCCGAATGGAACATAGAACATAAACTTGATTGCCTGTGACGCATCTAATACACAAACTTATATAATAATGCTACATTTTTACCATTGTGTTATTCTAGTTATGCGAATTCATAATGTAATGAAACATAAACTTATTTTTTCCTATTATCATTGCAGTATGTTACACATACCTGTTTCATATTAAATAAAACGTTACCAATAAACCTTAACCACCATAGCACTACCCTGCGCCCAGAGGTAAAAACACCTCATTCCTCCCTACCCTGATATCATTTATAAAAATAGAGAAGGCAAGCATCAGCCCCAAATGTCCCCCTCAATGCTCCACACACCCGCCTCATTTCTTAATATTTATGTCGTTTCTTAAAATATAGTATACGCGCCCCAACCCCCTCCATCAACCACCCTCTCCTCATCGCCTCAACACTAAAAATTGAGCATGCGTGCATAACCACTCCACCCCAAGCGGCTCTGTCTCTCACCATCTGTTCCCTGGGCCAATTACAACGTCTATATGGACAGAGGGGCATGGACACTTAATTTTCTCTAGCCAACTCAATGTAGGGAGTGGAAGAAACCAGTGGTGGGGATCTGACTCATTTCAGCTGTCTTTGGTAGAAATGTTCCGTCACCAAATGACTTCACACAGCAGCCTCACTAGCTGTGTTGTGCAAACGTGTCAGTCAACCCGTCGCTCGCACTATGGTAGTCTAAGAACGGGCCTCATGCTTCATAAAAGAGGATCGAGTATAAACTAACGGGTACATAAATCTTCGACTAACCCTCAAAGTAGTCTGATTAAACACTCAACACTATTGAAACGCCATTACATCGTAATCTTTAGACTAACTGTCTCCATATCTCATCCAACGTACCTGATGCCCGACAAAACTATTAGTTATAAGTAAAACGAGCCTATCACTTCCTATTAAAGAGCTACATTTAAAAGTACCAACTACACAGAGAAGAACTTATAAACGCCAGAACTCATGTTCTTAATCGAAAACAGGGAACTCAATTCAATATGGTCTCGACATTATCGTCCGCGCACCCTCATCTCGAAATCCGATGAACAGCCAGCTGGGGTGAACTGCGCACACCCCCATTATATCCACCCGCCTCCCCTCACCTTCAAGCCAAGAGACAAGCCTCAACACGCTCAGCGGTCACTAGTACTGGCTTTCCCTCGCGAAACGCTTCGGTGACTCCACTGGTCTGGGTAGCCTCTCAAATTAATGTATTGGTGTCCTTGGGGTGCGGGCGTAGGGGAGGCGGGCAGGCTGCTAAAGTACGTCCCTCACTCATAGGTGGTGGTAAAGAAGGGGCGACATGCTAAATAGGGGGGGGGGGGAGGGGACGCGGTGAACGCGGTGAATGCGGAAGAGGTGTAGGAAAAACGGTCAGACTAGGAGGGAGGGGAAAAAGGGGCTGAGGGAGGGCGACTAATTTTATAAGATAACTGCTGTCCTTGCAGTTATCTGCCGATGACACATCTTAACGTCACAACATGATTGTGAATACCGTTCACCGTCATGGTTGGGTGAGGGTAGGAGGGGATCGGCTTTCGGGGAGGGAGGGGCGGGGGCCGTAATATCGGGAGTTGGTCGGTGGATGAGGAACAAGGGATTGGCGCCCTCTTACTGGGATAGAAAAGAGTTATGACAGTTGTTTGATGAGTCAGTCTATTATTTCAATACTAATAAGCGCCTGTATTCTCTCCTCCTCAGGTAGTTTTTCATCTGCAAGCAATTAATACGTCGACCAGAAAGGTCAATGGGTTGAGCTCTACAACATAAACAACCAGCTGTCAAGTATTAATTGTCTTCTCTAACCGCTCCTCCCATGGCAGCTATAGGTGTAGGGATAACAGATTTGGAGGGAGGGGGAGAAAGGGGTATCGGGGCTAAGAGAGGGCGACTGATTTGACAAGATAATTATGGAACTACTGTCCTTGTAGTTAACCCGCGATGACTCATCCATGACGTCACTCCGTGATTGTGAAATGCCGTTCACTGTCATGGTACGGAGGGTGTAGTAAGGGGCCTAGCTAGTTGAATCGGAGGGGGGGGGGCAGTGGATGAGGTAGGGGGGGGGGGCGTGAACAGGGGAGGGGAGGAAGGGTGATGTGCATAGGTGGGGGGGGGGGGGGGGTGAGTTGCCATTCACGCGCCAGGTGGCGATGGGAGACCGCCGCGCATTCGCGCCGGCAAAAGCGTTACCCCCAAGAAGCATTACCCCCAAGGAAAGTTACATTCAACTGACTTCTTCTTTACTACTTCCAAAGCTGTTATGTATGTCAAGCCACTTAATTTTATATATTGTACATTTTTGAGATCTAATCAAAGTGCTCTGTTATCTCTGGTTGTGCTCACAGATAGATTTACGGAAATCTGATTGAATGTAGTAGTGTAGTTTTCTTATTGTCGCTTTTTTGTTTTCGTTTACTTGACTTAATCTCTTTTGGGTTATTATAATATATTCTTTCTTTTTTTTCTCTCAAGTACTATTTTTTTTTGTTAAAACAGAAATTATAATAGGTGCGTATTTTCATTGTCTTTTCACTCAGTTTGGTTATTGCGTGTATGATTTAAAATTAACCTGTCAGGTGGCTCTAGTGATAGCGACCGTGTGCGGTCTTAACTGGAGTCTCCTGCACTATTATTTATTACACATGGATATGATTAATTTTCTCATTATGGCAATTAGTATGACTTAAAATTATCACTATTATCTGTATGATTATTCTATTTATAAGCATAGTTATGTATGCATATCTTTATTCACCCCTGTATAACAAGCTACATGTTAATTTCATTTTATTTCGACCAGACCGGATAGTGGATGTTTATTTGTTACCTCGCTGCCATTATGTAAATGTATGTATAGTGAAAATAAATGCTTATTGACTGACTGACTGACTGACTACAACTGCAGAACGCAGTAGGAAACCGAATAACCAATATTCATGTATGTATAGCGTATATACCATATCAGGTCTTTGCAGCCTACTGAGAGATAATTTATTTTGATTGAATAGATAATAGTAAATAGTAAACAAGCTGGCGCTGAGTTGCCAATTGAAATAAAACTCAAAATACCAGCAGAAGCTTACACTCCGAGTGCAGTTCGAGTGACTAAAAATGCGACTACTCACGTTAAGGGCATGTCCACATTGCCATCCTAGATATCAAGACTAATAATACCAAGCTTCTTGGTACAATTTCTTGGCAAGAAATTACACTCAGTTCAAGTGAACCCCACTAATCTTATTCAGTCAACGGGACAGCTGCCCCCGGCGTGATGGCAACTACGCGCTCTTATCCGTTTTATCCATGGCGAGTTTCTTGTCCCACAAAACCATAGCTGCTTTTTCGATGATGTTGGTAGATTCTCGAAGTGGCGTCTTGTTGACCGTAACAGATACGGTGATGTTGGTAACCGATGGGTGTTTCGTTTGAAGAAGCTTGACGATGGATTGACTGGTGCCGAACGCTTTTTTGATCCTGTGTGTACTCAGTGACCTTTGCTCCTTGCGGGGAGTACAGACGCGATACGGCGACCCGATGAGCGGCTCCGATGTTTTCTGGGTATAGTAGGAGTCTCCTGTATGCCTCTCGGGCCGCATCCAATGATCCGGTGGCTGCAATTGATGCAGTGGCGGTGAATGATCCTCCGCGCACCGTGTCTCCCTTGATCAGCAGGATGTCGCTGACCTCGGACCGGTCTCGGTCAGACATGGTCAGTATACCACGCGGCTTGGGGGTTGGCAGTGGCTCTCGCTGGAGCTGGTTGTTGACATATAGATCCTTTCCGACCACTCGTGTTTTTACGCTTGGATCCACCCGTTTGGCGCGATCAGCCTTACTCTACAGTTCACGGCGCTGCTGCAGAAGTTTGTGGGTGGGTCTGTGGTGTGATAGTGGGTCGTTGATTTGGCTGCTTAGATTTTCGAGCGAGATCCAAAACTCTTGCAGCATCAGTGGAACGTGACAACTTCACGACAATGGTGCGGGCTGGTCCTTTCTTCTTACCCGCCAAGCGATTTGCTCTGTCAATAGGTACAGTGGCTGCGTCGAGAAGCTTGAGATTGTCCAGGGCGGCCCGCACCAATGACTCGGTGCTCTCGTCAGCGCAGATCATTTGATGGCTGAACTCAGAATTGGGCAGATCCTGGATGATTAATACCTGAATTATGTTTGATTTAACAACACTGGATGTTTGAGCATGACTTGTGCAGAGCTCTGAGTGATTGAAGCCTAAATTGTGCAGATCTTTGATGATTGAAGCCTGCGCAGATCTCTGGATGATTAAGGTTTTAATTATGCAGAGCCAGGGATGATTGAATTCTCAATTATGCAGATCCTGAATGATTATTGCCCGAGTTATGCCGCTCCGTGGATGATTGATGCATAAATTGTCCAGATTCATGGTTGATTGAAATCTGATTTATGCAGATCCCTGGATCTTTAAGGCCTATGCAGATCCCTGGATCTTTAAGGCCTATGCAGATCCATGTATCTTTAAGGCCTATGCAGATCCCTGGATCGTTAAGGCCTATGCAGATCCCTGGATGACTAAAGCCTGAATTATGCAGAGCCCGGGATGATTGAAATCAGAATTTTGCAGATCCTGGATGATTAATTCCTGAATTATGCAGGTTCCTGGATGTTTGATGCATGAGTTATGCAAATCCCATAATGATTAAGGCCTGAATTATGCAGGTCCTTGATTGACTGAAGCCTGAATTATTGAGATCCATGGATGATTGAAGCCTGAATTGTGCGGGCCCCTGGATGATTAGGGCACCAGTTGTGCAGGTCAATACAAGGTTGACATATGAATTATGCAGGTCTCTGGATGATTGAAATTTGAATTACGCAGGTCCCTGGATGTGTAATGCATTAGGCAGGTCCCTGGATGACTGAGGCATCAGTTGCGCAGGCCCCTAAACGACTGAGGCATGAATGATGTAGATAACCATCCATATATCTACTAAATATCTGGATGGTTAACGCCTCAATGCAGCAAATATCAGATTGCTTTGCTCACATGTCACGAGGTGGCTTTCCACGACCAGTCCTGCTGCATTGCCTGTAGATGCTGCTGCAGCTGTAAGTCTCGCGCACGCTCCCGCTGCAGTCGGATATTGTCAATCGGCATCGGAACAGGGTCGTCACTGCTGGTGCTGTCTGCAATGCCTGAGGGTAGCGCTGGCAAGACGATCCATTCTTCCATACGTTTCGCGGTTTTCCTCTGCGCTGCTTTTTTCTTCCTAGTGACGACTATGGCCACCGTGACAACGATAGCGAGGGCCAAGATGACGGCCGCCGCAACAGGGAGACCGATCCCTAGGCCTTCCTCAGGGGGGTACTGCACCTCTCCCATCGTGTAGTTGAGACTCCTTAAAATGTTCAGCTGCAATTAATTAATCATTGCGTAGTGATATTACAGACATAATACTCATGTCAAAGAAATACATATATGACAATGCGTAATAACAATCATAACATTATTATATAATGACAATATCGAGGAGGAAAATGCAAAATATTATGTCGCGGCAATATCACAAAATCGCATAATATAGAAATACCGCGAGTTAGCTGGGCGTTAGGCAATCTTACTTGCCCGAAATCAAGCTGTAGCAGCCCGTCAATTTTCATTAATGAAAATGAAGGGCTGCTACAGCTTGACGAAGGGCCAATTAAATTTCAAACGCCTTGCAAAACTTGCGCTATTACTATTATTCGGGGTGACGTAATGGCGCTGGTCGAGTGCGGCAACAGAGACCCGGCGGCAGTAAAATATGTAAATTCCACAACGAAATAACTTGCATACATAGATACCAAATCAATAAAAGCTGCCAAGAAACGTCATAGGACTAAAAGCGACGATAGAGAAAACAAAAGGCCGAATCTGAAAGGAGAAAAGAGAAAAACTTCACAAGCAATGAGCGATAATCCCCAAGAAGTAAACAAAGCCCTGGTTACCAACATAGCGGGAGTGGATGAACGCCTTGAAGCCATCACGCACCTTGTGGAAGGAATACACGAAAAACTCGACGGATTAACCATAAGCCAGGAGAAGCATCGACTGACCATAGTAGAAGAAGGGGCCGGGAAAAATACAGGTCTGATTGCTTCTCGGCCAACTCAAATTAAGGACATAGCAGGTGAGCTGACTCTACTGCGTAACGTGGTGATAAAACAGTCAGACGAAATATCGCTTCGTCGTCATGGGGAATCCGGTCCCATATCCCCCATAGACCACGACGTTAGTGCCAACAACCGTCTTCACGCGGAGTCTGCCCCGAACTCTCGCGGAGGGCGTGACTTCAGCGCCGACAACCGTCGTCACGCGGAGTCTGCCCCAAACTCTCCAGTATTGCTTGAGATTATAACCAACCTGTTTAACGCCATGTATCGTTGTGGTTATGTCCCGGAAAAGCTAAAGAAAGGACTCATCTACACTTTGTACAAGGGTTCCAAAAAGTAAAGGGAGCTAACACGCCCTCCAGCAGTATGAGTACTCTTTGTGCCCTTAAATAATACCGTAATATTGTCCTTCCCCGCGCCCTATACGGTGCAGAACTATAGTATGCGCTTTCAAAAGCTGAAACTTCTAAACTCGAACGTGCCCATACTTTTTGCATACTTTCTATTCAGGGATTGCCAAAATACAGCAGCGCCACTATGTCCCTGAACAAGCAACTTTGCACTGTGAAATTGACATTAAGCAGTTACTGTTCCTCGGGAGGTTCTGCCGATTGCGCCACTCGACACTGGGGAAGAATGTATTTTTAAAACGCTTGTTCCAGCCCTCTCAGCAGCAAACACGTCGTGCTCGTGGTTTTTTAGTAAATATTGTGGGTGTTCTCGGCAAATACGAATTGTTAGGGTATCTCGACCGGTACCGTTATGAATGCAGCTTTCCGTATAAACAGATGTGGAAGAATGTCTACAAAACTGCAGCATCCTAAGTATGCGCGTTTTAATAATGTGTATGGTGACATTCCACATATCCACAGTATACGGAAATTGGAATACGAGCTGCCTGGACATAAGAAACATGTTAGATACCTTGCCAAAGTTAACTGTGTCGTAAGCCAGGGACCATCCATGCAATCGTGCCCGCACTGCACAATGCCCCGCATTGACATGCTACCATATTTCCTTCATCACTGCGAAAAGTACAGCGAGGCAAGAGAACTATTTTGGAATTTAATTGTCAATACATGCAGTGTACGCCTCAGCTCATATTTATATAATGCCGAAGAAGAGTCACTAACAGCCCATATTTTAGAAAACCGCCCAATATTGAGATCGACGAGAAGGAATTTGAGAACATGTTAAGCATTAGTGCATCTTGCTGGCATAGAGCATCTTATGACCATGCACTGAAATATTTTTGACTAATCTGCATTACTATTTTCAAATTACTAATATCGGTCATTCTTTTGGAATTGTACCTTGTAAATATTTTACTGTTAATGTTCCACGTTCCTGACTCTCCAGCAAATGGAGGAATAAAGTACATTCATTCATTCATTCATTCATCCGAAATGTCGGTCAGTACGAGTCATTAGAAAATCGATATCTTGTATAACGCGAGTCATTGCAATCCTGTGCATATTTACTTGACCGCAAAGCTAATTGCCTTAATTGCCTTGGTAAGACAAGTAGCTAGTATCTGAGTGGATATTGACATGCATCGTAAATAACAACAGCATGATCATAGTGAGTCGCTGGGCCAACCTGTCAGGCCTCTCAATCTATATAGGGATATTGCTAGAGCTGTGGAGCAAGGTATCTGGTATGCGCGTTTATTAACAAGTTTATGGGGGGGGGGGGGGGCGTTGTGTGTTTCGTGTTGTTGTTTGTGCGTGTTCCTGTGTAGTTGTTTTTTGTCTCCACTACGCGTGTCTACGTGTGTCAGTTTATTTTACAAGGATGTCGCGTCTCCACATACTGGGTATTGGTTAAACTGGAATTCTTTAGATGCAAGTGAATTTAAACTGCCTTGAATTTCTTACTGCAATAACAGAACCGCTTAACGTTATTAAGTGCAACATCTGCAACTTAACGTGTCATCTTAGTTGTTTATCATACGATGGTAAAAAAAATCGTATTGACAGTGATCAGTCAAAGTGTATGTGGCAGTGCACCAAATGCGTGTGTCGAATGCTTCTATTTAACAACATATCTGATGTTGATGAAATGACACCAAGTTCACCCCAAAATCTAGATATGCCGATTCAGGCGATTGAACAACAATTATTTAATCCTTTTGAGCTGAATGAATCCGATAACTCACCCCTATTCGATATTGACCCTGATGTCAATTTCTATCAATATCAAGGTTCCATAACCAATTGTAACTATTATCTGGAGAATTACTCTAACAAAGAGTGTATATTACAGGAACTTAATAGCACAACCCTCTCAGTGATGCATATGAATATAAGAAGTGCTCAAAAAAAATTATCGCATTTCAAAGGTTACCTCAGCAATTTAGCTCACGACTTCACTGTATACGCGCTCACGGAGACCTGGTTTAATGATGACAATGTCGAATTACACGGTATTGATGGGGAAAAATTCAGTGAGCAATTACCGCACTGACAGAAGGGGAGGCGGTGTGTCCTTGTTCATTAAGAAATATGTACAGTTTACTGTTAAGAAAGAACTTGAAGTGTTTACTCCTAATATGGAAGCAGTGTTTATCGAATTAGACAAGTGTAATATAACAAGGAAGAGGACTGTTTTCATCGGGCTGGTATACCGCCCACCGGATACTGCAAGACTGCAACTCTCAATAACTTAGTAATATTTTTTACAAATGATGGCTGTAATACGAATTCTTTCCATGGCATCATGTATACCGATATTACTGATCACTTTCCTATATTTTGTATATCTAGCCATAACAAGATCATAGAACGTAACCAACTATTGATCAAACGAAATTTTAGTGAAATTAATCTGGCTAAATTTAAACATATCTTATCAAACCAAAATCGGGGTGATGTAGTAACAACAGAAGACACGCAGGAAGCATTCGCTAAGCTGCATAGTACATTGATCAAACACTACGATGACTGCTTTCCAGTCATAAAATCCACCTCGAATTACAAGAACCGAAAGCTAGGTCTGAAAAATTCATAAGAGTTTAATATTTGCATCTCTCTAAGTTTAAAACGGAGAATTTTAAAAAGTCGTTTAAGTACCAAAGCATATGTTTAATAAGTGGTTCAGTGAAGTAGAATTTAGATCTTCTATGACGCTAAATAAAAGGAAAGTAAAAAAATCTTTACTAAAGTGCATAGTACCTGTAGACACGCGAGGTAATTAACTCACGTGTTACATCTAGTATGTATATATGTCTTTTTTTGGTGGGGGGGGGGGGGGGGAGGGGGGGGGAGAAGGATTTTTATTATCTCGTACAAACGTATAACCTTCAGCTTCAGCTTTTTTCATATTCTATACTGTGTATTTTTACTGTTACAATGTATTATGCAACCTCTTTATGACAACAAAATTATTATTATTATTATTATTTCGAGTTGAATTTAAGTTCAAATTTACCTCACATCATTGCTGGGCGTTAACATCTCCTTGCTGCTTTAGTTTAATTCCCATACAACGTTTGAAGTAAAATGTCTCTTGGGTGTGAGTGATATTTCATTTTCTACGCCATGTAACTATGGTAACGATTGTCTATCGAAAAGGCCGAAGGGCGGTCTGGCGCTTACAGGATTTTAATGCCTTTAGATTTATACTAGTTAACACGACTATCAACTCGTAATAATATTGTATCATAATAATATCACAGAGCTTTAAATGTAGCTGCTTAAATTAATAACACGTGCAATGACACTATGCAATTCAGCATGAGACATTATGACATAACACGTACAGAACACGTAACACGTACATTTGTCTATATTTATGTAGACAGATATCTTCTCCGCCTGTTAAATCTAATAGTTTCTACACTGGTATGTATACACAGACGTGTCTCTTATTTCTGATAAGGAACATGTGAAACATAGTTCACTATTAATAACTCTCATTCTCTTACCGTTATCGTGTGGTGCTTGCGCATGCTGAAGGGGAGTCTTTGAGGGGGCTCTTTCGGCACATCACAGTGGATTGACGTAGAAGTCTTCTCTGTGATTAAACAGTCGCCTTGGCCAATCAGCACTGAGTATTCCGCGTCCGGGTCGATGCGTGCACCCTGCATCGGATTTACGTAGACACAGTTGAGATATGGGTTGAGATAGAAGCTGGTTATATGCATGGCAATCTCTGCCGCATGGAACTGTGACGCACTGATCTACATGACGTGACATCCACATACGCCATTAGTACATCTTAGAGACAGCATATTAAGACACATATATGATACCAAATAAAATTTCGCTTCGTCCCAATATCAGAATAATTTTCAATTTATCATACTTACATATGTGCACTGTACATTAATATTTTATGAATAATGAGCAAATATGACGCGCAATGCAAACTCTGCATTGGTGGATGCAACGACTACTCGCAAATGGCTAATGAGTGACTCGGGGTCACCCCTTGCCTTTGTAAGTAGCGCGTGCGGCTATTGTCGTGTATTCTGTGCTGGGCCAGGTGCAAGCGGCTAGACTCCCACTTGTACACATGCTGCCGTTTGCCCAGGATACATGTCCCGGGTCTTCCTTCTTAAAGAGTAGGCGGGTTACTATGGTGACATGGCTCCTCCCTTCCTTGACCCTTCCCGTTGTCGCGATATGACCTATACTAGTTAAAACGTCCTGTACTCAAATAAATAAATCGGAAACCTACCCGTAGAATTAGGGGCTGGCCTTTGTAGACAAAAACTTCCGTCCGCGGCGTCATGTTGTGTGCCCGGACATATCCCAACGTTCGGCTCGACTCCAGGGAGGTGTTTTGCAGATTCCGGTATTTCTCATACCCGTCAAGTATGAAACCAGCATACAGAGCCAGCGTTGACTGTTCGTCTGATGCGTTAAAGCTGTCCGGTATCACGACTGCCGGAGTGAGACACTCTGCCCTCTCGTTGGTTAGGACAAAACATCTCTGCGGAAAAGGTTAAATATAATAACTATTTATAGTAGTCATGAGCTAATAATAAAAATGATTCACATACATTATTTGGAACTAATAAAAATACGATTATTTGATAATAATGTTTCTAAAACGATTTGCATTAATCGCATTCATATCTATTCAAGACCAGTCATAGCAATTATAATTAAAACTATAACTCAGTGATTCACGCTTACACCCGTAACCCAAATAATGGTGATGACGCTAGGAATGTGGGTGAATGATCTCGATCGATGACCACTCGATCTTACCTCCCTGAAGTATTTCCTTATTGTTTCAATAATAACGTTGAAGGTCTCATGAATTGTTGTGTTTATTTCCATCGTAATTTCTAGATAAGGAGTGTCCACAGACATCAGTCCCTGGCCATCGACCGTTAAGGTGGAACCGCCCCTGTGTCAAGCAGTTAAATGGATATAATTGTGTTAGAGCTATTATCGTTAGAATGTAATTTTGGCAATCACATATTATCGATGTCAGTTATATTTTGTTGCATCTAACTACACCATCAGTCGTAAGGTGGCATCTAGCAGCATGGCACTTCATGTGCCTCAATAACGCTGATAATTAAGGAGTTGTTGTCTACTAGGTGCGCCTGTTTTGATATTTTATACACATGGACAGTAGATATATAAAGCATGTATAATTGCATGAGTGGTGAGGATGAAATAAAGGACCAACATTATCGGTACATGGGACATCTATGAGCTCTGGGAAAAACATGCAATACTGGATAACGCGTATTAAGTATTAAATAGCAGCAAAATTAACTTTCTTATATAGATTAGAAATTAAGTAAATTACACGGATTAAAATGTAAGTATAATATATAGATTCAAAACTATGTTAATACATAGCTTAAAACCTACTCTCTTAATGATAAAATCATTGATGTCTAGCGGGCATCGAATGCAAGAAAAGGGATAAAGACAGGTCCACTCACTCGAGGAGGGTGTTGTTTGGGTACAACGACGTGATCTCCGGGTTGGCGCGGTACTCGAATGACTTCCGGGTGGAGATTGTCAGACCCCCCTCGAAGACAACCTCAATGGATAGCGGCACGCCAACGTCCAAGTCCTCTCCGCGCGGTGTTGTCGCCACGAGATACGTCCCATTGCTTCGTGTGACACAAAAACAACGTCATATATCACGGAGAGATATGTATCAATGTATTGCAGGTCGGTTTTATATTAGCGCTGGCGGAAACTTGTGCGCGTCATTAATTATGTGAGATGCCAATAGGCGGGGATGCCATTCTGCATGTAAAACTCAATATTGGTGTCACATCAACGTTTCTATTACATTAAATATATTCTACTGCAGACAGTCCGGATGCTTAATTACACTTCTTGCGTAACCACTTTAGAATTAACAAAAGTTAAAACAATTAACCTTCCTGAAGCTTCCCATCAAACAAGATACGTTTAGATGATAACACACATGTATATTTGCCCGCACACCTTTGTGCTGGAACTCACCTTTGCCAGACTGGGCACGCGTACTTGTCGCCTTGCAGGCGCAAGCGTATTGGCTGAAACCCAGCATCGAAGTTATTACCAAGTACGGTAATATTCGTTCCGCCCGCCACCGGCCCGTGGCCAGGCGTTACATCGAATGCCTCAGGCTCTCTGTTCACCACTACAATATTGAGAAACACACATATATATATTCATGAAGAGAAACACAGAGGCGACAGATGTCTATATATGAGGGATATTTCCATTGAATGGGATATCGATTTATATGTACCTTGTCTAAGTGGCATTTTCCTCAAATAGTATGTTACGTCTATAGTAGTTAGATGATAAGTAATATTTCCACTAAGCCACATTTCTATTATTTGATATTGGTACTAAATGGTATTTTTATTACTTAGTATTTCCATATGGTTTGGAAACGTTTGTCAGTCATGAATTTAGGCGAGCTTTCGCTTGTTATGTTATATTGGTAGTAATGTTACTTCATATTCAAGTCGCTGTGACAGGGGTGCTCGTAGTGGTGGTGGTTCGAGAGAAATAAACACATAGTAGTACATAACTTTAGGTCTGTATTACATGATTCACGTTCCGGCATGTTTCCTGCGCAATCCTCACCCACAAGGTTCCTAATAATGATATGCAAGAATACAGGTCCTCTACCTGGCTTCTGCGCTGTAATGGAGATGAGCGCGGATACTCATTTTCAATGTTAAATGTACGCTATCCTCGGCGTGGAGACCGATTTTTGGGATTCTCCCACCCCCCATCAACCAAGATTTTTGCGAGATTGTCGAAAAACTGACTCCAGCTCCCCAAATGCGATCTCCCCGCAACCTTTTCGCCAAGTCTTTTTCTGGCTGTGTTGCAGGATGCGGGAACCGATGTCGCTTTAACGTCGGTTTAAGTTTCAATCATAATATCTATATTAGGGACACGAGAAAGCAGTTCCACAACGCACGCGCATAACAAACGATATTCTTTTTGTGGGTCACGGCAGGAACCAGTTGTCATAACAGGCATAGAGATTCGGAGTAGGCCGGCCTGGAAATGCCAGTTTGGATGTAAAGGTTTCGTGATTACGATGATGTCATATTACTGGATTTCGCTTCATGCTTAACGTACCATTGTAGGAATGAGCATAGAGTGTGTAGACGCTTTTATTCAACACCTTAACGGCATGGAAACACACTTTTTATATTATATGTATTCGAGGCGAAGGGCCGAAACCGGCGTTATTAGTGGTCTATTTATCTCACAAAGGGTGAATTTGTGGCATACTTATGGTGTTGAACGATTATTGAATTAATTAATGAGTACAAAAATACCCCAAGACTATTCCCCTCTATTTTATGCTTTCTAACACAATAACAGTCTTACCGTTAGAGCAGGTAGCACCAGCATAGGTGTTGCCTGCTTCCTTTAGACATTGGCACTCATACCCGCCAGGGGTGTTGGTGCACTGTCCGCCATGTTGACAAGGCTTGGGTAAACACTCGTCGATATCTGAAGAACAAAGTTCATCAGTGTACACTTTCCTCTTGGCAATAAATGGGACATCTGTCAGTATTATATGTTGCTAATGAAAAATGCAAACATAACTATGTGATCCGTTTAAAGTTTAAAGATATCATTTATTGAAGGGGTAAAACACCAATGAAAGATACACCATCGCGTACGCCATTAAAGAGACAAGAACAGCTTCTATTAGGGATAGAAGAGAGCATTTTCACAACGCATGCGCATTACAGACGATATCCCGGTTGTGGGTCACGGCCGCAACCCGTTGTCAAGTCCGGCACAGAGATTCCGAGAAGGCCGCCCTAGATATGCCAGTTTGAATGTAAATGGTGATAAGTTACGTGATTTTGATGAGGTCAAATTACTGGATTTTGCTTCATGATTACCGTACCATTGTACGAATGACTTGAATGTGTCGACTCCACACACGAGGTGGAAATACATTGTTCATACTGTATGTATTGTCGAGGCGAAGGGTCATATGTGCCTCAAACTGTCGCGTCCCCGGTGATATGACAACTGAGTAGTTCTGCCTACCTGTGACGCACGTCTGTCCAGTGAATCCGGTCTCTCCGCAGTCACACGAGGACCGTCCTCCAGCGTCCACACACCGCCCTCCGTTCTCACACTCATCGAAGGCCAAGTCACAGAGAGCTGCCAAACAACGGCGGTTAGATACAATTGACAATGGGTACATTGAACATATTCAGGTGTTAATCATATATGAATGACATCCCTGAATTTGCTAATATTTCGGCTGTATAATCTGTCTGTGTCATTAGATAGCATTTACCAAGACATCTTCTTAGGCGCGGATCCCGCGGGTTTCATCGTACTCACTCCTGCACTGGCTGGATGACGTGGAGCCGGTGTCTGACGTGTTGTAGCCGTTGGGACAAGAGTCGCATTGAGGCTTCTCGCGATACTGTTGGTATTGTCCGTGTGGGCAAGGGACGCACGTGTCTCCTGTGACGGAAGTCCCGGCTGGACACGGATCTGGATACAATAAGTGATTGCAAATTCACTTGACATGAGTCCACACACATTACGTGACATTGACAGGGAGGCTTCCGTATAGTGAATGAACTGCAACCCTTTTGGGCAAATAAAAACTAAAATAGGCAAAGAAATCTAGTAGAACAATGACATGTGCTTGGAGGAGACTTGCAACAGATCCCAGGAGCGAGGGTTGGTACTCTTGACCTGTTGATCTGCATGTCAGTTTGGTTACCAACTGCGCGTCGCCATAGTTTATGGTGTTACGACTTTTCTACAAGTCCGAATCGCGGCATGTAGCGTGATAGCACAGCATCACGCACTCTAGCGTTGGTAATGAGCGCAGATAGAACTGAAAGTTACCCCGACAAGTCGCATTGTTCATCTCCAGGATGTAACCATCGTCACACGAACACGTGTAGCCGGCGTTGGTGCTGTTACAGATGTGATCGCATATTCCGTTGTCACACATGGGTGTATCTGCAATCAAACATTGGTGGTTTCGTTAACATAACCGGACAGAGAAGCAGTGGTACGGTATTAGCTCACATTTGGACTGGTTGAAAGGAGAGCCGATATAAAAACAATGGGGCATTCCTTTTGTGGCACCGGCTAACTTATCCGTTACAGACAGTTCTCAAATGTCTTTAACAATAGTTGTTCCTGCTTCGTAACATGCTAATCGAACTGGGTGAGTAGCTGACCTGGAAAACCCGTTGTGGTGTCCATCGGAGTGGTGTCCATAGTTGTTGTGTCCGTAGTTATGGTGCTTATGACGGTCACCGGCCGGGTGGCGACAGTTCCACCATCCAGACAGCTGACGCCCACATCATCATAATGATTACAGATGTGGACGCCCCAACCAAGAAATGAACACTCAGTGAGGTTAGTCGCCGCCGCCGGACAGTTGACTAGGTCCGCCCAGATGGGACCTGAACCCAGGCCGAAGTGTGCGAAGTGGTACACCAAACCGCCCTCTGGGAAGCCTAGCTGGCGGCAAACCGTGCTAAACCAGAGTATATTAATTTTAAGCTAGTTATGCTTAAATGGAGAACATATAGTTTTCGTTTTTTTGTGTAATTTTTTTACTTGATATCATAACGTTGTTGATAGATTAAACATGCGGCGATTAAATAACGGACATGTGTTCTTACTGCTCACTTCGATATCTTATTATTATATCAATTCACTTTTATATTATATATGGTACACATATATATATACATATAATTATCAATTTCGAAAAAGTACAAAGGAATCAGGATGTTGGATAACAAATAAGGGGGCTAAGTGGGCAGACGCTATCACGATGAGAGTGAGACAGACGCCAACAAAATGCGATTACGAATTTAAAGTCATTCAAATATGAATCAAGTAAGTACTTTGCTTCAGCTTCGTCGAAACCCTTGCCACATACTGTGCCCCACTGGCCGCTGTGCAAGATCTCCAGGCGCCCGCTAAAACCAGGAATTCCGTCCTCGAGACGAATGGACCCTGGGCAGAGAACACAGTATGAACTCATACCATGCATATTTCCTGACTAGTGTTGCAACCTAGAACCTCCACTACTCTTGTATATCTTACACACAGGCATCATTTTGCTATAATATTCCATTATAAGCTGTGAGTTGGATTAACGGCTCGCCTCCAGCGAGACGGATATCTCCTGGAGAACCTTGACAAATAAACATACCCCAGTCATAGGAATCCATCATATCACCAATGCTGACACAAAATTACATCTCACCGCTTTCATTTAGATGAATAGAAAAGATTAACTAACAGGCAAAACATCCGATACTGAAACCAATAACAGAAAGACAGGAAACCGGAAGCAGACAGACCGAACACCGGAAGCAGAGGACCGTAAGGGTATGTGGACCCCCACCCCCTCCCCAACTTCCCTACCATAACTCCGATCCCGCACATCCCAAATCTGTCAATCAGCCTTACCTTCTAAAACATCACAGCTGACGCCCACATCGTCTTCATGGGTACAGTTGTGGACGCCCCACCCCGGGAACAAGCAATGGCTGACATTTGAGCCGCCTTTGAGACACTCTATGCCGTCAGCCCAGATGGTTCCGTTTCCTTCTCCGAACGTGGTGTTATAGCGTGGTACGGCCACACCGGCAAGGCCTAAGTGTCGGCACACCGCACTGGAACACAATTGACTGGCTTATACAAGGGGTAAATGGTAATGAGTCATGACTACTTAGCTGACCTACCGCCTTTATTTGGAACACTCAATAAGATTGACCTTTAGCACTCATTCAGTCATTAAACATCCGTACAATGGGTCCACGTACTTTGCCTCGACGTCCCCGAAGCGGTGGTCGCATACTGTGCCCCACTCGTTGTCATGGAAGATTTCCAGACGACCGCTCCGACCAGGAACGCCGTCCACTAGGCGAATGGGTCCTGCGGTGATAATGGCAGATATGTGTGCGAATAACTATTTTATGGCAATGACGAATGACTAGGAAAGGGGCGCAAACAACCATGTAAAATAATAGGGGTAAATTAGTCGGGGGCCAAGATGAAATGTTTACTTTCATCGGTTACTAAAATTCAGTGCCATTCCGTATAAAACCATTAACGGCTACATTAATGTTGACAGGGCGCATGTTTTCATGTCGAGTTTTCAAGTTTCAAGACTGTAAACGAAAATCTTTAAAATAGGCTATCATGTGAGATGCCGTTTTGAACTCTAGGGTAAAAAAGCAGCTACTTTGCAGTGGAAGAGTACGCGAGCCGCCATAAATATTATGTATTTGCTTCCGCAAGATTAATTACGTAAAAGTAATTAGCTATTATTGAAGCAAAAGGAATTTGCATAGGCAATGCCGGCTGTCCGATTGCGTAAATAAAACTATGTTCACAAAAATTACATAAAAATTTATTCAAGTAAACATAATAAATAAATATAGGCTACTTTGCAATACCATCTCTGCATCAGATAATTATCGCCTAATTGCTACTCCTGTAGTAATTAGAAGGCGGTATGAAGACTAGCGGTTTACCCCCTTTCAGCCCTTCGACCACCCTTTCCTGACCCCTAACCCCTGGCTCCCTCGTGACCATGGAGTCCACCTCGTGTGGCCTTTGATATCAACACCCAATTCCCACGACCGTGCGGGCGCCCCCATTGGCCGACACTCAACTGCCCGACCCGACTGACCAAGCAGGCAGGCCCGGGATCCAGGGGCTTCACTCCTTCGTGGCCGGACCCTGCGTACTCTGTACCCTCCCTCCCACCACGACACGTGAATAACACCTAGAATCCTCAGGCCGACTCTAGAATATATATATATATATATATATATAATATATATATATATATTCAACAATACTTAATTCATGATAGTTTTAGCTATTAAAATCTGTTCACGTCAATGGGAATTTGTCATTCCTATCACCGCTAGCCCCAAGCTGTCCGAATAGTGCCTCTAACGACGTTATGAAACCCGTATAATTATACAATAAAGTGTTTTTTATGCGAGTGCTTTCTCGTACTTTCTCTATATGAACATATTTCTGTTCTCATGTGGCTGTTGACTATATAACACTTTTACTGCTAAAAACACCGAACCTCCATACGGGGTGTAGCCTGGCCCGGATACGTATCAATGAGACGAGTCAGATCACAGGTATATTCCAGTAAGGTTTTATTTCATCTTGTAACAATCACGACTGAAAAGTACCGATGTTAAGAGACGACTGCCGAGTGACGACTGCCCGTCGCACACAGCGGCCGCGCGTGTACAGCTCCGAAAATAGGCCACTGCTCAACTACTCACTGCAAGGTTTTCATTGAGGTTCTACCTAATGCTTAACACGAGATCAGGATTCAAATCTATGACATTCCCCTTCTTGAAAAACATTATAGACAGTAGTGAACAGTTCTGATGCTAACTAGCATTAATCATGTTGATACAGGACTGATTATGACACAAATCAAGACTCATGAAACATTGCTTGATGACACATCCTATCGTATAATGGCAAACTATATACATCCAATATACAAAATAATGTCAACGTCAAAGTCACTGATTTATTCTATACATTATGTCCATATCGATCGATTTAGCGTGTCTCAGTCCTGTCAGATGTCTCAGGTGGATTAAAAGTGACAGTCTTCCTGGGGCTGACTGGTAGTGCCTCTGTTGTTGACGATGAAGATGAGATGTCGGTGACTGAAATTGGTTTTACCGATTTTTCTGCAGCTTGTGATGATTAGGCGCCATCTGTGTTGGGAATATCCATAAGATGGCGACGGTTGCAGCGATATCGACCGCCGCTGCGGGTCCATTACCTGAGATTATCTTTCTGGGCACCCCTTGTTCGGAGAAGATTTGTTTTGAGAGCTTGACTATTTGAATGCTTGTGGCGGGTCCTGAAATTCGGCGCACAAAAGGAAACTTCCTGAAGTAGTCCACTATCAGTAGATATTCAGATCCATTCCAGTGAAACAAGTCTGTACCGACGACCTGCCATGGACGGGTTGGGATTTCATGTGACAACCGGGGTTCCTTTTTTATCGTGGCTGGAGTTCTTGGCATATTCCACACCTGGACACAATGTTCACAATGTCCTTATTGATGCAAGGCAAATAAACACACGACAAGTGTCCTTCGCGTAATCGTCGAAGAACATCGGATCGTTGGGATTCTGGTATCAGAACTCTGCTTTCCATCTCCACCATGCCATCTTCGATGCTGGTCTGGTATTGACCAGTATGGTTGCAGTGAGGACGATAATTCTTTCATCCGTTCTGGCCATCCAGCAATGATGTTGTCACGTAACTCACAGAGGATGTGATCCGTATGTCCAGTTGGATCTGATGACGGTCTACCCATTGCCAGGGCCGTATGACAGTGTGAGATTGTATCCCTGTAGGCGTAACAACAGTCTCGTTGCAGTCTCGTTGGGGAGCTGCTGTGAGATTCTTCACGTGTATCATACTGAATGGACGATGGTCGCTCTCCACCGTGAAATCCATGCCACACAAGAATGTATGGAAACGCTCACACGCATACACAACGGCCAAAAGTTCCCGCTCGATATTGGCATATCGCTTTTCGGCTTCCGTCAAAGCTTTTGATGCATAGATGAAGGGTCGGCCCTCTTGCAGTAGCACTGCGGCGAGTCTCTGCTGGCTCGCATCCACTTGAACGATGATGTTTTGCGAGAGGTCGAAATATCAAGGTGTTATGTCGTTTTTTATGCTCAGTTTTAAGCTATCGTAATCTGCCTGGCGGCTCTGAGTCCAGTTGAAATCGATGTCTTTCCTCAGGAGTTCTCTCAGATTAGCTGGTCTTTGAGAAAGAAGGGGTATGTATGGGCTGAGATGGTTCGCAAATCCCATTAAATGATGTAACTCTTTAGCACTACTTGGAGCTGGAAGTTCATGTTGCTTCCAACTTGGAAAAAAAACGTTGCTCCATTGAGTTTGTGCATAATTTCTTCCACTGTCGGCGTCTTATTATGTGTACGCATAATTGCCTTGTTGAGATCTTTTGGATCCAGAGAGATTCTGATCTGGCCTGATTCTTTCCGGGGGAATGTGCTGCTAGAAACCCACGGAGTCGGTTGAAAAACCTTGCGAATGACACCAAAGGTCTCCATTTCTGTCAGCTCCTTCTCTATCTTGTCCTTTAACTTGATGGGGCACTTCCTCACAGCGTGTACGACTGGTGGTACATGTGGATTTGTTGAGATATGGTAAGCTTCCCTTAATTCTCCAATGGTGTCGAACTGATACGAATAGGTTGCTATCAAGTCCTCGATCGTGGATATCCTCTTTTGGATTGTTCCCATTTCCAGCGCGCAGTGAAGTGTTAACATGCGACGATCTCGACAGCTAGGTAATCCTAAGATTGCTGGACCGTGAGCTTTGGCGACATGGAACACACAATCGTTCCAACCGGTGTCCTGAAATTGACATTTCATCGTGATTGTTCCATAGTTCTTGATCACGGTGCCGTTACATGCTGTCAACTGTGTCTTCCGGCTTCGATCTGTCTTGCCTGGCAAGGGAAATCCTTCTCCATCCATCCACTTGGGAAACATCTGTCGAAACACACGTAGGGGCAGCACGTTGCCTTGTGCTCCCGTGTCAACATTGACACGAAGATCTGAAAGTAAGGTGGGACGATCCGGAAGTTAGATGTTCATTCTGGTGAAAACTTTGAATCCGTTCGATCAACTGCGCTAATGTTGACATTGACAGTGTCGAAAGACCAATTTTCTAATGCATCTTCGATGGATCTGGTGTTCAATAAAGGCACAGAATTTACATCCGTCTTATTTCTCGACCATGATGTGGAACGGCGTCTTCTGTCGGCTGGACTGTTGACTTGTGTTGACTTCGCGCGACAAACACTGCCAATGTCCTTTTTTGTTTTTTGGCAGATGGCATGCCGTGCTGGACATGATTCTTTGGCATGATACTCACGCCCACAGAATGTACACTCCGAACTGTTCCTTCTTGACGGCATGAACGTCAGCGTTGCCGGTCTGACCTTGTACACTGTTAAACTGCGTCATATGCTTCAAACTGGCTTCATGATTTTGATCAGTGATGATTGCTCCATCCAATGTCAAAGTCTTGTCTTTTCCACGAAGCTCTATCTGCATCTCCGGATATCGTATTCCTGCTATTATCTACTCTGGTGATGATCCGGTCTTCCATTTCAGCAGCATCTCGAAATTCTGCTTTCGCTGCCTGTAGTCTGCAGCGGGTGACGAAATCGTCGACACTCTCATTGGCGTGCTGCCTATACCGTTGTAGGCAGGCGGGCAAGTCGGAAATTAGACTTTGGTTCGATATGCTGTTCAAACTTTTGCCATATTGTTACTGCACTCCTGTGTTCATCAGCGCTTAGTGATGTCCAAGAGTTGAAAATGCGCAGACCTTCTTCGCCAACAGTCAGTAGGATATGATCCACCTGGTCGTCTGCAGTCACTTTCACCCGAAAGAATAACTGGGAAGGTCGCTTGAAGATCGGGAAAGCACGCGGCCACCGCTGCCACCATGTTGTAGCCGTAGGTTCCAGACCGAGTTTTGTTTACTTTTGGGCCTAAGTTTTAGCTTTGGAGGGAGGGTGGTTTCTTCCCCCGCTCCCTGTATTATCGCTCAGTTCTGGCTGGCTGAGCGATGCAGGGGGTGGAGTGAAGGGCCATATATAGTTAGGTACATATATATGTAACGGTAATTTTAACTACATATACACTACATATAGTTAGGTACACACTTATGTGCCGCCATAATGACCCCCTTGTTCGCCCTTTCCTCTCTTTCCTCGGTGCAGTTACACATGTTCTCTCGATGTGCCCATCTGAGACTATAACTTTCCATTCACAAGGAAATAAAATGTTCAATCCCCAATATACGTTGTATAACTGTCATTTTCAAATTTGGATGCTATATTTGTTCACCAAAATGTGGTCTCTCACTTACTCCAAATCGCGTTTTTTTTTTGTTCACTCTCCATATGCCATGGGCGGCACACCCACACCACTGCAGCAAGATAGGGCCTCCCCTCCCCCTTCCCGTGGGGAAGGCTTGGTAATTAGGCCACACTGCTGCATGCGGTTGTTAAACCAGCTACAAAACCGCTGGACACGTGCATTCATGGCTACCTGTGATGTCAACCCGCCAAAACAACGGGAGAGTGCCTACACAGGGATCCGGTCATAGCGTGAAGAACTTTGGAATGACTTATGTTGTTTGAAAAAAATGAACTCGTTCTGCAACAATGTTTGCAACATTTTTTGAAAAATTATAGGTAGATGGATTGGGGTTTTAGGCTGCCTTTGTGCACACACAGGGATAAACCACGCCAAGCAATCTCAGAGATGCGACAGATGGGGGCTGCACCTGCAACCCATTACAGTGCAGTCGATAACGCTACGACAACAAAAAAAACGTCGAAACTGAGCTGGGAGAGAGTGCTTTGAAAAAATAATATTCGTGGACTTATACTTCCGTATTACACTTGATTTATAGCGAGCGCAAGCGAGCTCTTAAAGTAACATGCGTGCGTATTCAAAGTCCTTTTGAAGCATAGGCTTAGGACTTTCATTTCGCGTAACAGCCCCCATGAGACGTTTTCAGATTCGGAGTAAATATCAGCTGTACATACAATTATATTCAAGCGAAGAGAGGTCGAAGCCTATTATGTCATGTCAAATTAAAGTTATAAATTTATAAACGACGCGCTAAATGGCTGTTGCCAAGCAGAGGGCTCTTGGTGACCGCCCATCGGCTGCTGTCATAATGAGTAGTTGTGACGTCAAAATGTTATAAACATGACATCACAATGGGAGATCCTAAGCAACCGAATGATATGCCACAAGCACGTGCATGGTATACGTCATCCCGCCAAGGATATTCTTCATGGCAAGCCGAAGTGAGATTAATTTTTAATATTAATCTAGATGTATTCCCTCGGAATATCTGAATTAATAAATGAACGCTAACATTGTTTAGGTAGCACCTATCCATATTAAATCCGGTATATATAGTCAGGTATATTATTAATCTGGTATTAAACATACATCAGGTATAATCCGGTATATAAATAGGCCGGTATATTTTTGATCCGGTATATGAACCGGTATATAATCTGGTATACGTCTGGTTCCTGTATTGTGCCTGCTATGATAACACCACTTTAGGTCTATACAATAAATTTGCCAATTATTGACTGATATTTATAGTCTGTCTTATTTGATGCCTGTTTGTTTGTTGACTGAGTAGAATGCCTATGGCTAGGTAATCGACATGTGCCCACAAAGAAAACCACAATTGAGAAAAACGGGGGGTAGGGTTATCCCGGTACATACGTGGTAGGTCCCTACGACACACTACGTGGCCGCAAGTTACACTGTCATATTCCTCGTTTGCATATTGCCAAATACTTGGATAAAGAAACGAGTTTCGACTTGACTTATGTTGATTTGGGCTCTGACAACGCCATACATAAAGTGATGGCATATCGCTCCATGTTGCCTCGTGGGGGACTTACCGTCGAAGAGCTGTGGATCACATATAACGCCAACATCGCCATAGTGATTACAGGAGATGACGCCCCATCCGCGGAATAGGCACTGGCTGATATTCTCGGCTGCCGAGGGACAGTTCATGTAGTCAACCCAAACAGGATCGGGACCCAGGCCGAAGTGAGCATTGTAGAATGCAGTCCCGCCTTCGGCGAAGCCCAACTGTCGGCATACTGCACTGAAAAGTAATGCATACAATCATTATTTATACTCATTGATTTAAAGCAGCTAGTTCTTTTGCTGTTGCACGATCGATGCTATAATTAATTTTATCATTTGATCATACGGTTTACTCCGAGACTTACTGCCCATTCGGATTAGAGCTGAATGCTGAAAGCGAAATTTGAAATAATTAGTCTTATTCACGCGATACCAAAACTCTGGATGAACACATATCGCCATATAATGGGAAAAGACAACTTAGCGATTAAAGCTTCAATCCCACGAGGTAACATTATGTGTAATGGACAACTGTTAGCCGAGTTATCAAACCGGTGGGTGTATGAATGTTTAATAGCGAGATATCCGAAGCCTAGCCCTGTGACATGGCCCGGCGGCCGCGTGGCGGACCCGAAACTCCGGTCCGACATGCGGCCGCTGGGCCATGTGAAAGGGCTATTCGAATCCTCCTGCCTACATCGTGAAATGGATTGAACAGTTCCCTTACCTTCATGATGCTGACTTTATAAAAAAAAAATATCTACCAGTGCAAATTACTAGAAATACAAGGTTACAAAAAACTTCCAATATCAGGTTTTACATATAATAAACTATTGCCTGCGGGTACAACCTGGCTAAATGGAAATTAAGCAATACTGCACAGCGTAGATTATGTGACAACATGGAAATAATAGAACATTTGTTTTATCACTGTGTTAAGGTCAAATCGTTTTGGGAAAATATCGAATGATATGCAAATTAGAAGTTCGCTGTCTCTACCTAATATAATATTTGGAGTGCCTTCGTTAGAACGGACTGAGCAATTCTAGGCCTCAACCTCACTATATTAGTAGGGAAATGGTTAATGCTTAACAATTGTAGTACTATATCCAGACATTTCAGGCTGATTTCCAGGAAGTTTAACATGACTTACTTGGCTTCGTTTGACCCGAAGTTGCGATGGCAGAAAGTGCCCCACTGGTTGTCATGGAAGATTTCCACGCGCCCGCTCACCCCTGGGACACCATCAACGAGCCGGAGAGGGCCTGATATTATACAGTCGGGAATTAAGAAATGCTCCAAATTTAGTGTAAACTTAAACAGGGTGGTTCACGGGGGTTCTAAAGGATAAATATGCAGGGCAACTGTAACATGAGGGGGTGTTCGGTTCATGGATGCCTGTCCAAATCATATATGGAAGCAGCTGGACGTTCCAACACATTCGGTAGTAAACCCCGGTGAATTTCGCATAATATTTTAATGGCTCGGTTGAGATACTAATACCTGTACCACGACTAAGAGAGAAGGGTTCGATAACGCATAACGCACGACGCACGAGATTTGTAAATACATAAATACCTTCCAAAACGTGACAGCTCACACCGACATCGTTTCCATGGGTACAGTTGTGGACGCCCCAGCCGGGGAAGGTGCATTCGCTAAGGTTGGTGGATCCCGAGGGACAATCTATGTGGCCAGCCCAGATGGTTCCATTACCTTCTCCGAATTCGGCGAGGCCGTGCGCTGTCGCCAAGGAAACAACCACACCGACAAGGTCTAACGCTTGGCATACGGCTCTGGAAGGAATTTCATTATTATATAATGAGTATCCAATCAAGGGAAGACCATCAAATTATGTGATGATGAACTTTCTATAAAAGCAAGATATATCTGACTTTCACTTGACCAAAGTTGTTTTAAATCCATCATCGAAATTAGTTTTGAGACCAAATACCGTGAAAGATTACCTAGCTTCACTGATACCAAAGTTGTCATCACAGACTGTGCCCCACTCGTTGTTATGGAAGATCTCCAGACGACCGCTCCGATCGCGAACGCCGTCCACGAGGCGAATTGACCCTAGAGAACAATAAATCCATTTAGCCCCGTTTATTAACCATGGGTCAGCAACAGAAATTGACGCTATCCACGTTGATATTGAATCCTATACATTATGTCGATATCATTTACCACGGTATTTCATAACTGCCGATGATCCGATTTGGTCTGCTTATTACTATCGAATCGGCGTTTTGTTATCGGCGTATCGAATTGTTATCTAGCTTTTCGATTTATTCATCAACCGTAGGGAATTTTGCCTCTGGGAGGCCGACTGATTATAGCCGAGAGGGACGCTTTCATCTAGGTGATCATCTAAATTAGATGATGTTATGATACGTGTTATCTGAGGGGTTCTTCTCATTATCGCAGTGGAATGATGTATTGTTCAGATGGACGGACTTATTACCTAGCTGGTTGACTCATTATCTTCACGATAGATTCAGGTTTACTGATTATCTTGGCTGATTATAAGAAAGATGTACATATTATGTTGGTGCGCAGACGTGTTACATGGAAGGCATATTTATTATATTGGTTATCGACTTACTACGTACGTGGAGGGTCTATTTATTATTTTAATGTGGCATAACTGTAGTATTACCTATTACCTGGATGGTCTAATTATTACATTGATGTATAGGCGTATTTCACGGAGGGTCGACTTAATAATTTAATGTATAGCCTTATTACGTGGATGGTCTACTTGGTATATAGATGTATAAGCTTATTACCTGGAAGGTCCAATTATTATTCTGGTACGTAGACTTATTACCCGGAGCGTCTACTTATTATCTGGATGACCATACCTACAGCCTTGAGGATTGACATTTAATTTTGATGTACAGATTGATGATTGATGTACCTGGAAGGTCGACTTAGTATTGATGTACCTGGAAGGTCGACTTAGTATTAAGATGTAGACTTCTTTCCTGGATGGCCCACTGATGTATAAACATAATATGGAAGGTGTACTTTATTATCTTAATGTAAGTTATTACAAGCAGGGCATACTTATTATTTTGTTTATAGATTTATTATTTGAGGAGTCTATTTAGGATTTTGATGCATAGACATATTACATGTAAGGTCTAGTTAATATTATGATGTATAAACTTATCACGTGGAGGGTCTACTTGTAATATTAATGAGTAGAATTAGTACCTGCAGGGTCTATTGATAATGTTGATGTAGTATAGACTTGTTATCTCCATGGTCTACTTGTTATCGTGGTGCATAGACTTATAACCTCGAATGTCAACATCATTTTGATGTATATACCTATTATCTGCAAAGTCCCCATTAATATCTTGATGTGTATATGTTTTACATGCAAGATCTACTTAGTATATTAATGCATACACATATTGCATTTCCTGGAGGATCTACTTATTATTTTCGTGTATAGTATATTCTTTGTATCCTCACCGCTTAAATCGCTGAATGCGACGCTATTTATTTCGTGTAGACGTCCGCGACAGCGCCGGGGGGGTGGGGGGGGGGGGGCAGGGGTGATACCCCTTCCTCCCTTGTCCTGTGCCCGCCGATCGACTATTTATTGTCGAATGCATATGAAAACAAACATACAATTTAATACGGATGCCACAAACTGACGGCGAGCTCACCTTCAAACTGTTGTGGATCACATATAAGGCCCACATCCCAATAATGACCACCACAGTTGTGGACTCCCCAACCACGGAAGGAGCACTCCATGAGGTTCGTTGCCCCAGTCGGACAGTTGATGTTGTCAGTCCAGATGGGACCAAAACCCTGGCCGAAGTGGGCGTTGTGGTGGGTCAATCCGCCCTCTGAGACACCCAGCTGGCGACATACCGTGCTGAAAAATATATCACATTGGAAGATCACATCGGAAATGGAAGGCTAAAACATAATGACTAATGCTACTGTTACGTGACTTGATATCACACACCAATGTTCGTTTATCTTGCGTAGGACGGACCTCTGACGTCACTTAAACAGTTGATGGCAAATGTGACTCTTTCTTTGTTGCCTTCAAAGATGTAGTGCACGAAATGGGCAAATAGATTAGGGAGAAAAACAAGGACAAAATAAAAGCGAATTTATACATTCGCAATAGTCACACCTGGAATTAATTATTCACATGGTTGAAAATCATATATCATCTGAAATTATGTGTAGTATGATAAACTGATAAATTATAATTCGATATTTCAGTGGAGTTTTTAAGAATTGTTTTTAATACGTGTCAAATCTTTGATGACGGCATTCAAAATATAAATGAAAAAGTTACTTCGCTTCATTGCTGGAAAAGCTATGGCCACAAACCGTCCCCCATTGGTTGTTATGGTAGATCTCGAGGCGGCCGGTTCGACCAGGAACTCCGTCAGCGAGACGAATGGGTCCTGGGCCGACAAGGAAACACCATTAGCGTTGATTTATCATCATATCAGCAATGCGGCCGGGGGCGAGGTGGGGCAAATTACATAAGACACCAATGTTTTAATCTTTCAGTATGTCGTTCGAGGCTGATGAGTTTTCAAGCAGCACCAATGGTTTTCAATTTTATTCCGTGGTCCTATTGTGGAATTTACCCTCTAAAACCTGGCAAGTAACACCCACATCGTCTTCATGGGTACAGTTATTGACTCCCCACCCCGGGAAGGTACATTCGCTGAGGTTTGAGGCGTATTGCGGACACTCGATGCGGTCACCCCAGATGGTTCCGTTGCCCTCTCCGAAGGTGGCGTTGTAATGAGCGGACGCCGCAGCGACAAGACCCAATTGCTGACATACCACACTGCAAAGAAATGACATACATATATATGACATACACATATATTGCCATAATGTACCATTTAACGAAGTTATATAATAAGAATGCACGATTTTTTACCCAAAAGTGTATTTTATTAAATGAAAGGTGCATGGTTAAACGGCTATACAACGATGTTTATTGATGCAAGATGACAAAAAGGCACAGATTACATTTACGACAGTAAGAAACGTCATTTTACCACTTGAAACTGAATTTCACATTGGTACGTGTGTCAATGATTTATTTTGGGGATCACACGTCGCACGGTTTCGCACGGTTATGGCATTGGCAAGCGGCGCATCCTTCCGTGCAGGCTTTCTGAACAATAACGAGGATTGGCGACTTGAACTTACTTGGCATGCAACAATGAGAAGTGATTGCCACAGACTGTGCCCCACTCGTTGTCATGGAAGACCTCCAGACGACCGCTACGATCGGGAATGCCGTCCGCCAGGCGAATAGGTCCTAGTAATATCAATATTTATAGGGGCGCTAATTTGCATAATAATTATAATTTTGTCTAGGCTCTATTATATATTAATTGAGCTCGGTCATTACCGAGCGGAGGAATCCTATGTTTGTTTTTGAGTATCACACGCTTTGGATGAGTGTGTGCTGTGCGGCCGAGCAGATAATATATTTATATGCCACTGGTAACGTATTAAGATGAGGTCATGTATAAGATACATTGGCAATTGGCAGAAACAATACAGCTAGCTTCTTTTCACGATCGCATATGGCATCCTCACATATTATTACATCCCACCACATACGCCACATCGCACATCAATACGTAATTGTGTGTTTACCGTCTAGAGGCTGGGGGTCGCAAACGAGGCTCACGTCCTCTGAGTGAACACAGTTGTGGACACCCCAACCCCTGAATGAGCACTCTGTAAGATTGGCAGCCCCTTCAGGGCAGCTCACATCGTCAGCCCAGATGGGACCAGAGCCTTCTCCGAACCTGGCGCAGCAGTACTGCATGCCACCATCCGGGAAGCCTAGCTGCTGACACGCCGTACTGCCGAGTAAAGTTATGCATCATTAAATGTGACTGATTAAATAGACAAATATCGCCATTTCAATTATGCGGTGTGTTTGCAAGAAGGTGGAGACGCCAAAACGTTTCTATGTAAATGATATTGAGAAAGTATTCGTCAAAATTAATCGAGAGCATCAAGTCTAATTAGAACAATAACGCAATATAAAACAAATAACAATATGATAATGAAATAAACTTTGTTTGAATAATCTTGATGAGCTAGGGTCGAATTGAGATTGATCGTGGTCTCCTCAAATAGCTCTATTCGTTTAATTCTTCATCGCTAACGTGTGAAGTCGACGCTTCAAATCTATTTCTTAGATCTTGTGCTACTTGGCAAATATTCCATCCATTTGCTGCTGCATATAAACGAAATTCCGTCACGAACGTACATACAAAAGTACAGACAGACCGGGGCAATTTTTCGCTCATTTTTGACGTCACAAGATGGACCGGTTTGCTACGCAGTACAGTAAACAAGTATATTGAGCTGGGGGTTTGCAGGAATGTCAGCGGCCTTTGGAAGCAATAGGGATTTAACGTTGTGAAACTTCAGGAACTTGGTTTAAGCCGCAAGGGAGAAGGGGATTTCCAGTTGAGTATTACTAGTGGGTGGGCGCGGGAGAACAGAGGTGCAGGAAGAACATATGAGAGCGCTAGGAAAGGACAAGTATATACAGTTAGCGAGGTGCGGCCAATGAGGGACACTCAAACCCTGACTCACACCGGTTCACCTCTTGTGACGTCACAAATATCTACACTGGGCTGAGTGGGTGGGGGGGGGGGCGTTTGGGGCTTGAAGTTATTTTGGCGCGTTTATATATTAATATCTATGAAATAAACAACATGAACAATGCACGACGACAAGCGAACATATGCGTAAGGACCGTATTATTTACCGTATCACGAAGTTCCTCTAATTTATCTCAGCCGGTCGCCACTGTTGTGTAACTAACCAAATGCTTTATTTGTTCAGGGGTATAACCACTATACCGTATTCAGATTTGTGCTACGCACTCTAATAATTAGGCCATGTGAGATAGATACTTGCTTGGCATTCCTTGTACCGAATCCATCGTCACATATTGTGCCCCATGTGTTGTCATGCAAGATCTCAAGCCGACCTGTGCGGCCTGGAAATCCGTCTACCAGGCGAATGGATCCTACCATGGAATACAATATGCGAGGAAACAAATAATACCATTTAGAAACTATCCGTCCTTTTGGCGATACACGATGAATTCTTTGGTCATCCATTACAATATATTGAGGACAACAGATAGGCCCTGGTCCAATCCCACATCGACGCACCAAGTGTTTCTCTTTAATATGGATTTCCAATAAAACGTCCTTTTTAGCCCAGAAAGTGTTTTTAACACCTCGCCATGTTACTCATTCGTTATCCTCGTCGGTCACCATGGTATTATTGTCATACTGAATCATTTTATCTACAATTAAGAGAGAGTATGACACAGTTAATATACCATAATATGTCGGTACGCAATAAACATTACCTTTTGTATTGATATAATTATATAATTTAGTTGTTTCACGAGTCAAACATGTATACAATTGCTACACCCTAGACCCAAGCAGGACAGAATTAACCTATATCTATTTGTTTTGATTTGCTTCTTTGTTGTGTCTTCATTGTTAACCAGATAATCTTGGCCCTAATACAGATGGAATAAATGACAACATGATGTTCCAATATGAAAATTCGAATCGTTTCACAATCCCACAACAGTGTCTATCGTAGGCGATTCTACTGTGTGTGACACTTGCTGAATGACAGAACAGCGCCAAAGATAACCATAAGCTTTTTGAAAACCTAAACTAATTTTCGAATATTTGCAACAAACGATTTTGGGGTATGCATGACCGTGCTACCTTCTAGCAGCCCAGAACCGCACCGGACGCCCCTGTAGTTGCAGGTATTTGCAAGACCCCATCCGGAGAACGTGCATCCATGTAAGTCATTGGCTCCAGAAGGACAGTCCACACCGGTAGCCCATATCGGACCAGACCCTGACCCGAAATTGTGTAGCTTTCCGCCTTCGGGGTAACCCAGTTGCCGGCATATCGTACTGAAATAAAGTACCACAAATAGGTATTAAAACAGGTAGAATGGAGTCAAATAGAGACAATTACGACACATAATTGCATGTAATATTTTATCTAACAGGACTAATATATGGTAGAATAACATAATACATGCCAGCAGCCCAAACAACTTGTCTGCAATACTAAAATCCAGCGATTATTTCGAGTAAGGTCACACATAATGCTTAAACTACGGGTGACTTGTGGCTTACTTTGCGTTACAGTTAAACACGAAACATACTTGGCTGAATTCCAGTTGGAAAAGCAGACTGCGCCCCATTTGTTGTCATGGAATATCTCCACGCGGCCGCTGTGGCTCGAAACGCCATCAACAAGTCGGAGCATTCCTTATTGGAAATGTGAAATACATTGTACAATTAATACAACACAAGTGCAGGGGTTGTAATAGCATACGTACAAACATACATACATTTCATTTGTGGTATCATGATATCGTCATACCATAATTGTTACCTTGTCCCAGCTGCTAACCAGCTAGCAAAAGTATCACATACATACGATTGGGGAAATACGTGGAGATTGGTACTATACGTGCAACGCCTACCGTCCGGAATGAGCGGGCCACAGGTGACCCCCACGTCATTGTAGTGACTACAGGTGTGGTTGCCCCACCCGGCGTGAGAACACTGATTGAGGTCTGTGGCTTCCGGAGGACAGTCCACGTTATTCAACCAGATGGGGTCGGAACCAGGGACAACTAGGGCACAGCAGCTTACGTGGTGACCTTCTTGGAAGCCAAGCTGAAGACATGTAACACTGAAAAAGAACGCTCAACATCATAAAACAATGCCACAAAATAAAGACTTTCATTTGAGAATGAAACAGGTATAGTGTCAGGGCGTTAAACTGTTATCAGGGCTGACAAGTCCAGTCTGTGTAAATGAATGACATGTGTGGTGGGATATTCAAATAACTGAAACGAGGAACATGCCATCAATAATAATGTAATAAGTAAATAACAGATCACTGATATGTCCAAACGAATTGGTCGCTTTGTATTGTAAGAAGTTAACAGAAGTTACATCTTTTAGTTAGATTTAGTATTGATGTATTGCATTGATTCTTGTAATTACTTGGCTTCAGTTAATCCGAAGCCATCATCACAGACGGTGCCCCACTGGTCGTCATGGTAGATCTCGAGACGACCGCTCCGACCGGGTTCGCCGTCTGCCAGTCGAACTGAACCTGTATCACAAGAAAAAACAGTGACATGCTGCTGTGTTTGTCGAACATAATTGGATAAAGGCAACAGTGACGTCAATGAATGATTGAGAGCGTGGATTGGTCTATAATGAATCAGTACGGATGTGTGGAGAAGCAATAAAGAGTATGATCAATAAGAAGTAAAGTTCCCTTGTTACGAACCACGATATCACTAGATTCGCTTAATACGATAAGAAGTTCCGGAGGCATTTTCTGCATGGGATATTCCATCTTTCCGGCGGCTGGGGGGTGTAGTTTAGGAGTGGGCGGCGACTTGATGTGCCAATGGGATTGTGCTTGGTAGTCCTGTAACATGGCGTACCGGCCATAGGGCGGACCGGGACGCCATCGATTCCTGAACACGGCCGGTCGTTCGAGAGCAGTGGGTGGTTACAACGATTTCTGGATTCCACACATATGTAATAAAGACGTCACCTATATGTCACATATTTATGTCCATGATACATTTATGAATAGTTAGGCACAAAGATTGAAGGCCTCAAGCGCTACTCGCGAATCCATCATCCCACAAGTCGGCGGGCCATGTTACAGGGCTTGGTGGGATATTCAAATTCCATTACCTTCTGTAACGTTCTGACTGCAGCTGACACCGACGTCTTCCTTGTGTGAACAGCTGTGAGTGCCCCAACCTGGGAATACGCACTGGCTCAGGCTGGAAGCTCCGGGAGAACAGTCTATGTCGGCCGCCCAGATGGTGCCATTGCCTTCGCCGAAAGTTGCGCAACACGCTGCCACACCGCCCTCTGGGTAGCCCAGCTGTCGACACACGGCGCTGACAGCCGCGCCGGGAAACAATGCAAGATTCTAATATCCAAGCAAGCCACCAAGATAGATATATAAATATTGCTTAATGGAATATTTCTTACATATTAAAAAAATCTACTAACGGTTGTTGATGTGGAAATCAGTTATCAATAAACAGACTGAGCAAGAACGAGGTCCATTTACAATTAGCTTTGCTTTTTATATATTTTCTGCACGGACCAAGTACATCCCAACTGGTTATCACAATGTTTGGTCACCCATCCGGTTTTAAGTCTCAACCAAGCCACCCAACACCTTAGTTTACATTTTCACCGTTAGATGCCATAAGCGCTCTGAAAATCGTCTATTCCCCTTAATCAATGCGACCCGTTTACTTACCTATAGATAACAATATACTATGTGGTAGACGTTAGATGTTGGCCCATTTGTCTTTTTCGCATAATACACAATTTTATATCCGTTCCTAATTTTCCTTAGCCTAATTACTGTAAAAAAGATTACCTGGCTTCAGTTGTCCCAAAGTTGTCGTCACAGACTGTGCCCCACTGGTTGTCATGGAAGATCTCGAAACGACCGCTCCGACCGGAAACGCCGTCTACCAGGCGAATGGGTCCTGAAAAGAAGATGAACATACATACATGACCTTTATCTCGCCACGATGGTTAGGCCAGGTTGGTCACTTTACTGTGGCGAGGGATGACGCCGTGCCCCTGGCGTAATTGGCGATTGGAGCAGGCAGCTATGGACATTTACTATAATCTGTGATTACTCAAGACGCTTGACTAAGTCAGATGCTTTCCAGGGCCCGTATTCTATATGCATCTTAAACTTAAGTTACATTTTATTTTTAATCTTAATTTCCTGGATAAGCTAAGATTTAAAACTTAATGATATTCTATAAACATCTTAAGACGCATCTCATCTGAGTTTTTACTTTTACTTAAGTCCATAACTCAATCTCGCAGGCGCATCGTTTCACCAGGCGTGGCCATCAAATTAGGCCTTGAGGCGCTGCCATCTGACGGCTACCGGATAATGACTCTTCAATGATAAAGGTAATAATCTACTTTAGCAGACGAAAACTGTCGCAATCAGCAGATGGTCAGGATGTGATAACAGAAGGAGCGGCAGAGGTACCCGAACTAGACAGAAGTTGAGTGTCATCCTCTGGTGACAGAAGTACAGAGACGGAAAAAGCTTAACGTCGCCAGGTAGCTTTGAGCAGCACATATCAAGGTCAGCACGGGTAGCAAGGGTTAATCCAGGCATTTGTAAAGGGAGAGGTCCACTACAAACTTGTGATTGATGGGGCAGGAGGAAGGGGAACAAATTAGGACAGGTGGGGCTCCACCAATTCAAATTTTTTGACGACAGGGGGGGAGGGGGGGCGCGGGGGGGGGGGGCGTGGGAGGGGGCCCACGCCTCAGATGACTGAAATTTTGGATTAAAAAAATTATTTTGAATTAAAGAATTAAAAAATGACATTCTTCCTAAAAAAAATGGGGAGCAGACCCCCGGACTGCCTGGATCACCCCCTGGATCCGTCCGTGGGTAGCGCCCCACCGACCCTGCGCATATTGCCATGCACACGGTACGATCAAAACCTGGAATAAGCAAGAGCATAGATAGAATCAGGGGCGGATCTGGCTGCGGTTTGGGGCGGAGGGCTAGCGGGCTAGGGTAGGGAAGCAAATGGATGTTCAAGACGAAATTTTTCAATGACCTTTATTGAGGAAAATGGCGTTTTCCCCAGCAAATCAAAGCCATCTGAGGTGTATCCCCCCCCCCCCAACACACACACACACGGTCGCTAAGTTTTAAAGAGCGGAGCTAGAGCGCCCAACCCCTCCCCCCACCATTTCCAAATTCCTAGTTCCGCTAATAGATCTAAATCTATTTCTCACGGATGTGTCTTTTTTGCCCCTTATTTCAAGCGGGTTCACGCGGGTTCAATCTGACTGGTACGTTTAACGTTAAATATGGCATCACGCCGGCGCTTGCGACGATAACATGAATGAATTCGGTCCATCTTGTCAAACATTAAAACTTAAGTCACCTAAAAGTTGTCTTAGGTTTTAATGGTTCCCAGGTGAGATCGTAGCTTAAGATGTATGCAGAATACGCGTTTGCAAACTTGGATACAACTTAGAGTTAAAGTTTTGCAAAAAATCTTAGGACTTAAGATGCATACAGAATGCGGGCCCAGGTGAATAACGGATTCATCAGAGTTCAGAATGTAGTTAGCTCTCTGATATTTGCTTCTAGTTAATTTAAATTTATGGAATCAAGGCCGTGACTCCGCCTAGCTCAAATTAATAGGCCAGAATTAAAAGCCAAAAGCGAGAGCGGCGGACTCTTTGGAATCGGATAGTCCGCCCATACCTGGGTCGATGCGCGGCCCGCAGCTGACGCCTACATCATCACTGTGACTGCAGTTGTTGCGTTCCACTTCATTTATGGAACACTCATTGTAGTCCGTGGTGCCTGGGGGACAGTCTATTTGGTTAGAGATGATAGGGCCGCTTCCCGGGCCGAACGTGGCACAGCAGTACGGTATCCCGCCGTCCGGGTAGCCAAGGAGATGACATATCAGACTGCAATTAAGGCGCCAGAGATAAAATGACATACACACGAGAGACCGATGGGTATTGACAGAAGTAGATTGCGTCAACATTGACCTTTAATACATTTTAGATAGTACGTAGTAAACGTGAACGTTAACAGCTTAAAGTAAACCGTTGAATAACAAAGCGGTAGATGTGTAGCGTCCGGGGGTGACGTGGGCGCGACGCGGTGGTGGCGGCTGGTCCTCCCGTCACCGGTCGCTAAGCCACGCCCCCTGTCTCCTGATTGGCTGGCGCGGCTGAGCCAGAGATCGGGCGGGACTGTCACCCCGGACCGGGGCTCCCCGGGGATGATCCAGAGTGGAGAAGTGAATTGCGAAGAAGACATTAATACTGTACTGACGTAGTTAACATTTACCCTAGAAATTAAGTATACCCAAGAACGAGATACCTTTTTTGTGATCGTCCAACCAAGAATACCGGACCCGGAAGAGTACGTGGGAGGGGCCAGGATACGCGCACCCATACCCACCCACGGACACCACAGATGCACCATTCCTTCAGCTACGACGTTTCATTGTCCGAGAATAAATATGCGTCATCATAACGGAAACTGTAAGGCCTGAGAATAAGTTGTGGGAACGAGGCGGAAATTGTGGGGGACACTGCCTTTAAAAGAAAATTTTACAAAATTTTACAAAATTTTACAAAATTTATTTGCAGTTAGTCGTTTTATTTAAAAAGAAACCATCATCGAGAAAATCGCACATCATACTGCTTTTCCCCCGTCAGGCTGGTGTTGGTGTTCTGAACATGTGACCAGCCCGGCTAACGTTCCGCGAACGTTAATAGGGGGTCGCTGAGAGTTTCGCGAACGTTCACATGGAACGATCGAGGTACGTTTTTTTCTTACGTTAATTGAACATTCAAGCGAGCGTTCGCTGAACGTTGAGAAAAACCGTTGCCTCACCTTCAGCTAAGGTCCGACAAACGATTAAATTGCGATCTAGTCACACCAAACGACATAACCATGTGATTTATAATTCCCTTTAATTACCAATCAGTAAAAGCCATAATAGTGGCCGCCCCAATCCGCTGGCCGTGGAGTACTCGTTTAACATGCCCGCATGCATTTTGACCAAAAGGCATTTTATTTGCTGAGAGCCTGCCTGCCTAAAAAACTGGCTGCCCGAAATTGTAAATGCCCGCACATTCGGCAGGCAGGGGGGTCTCTGGCTAACACCCTGCCTGTATTGATAGTGGTTTTGCTAATATTATACATACTTTTATAATATTCCTGACTTAACCCAGGATTTTTGAATAACCATGTTCTTTCTCTTCAAGTGGTCAATAATAATAGCATTGATCTCCATGATAGACCACAAATGAGTGGTATCTTAGATAGCCTGATTTTACAGACATTTAGACTGCTAATAAGATATTTTACTAGCAATTCTAGACACAAGTATTTACGACAACTACTGGTAAAAATTTTGCAAACATGCACCGCCACTCCAGGAGTTAAAATTGGGCACTGTGCCAACGATCAGGATGGATGACCCCTCAATCCACTCCCCCCTACAAATGCAACAGGCTCACTTGAAATGCTGTGTTAAAACCTTAAGTTTTCCATGACCATGTGATTGATGCATCAGCCACCTATATAGACACTGCCTAATTGCTGTTAGTTGAGGGGTGTTAAGCTGGTGCCTCTGAAACTGCACAAGTACACACCAAACAAACATTAACACAGGAAACCAGTGCTTCAACACGCAGGTGAATCTTACACAGACAGTATGACTTCTACACCAGTGCAACTTATATATATGGCTTAAGTGTAAATATTTCTCAAAATAGGTGGGTGCAACTTATTCACCAGTGCAACTTATAAGCCCGAAATTCCAGTAATATCCATGCCTTTTTAACGGATTCCAAACTGATACGGATATGGCTGTGCGTGCGGGGGTGGGGGTCCATCCTGGGTGAGGTCTTCCTGTGTAGTATCTCAGTACCAGTCTGGTTTAACATAAATAGACTAAAAACTACCTGTGCCAAGGGAGTTATCCCTTTGGCGCATCATGTTTGACGATTCGCTCCGAATGTGACGATTCGCTCCGAACAACCTCAGAATATAAAGTCCTGGCCATGGCGGGTACCTAACTTTCCCAGTCACTTTGTGACTCTTGATCCCTGTATACAGGGGTAGTTCCTAGGAAGGGTCCACAGAGGGTTTGGCCGAGAGAGATCACAGTGGTGCCGACGGAAAATGAACCACGGCCCTTGCAAATGGTTGCCTTTTAGTTGGGGAGGGTCATACGAAGGAGATACATAGATCTCCACTTAATCCTTACATTGCCCTTGGAACTCCTCGGATGCCTGTAGGGGCCAGAGTCTTGGATTCATATGCAGGACGTTGTGGTTAGACTACAAGGTGGCCGTCCAATGGGTTGTGACATAAATAGACCAAAAACTACCTGCGCCAACAGGATTATCCCTGCATTTGACTTTTCGCTGAGGCCCTTTTACATAGTGCCGCATAGGTGTATGAGAAGGAGAGGGGTCAGTCCTGGGTGTATGTGTGAAGGGGCGACGGAGTCCATCCTCGCTGTGTGAGAGTGGAATAAAGTGGGAAATCCCTCCTATATGTGTTACATTAATTCGTCGTTGCTAAATGTCCGCCCGGCAAATATCGTTGCATTATGTCCGCCCAAAACTCAATTCGTCGTTGCAAAATGTCCGCCGGTAAGTCGGTTGGTTCAGCAATTACCTAATTTCCTCACGATAAAACAAACCAGGGATCCTAAAAAGTGTTGACGGGAGAGGCGGGGATGCTGGTGAGATTGTGCGGAAGACTGGTAAACTCTTGGGTATAATCCTCACCAGTTTCCAAACTTGACATGTTTTCATATTACTCGCTTCCAAATTGTGGCGTAAGTCACCAACGTATTATCATTTAATGGTGGTAAATAGACTCCACTCCTTGCGGTTGAAATGCAAAACTGAGATGTTTGTCAAACTGTCATTGTGATCCTGACCTTTGACCTACATATGCACACTTCGAACTTGACCGGATTATTTCAACCAACTAATAAAGTCGAATTACGCCCCGCAGAGCATTGACAGCAATTGATTACCAACAAACAGATTTACCGTATTTGATTTTTTTAGACGTTTGTAAATAACACCTAAGCTGTCATCCGGAGGAGAGATTCAACAGCTTTACGTTGAAGCCGTGGGTGTGCTAGTGTACTGTGGGTTGTGTGGCTTACGTGGCATTATTGATGTCGAATCCGTCGTCACAGACTGTCCCCCACTCGCCATCATAGAGGATCTCTAGACGACCGCTCCGACCGGGAACGCCGTCCACGAGGCGAATGTAAGCTTCGGGAACAATTATAGGCGAAATTAAGTGACCAGCACGGCCAATAATCCCACAACTAGAACTTGTTATTGAAAGTTCAGTATGGAAAAATATCCCACGCTTTCTTGTTCTGTTTATGTGCATCAGTATTAATTATCTCATCTCATGCAAAAGTGTTTGTCAGTTATGGATATGCTACTTTGTAATGTGGATATTTGTCCGGGAGACTTACCAGAAATGTCTGTCGTGGCGATAGTCGAAACGGCTTGCAGCAGGAGCAGTACCAGCAGGGGCAATATGGCCGCCATTGCACCAGTGTCGAACCTGCAAAGTTAAAGTCAAAGTAGTTTTTTGTTATTTGATTCAATATTAACTTACGCGTTCTATTTCCCGCATATATATCTAATGTGCATCATATGCTTGTGTGCTCTGGTCCAGGCATTTTTAACTATAAAATCGGGATATTGTTAAAGATAACACATTGATATTTACGATGCATGTGGTCCGTTCGCGCGGTATCTATGCATGGTTACGTAACAACGTTCCTTATATGTACTGACCAGGCGAAGACAACGGTCCTATACGACACATTAGCTCGCCTGACACTGTGTCGCTCATGAAACAGCCGCTAAATAATCGTGATACAGGCATTGAAGTCTACTGCAGCGTATTAGGGCCATGTCACCGCACTTTCCGAAGTCAAAATTTTGCGTTGGTGAAGTCCATATTTCGTGACCGGAAGTCGAAATTTTGAGATCGGAAGTCCATATTTTGTGACCGGAAGTCGAAATTTCGCGTTGAAGTCGAAATTTCGCGTTGAAGTCGAAATTTCGCGTTCATGAAGTCGAAATTTCTTGCTAACGAAGTCGAAATTTCGCGTTGGTAAAGTCGAAATTTTGCGTTCGTGAAACTGAAATTTTGCGTTGGTGAAGGCAAAATTTCGTGACCGGAAGTCAAAATTTTGCATTCGTTTCGCCTTCGGAAAGTGTGGTGACATGGCCCTAATACGCTTCCGTAGAATTCAGTGGTTAGATGTGCATCTAAGGACAGCTTTAGCCCTTATGTTTTGTGAAGCGATTTAAGGCAAACAATCGCTCGAAGGTACGCAGCACAGACCGTTAATGCTATAGCATTGACGCAGAGTGTCAGTATCCCTGCCTCCCTTACTGTGATACGTTGCCAAGGTTATCGCCAGGATGAAGTTTGGGGGGTAGATTTAAACCCAGTGGTTTAGATATATGGAAACATGATGTATCGATCTACGTATTACTAAATGAACTCCACAAGAGCGCAATAGCGGGGCAAACCGCTCACCCTGGAGATGTTAAGGACTGTTGAAATCAATATGTGTTTAGTAGAAACCTTAAGGGAATAATGACGCTTTTCCATGGGATCCCCTTGCCATTTTTTCAAATTCCTAAATCCATCCCTGGCTACGTTATGAGGTACGAATTTCTCGTAATATTGCACAATATTGGACACGAAATGGGGAGGCAAAGAACAAGTTACTTACCTGCTGACGTCACCAAGAGATCGTGTCCTACAGAACTCTGATAGCTATACTGCCAACGTCGCAGGATTATCCGAAAGTGATCCCGCAGCCGACTGTACCGAATTGGCAATCGCGCAGTCAATCGCAAATAAACTCAGCTATTATATCTCAAGTACTTCCTGCTTCACCCGACCTGGCTGGCGGCTATACACGGTGCATTCCAAGGCAGTCACGTCTTCGAGTGCTACCCTGGCCAAAACATTACGAGGTGCAATAAAATTTAAAAAACATACAAAAACATATATTGCGTACCTTACTAAGGCATTAAGGATGGGAGTAGCATGTTACGGTGATATAATCTGATGAGTGCAGGGCGACAGAGCCATACTCGCGATCCGCTGCAGTTCTACCTGACGGTGTGACATAGAATAGCGTATTTCGCATTATATATAGTTGGCATAGTTTGATTTCACCCGTGAAAAGAGTTACGTACATGAACGGTGTTACAAATACCACTGTCGTCCTCAGCCCCCCCCCCCTCCCCCCTTTGTTGCCATGTCCTTGCGATGGTCACGTGATACACTGTCACGGTGACACACTACGATGAGTGAGTGCATGGGATTATAATATTATAATAACTACCGTAACTAACCAACTAGATAATGACCATAGCACTCCAGAGTAGTAGCCATATATTACTTTCACACAATGCCTCGTATTTCTCGATCACAGTTAGAGAAAAAATGTTTCGTACGATTTTATTATACACCTAGTCTGCCGTCGGATACGTGTCGCTAAAAAAACTGTCCTTGGGTGGAGCTTAACCAATCCTTACACGTCAGCACCTTACTTCATATTATATAGGTTATATAGAGACCGTGCCCAGGGCAGCGCATTCTCGAGCGCCACTATGCAAAATACAAGAAATCCGATGTGCATACTCAGGTTATATGCATGCTGAATACAAGGGTAGGCGTACCCAGTTCCTACCATGTGATATACAAGGGTAAGTATACCCAGGCGCCACCATGCGGAATAAAAGAATACGCACAACCAGGTGCTATGCATGCGGAATACAAGGGTATGCGTACTCAGGCACTAGGCGGAACCTCTTAACCCAGTCAGCTTGATAAAGTGGACATTGGTTTTTACCGTAGATATATAGCATTTAGACCCTTCATCGTGTCAGTAGTACTCTTAGTGTTTGCTATATATCGGGAGCTAACCAACGTGTGCGTGAACTTTGAGTAAGGGTGTGTTGGGATATATTGTTGGGTTTGGAAGGCTGAAACATTGATTATTCTTTCTGGCCAGGTAAATGTGACGCTGCCGCACTTTTCAGTGTGAGGGCTTTGCTGTTTTGCTGTTGTGTACCTCCAGGGCGACATCAATTTATACCGTTATCTTCGGCGCCCAGATATGTATAATAGTGACCCCCTACAAATAAAATGATTGTCTAGGGGAATTCATATGGGGTCGTGGTAAAGCGTTATAAGGCGCCCGCCTCTGGTTTGGTCATCATCTTATGACGCTCCGTTTCAGTCACACAGTCTATCGATTCCAAACGACAACCAGATTTACGTCACGCAAAGTTAAATGATCGCACCTGACTATTATACTTTCATGTAACCGGTCAAATGGGATACTGTCTCGTGCAATGGGCCCTTTGGACGCACGACTCTAACTTCAATTCCTAAATTGGAGACACCCAACTGTGAATGGATTTGCGCCACGTGTTAGCAATCAGTGGCCTGAACCGAGCCTCGATATATCCCGAGATAATGAGATGCACGGTGGGCCTACACTTCACGGGCTCAGGTACCCGCAACATGCCATATATAAGCCGCTTTAACATTAAATGGTGTACGTGTGAAGATGTTCGTATTACAGCATTTGTCGGTGAAGTGGTTGGTCATAGTGATGGCGATATGCAGTACTACCGTGCAGTGTGTTGTGTGGTCGCGAAAAGGCGACCTCATCTGTTCAGGTGAATTAGGAGCGAAGTGACTATAGGCTGACGACGACAAGCCGCCGTGAAAACGATTTATATATAGCCGTCTCCAGTACGCTTCACCGCCAACACAGCGTCAAGTGTCACTGCAAAGGGTCATTTCGTCTTTCATCCGATTGGCGTGTTTTATTCGTACCCACTTCTAAATCATTCCTGATCGCATCGGCCTTATGCACATGCTGGGAACCCCCACGCGAAAACGAGGCTATACCTGCAAGTTTGCGCGCGAACGGCTAGTTCATATGATGTGTGGCCCTGGTATGTGGTACAAGGGTCTCTCTCTCTTGCCTTCAATGGTCACTATTAAGTCAGGTCATTTTTGTTCAAACTAGTTAACAAATAATAACTATTTCTGCCAATTTTAATCTATTTCGAGCACGTTTGACAATAGCCGAACGCGTAAGCCTATGCTACACGGAACAGGTAACCCCCTCAAGCTGGTGGGTATCCCCGACAAGTAGCTAGTGGGGTGCTATCAGTTCAACAGAGCTTATCTGCTTAGTGGAAGATAACGAATGTTCATATGTTGATTTGTCTATTGGAAAGTTAACGACACATTAAATCAGGTTAAGGTTAAGGTTAATAGTGCTTATGTTACAAACTTTGCATGGAATGGTTGCTCGAATTACGAGACGCAATGAAACGCATTGCATAACGTCGAAGGCCGCGTAGCTCAGTCGGTATGGCGTTCCCCTTTTGAGAGTGGGGTCGTGCGTTCAATTCCCGAGGGTGCAATAATTGTTTTCGCTCCACAGAGTGCAACAACCACATTCTCTGATAAAATGTGTTCCTTCCCATGGTCATCACTGTTTTGAGATTAGACTTGTTCATCTAGGCGTAAGCGACCGAATAGTTCATGCCATGGCACAGGCACAGTATATTGGTGAGCACGGAGGGGGGGGGGGGTGGAGTAGAATTATTGCCACATTGGTTTCTTCATGAAGTAAGATATTTCAGCATAATTCCATACACCCAGCATAATACTTCCCTATGCTCCGATCATGCAATACCGGGCAAAATATGTTAACACGGGATTCACATTGATTCATCTATATGGGTAGGCCTGTTAGGCCTAGGCCTAATGGCAAAGAATTTCCGAAACATAAGATTCACTAAATACCCAATAAAAATACTCATAATAAAAATAAAAACAACAGTAGGTCTAAAGACTGACATGGTACAGCACAAAGATTCTAGCTAACGTGGAAAGCGAGTAAACAAATATAGGGGTCATCCATGTGAATTGAATTTTGTTGCATGCTGCGGGAAATATCCCACTTTTTCAAATATACTCGCTTCAAAAGATTTCAATTTTTCATATGTCCTTGCTCCAGGACACACACACCCTTTTCTTCTGCCTGAAATTGGCCATTTCGTTATTGAAAACAAACGGGAGCTCTTTTGCAGCGAACCCGCAGCAGTGTCTACCATTATATTTCACGCGTTGAACGCAGTTTGTGTTCGCAGGCTCAGCCTCGTTTTGGGGCCAATATGGCGATTCCGTGACTAAGGCGAATTCCGCGTTAAAATCAATTAGGCAAAATCAGACTGTGACACTTAACCCAGTGATCTAAAGTTGTACCGCTAAACTATAACATGTTTGCACGGATGGCTTTTTTTTCTGAAGTGTCGGTCGCTGCTATGTTCCGTGGCCAAGTGGAACCCAAGTAATATCCTTACCTTTCTTAATCAAGCAATTGTCGCAATATATCTGCTCTTTAAGCAAACGGCATTCAATTGCTGCTGCCTTTGCAACGAATGAAATTTAATTATTTTCATGGGGACAAAACCATCGCTTTTTATACGCAGGAAGACATTAGACAGAATGTGTCCCCAACCTCTGATTGGCTAATAATGTTAAGCTTTAATCATACTCGATACAGGCCAGAACTACCAAGTGTTTATGTTTTTAGCGTAACCAACAACTGGTCGATGACACCGCACTAATGCAAGAAAAAACAATTCGTTAAGATTTAAAGTTTATTTATTTACAAGTCATATACATATACTAACTTAAATGTCAGAAATAACTATGTAGCCGCAAACCCGTGTTACTCCAGGCTCACAAGGTGTTTGAACAACGGTTATGACAAAGTGATTTTATACATGTCACTTCACGTTAATCAATTTAATTATATTGTATAATCAGTATAATCTATTATATTGTATAATCAGTATTATCAGCATTTGTCTATGGTCAGTGGCAGTTTGAGCATACACTTTACATTTGTATATAAGATATCCGAATGATTAAGACATGAATTTTGCCAGTGCCTGGATGATTGATCATTGGATAATTGACACGTGAACTGTGCAGGTCACTGGATGATTAAGGCCTGCATTTTCTCGGCCTCTGGATGATTAGGGCAACAAGTGTGCAAGTTTCCGGATGATTTAGGTCTTCATTATGCAAGCCCCTGGATGATTGAGACATCAGCTATGACCGTGGGCCATTGACGCTTGAATAATGCCAGTGTCTGGATAATTGACGTTTGAATTATGCAGGTGTCTGGACAATTGACGCTTGAATAATGCAGGTGCTAGATGACTGGAACACCCATTGTGCAGGTCCCTCGATGATTGAAGTCTTAATTATGCAGATCCTTGGATGATTGAAACCTGACATATGCAGGTGCCTGGGTAATTGACGCTTGAATTATGCAGGTGTCTGGATAACTGGGGCGTCAAAATTGGGTAGGTGCCTGGATGATTGAGGCATTTATTATTTATTATTCCACGACCAGTCCTGCTGCATAGCCTGGATATGCCTCTGCAGCCGAGAGTCTGGCGCATGCTCCCGCTGCATGCGGATGTAGTCAGCCTGCTTCTGGTCATGGTCGTCCTCGCTGAAGAAGGCTGAGGGGTGCGCTGGCAACACAATCCAGTCGTCCATACTTTTCACGAGTTTCTTTTGCGCTGCCTGTTTCTTTTTCGTGAGGACCATGGCCACCGTGACAATGATGACGAGGGCCAAGATGACGGCCGCCGCCACGGGGAGACCGATCACTAGGCCTTCCTCAGGGGGGTACTGCACCTCTCCCATCGTTAAGTTGACCATCCGTAAAATGTTCAGCTGCAATTAACCATTGTCTAATGATATAGCAGACATAATTATACAAACGAAATAAACATATAATGATACGTGATAATAATGGTATACTGTCATGTCATAACAATATCGCAGAAGAAAACGCAATATTATGTTGTAGCAATATCACAGAAAAGAAATAGCATATATGGTATGACACAAATGTCACTGATATGGAAATGTGTCCACTTAAAAGAATAAGGTAGCAAAACATTTTGCAAAAAACGCTATATGATATAACACCTATGGAGGGGCTAATTGTGCATAGCCAGGTTGAATCGTCTTCCCAACCTGGTAAATCGAATAGATTCTAATCAAGTACGCACACCCATGCGTGTCATTTACTTCTGATTACAAGCATGCAAAATATATTTTACTATTAATAACATTACCGCCGTACTCCCATTTCGTACCGTTATCGTGTGGTGCTTGCTCATGCTGAAAGGGAGTCTTTGAGGGGGCTCTGTCGGCACATCACAGTGGATTGACGTAGAAGTCTTCTCTGTGATTAAACAGTCGCCTTGGCCAATCAGCACTGAGTATTCCGCGTCCGGCTGGATGCGAGCACCCTGCGTTTGGTTTACGTAGAAAAATTTAAATTCAAATGAGATACAGCAAGCTGAGTGTATACGTATGGTAACCTCGGCCGCATGGAGCTGTGCATCACGTCATTCCCTTCTCATATATATATATGTCACACCCACATACGTCATCACTTCATGCTGATCATGCGCCGCGAAGTAATGATTAACAACATTCCGTACGTCTGAAGTGTTCTGCCAGACGTGGAATTACGCAATGCACACTAACTGTACTTCAAGTCACAGGTGCCTCAATTCGCCGGTGTGTGGGGCGGGAGGAGGAGGGGGGTCGGGGGGGGGGGGGGGGGATATGTCATTATAAGAGAGAACGTAGGCAAAGCATTTTGCCGCCAAAAATCACAGCCCGAACAACATCGGACGATTTCGTCCAACAATGCCAAGACTTCAACACTTTACTCACGAAATTATCACGCAATCCACTTAAAACACACCTTCAAGTCGCTACATCAAGACGTTTTTTCCGCCAGCTTTACTCGAAGTTGTCCGCCCACCATGTCCCTTCATGATAAATGCCTCCATGTCGTCCTCCTCAAACAGTAGGATGGCTATTATGGTTACATGGCTCCTTTCTTCTCTGAGCCTTCCCATTGTCGCAATATGACCTACACTGATTACAGCGTCCTACTCAAATCAACCAATGTGACACTAACCCGTAGAATCAGGGGCTGGCCTTTGTAGACAAAAACTTCTGCCAGCGGCGTCATGTTATGTCCCCGGACATATCCCAACGTTCGGCTCGACTCCAGGGAGGTGTTTTGCAGATTCCGGTATTTTTCAAACCCGTCAAGTATGAAACCAGCATACAGAGCCAGCGTTGACTGTTCGTCTGACGCGTTAAAGCTGTCCGGTACCACGATTGCGGGAGTGATACACTCTACCCTCTGGTTGGTTAGGACAAAACATCTCTGCGGAAAAAGCGAAATGTAATAATTATGCGTAGCAGTCATAAGCTGACACTAACAATGATTCACATCAATTATGTTGAAAATAATAACAGTATATATTTCATAATAATGTTTCTAATACAAAAAATATTCAGAGTAGCCACAAACATAAATATTAAAAATATGAATTATATTCCAAGAAAGCGGTAATGACAATTACAATGCTATTCATGCTACCTTACACACGAAACCATAATAATGTTGATAATAGTAGAAACGTGGGTGAAGGGTCGCCAAGCGCTCGATCTTACCTCCCTGAAGAATTTCCTGATTGTTTCAACAATAACGTTGAACTTCTCATGAATAGTTGTGTTTATTTCCATCGTAATTTCTAGATAAGGAGTGTCCACCGACATCAGTCCCTGGCCATCGACCGTTATGGTGGAACCGCCCCTGTGCAAATATTGTGTGTACATATTATGGATTTTAGTGTATCATTGTGTCCACAATCTGTCGTCTAGCCGCATGGCAGTACAGCTGCTTGAATAACGCTAATAATAGCGTCATTGATGTTGTTTACGGCGCGTGTTGATAGTTGATACGTATGGACAGTACACAAAAGCGACCCAAAGGGCCATGCGGTAGGCAGGTTCAAGGGGCTCGCGCGTATCGGCGAACTCTTTCCCCGACCGCTGGGTCAGTGGGCAATTCTCCATAAACAATGCATGCATAACATGTTATGAGTGGCGAATATGCCCTTGTTATTTCCAACGGTTAATTCCATCATCCAAAATAATCGGTACATGAGACACATAACTTGATGATATTGATTTGTTGTGGAGAATGTAATGCTGCCTAATACTATAAGTAGTATTAAGTATACTACATAGACAGGACAAGTATATTAAATAGCGTAATAATCACATTGACAACTTACATACAATCTAAGTACATTAATGTAGTATTAAGTATACTACATAGACAGGACAAGTATATTACATAGCGTAATAATCACATTGACAACTTACATACAATCTAAGTACATTAATGTAGTATTAAGTATACTACATAGACAGGACAAGTATATTACATAGCGTAATAATCACATTGACAACTTACATACAATCTAAGTATATTAATGTAGTATTAAGTATACTACATAGACAGGACAAGTATATTACATAGCGTAATAATCACATTGACAACTTACATACAATCTAAGTACATTAATGTAGTATTAAGTATACTACATAGACAGGACAAGTATATTACATAGCGTAATAATCACATTGACAACTTACATACAATCTAAGTATATTAATGTAGTATTAAGTATACTACATAGACAGGACAAGTATATTACATAGCGTAATAATCACATTGACAACTTACATACAATCTAAGTATATTAATGTAGTATTAAGTATACTACATAGACAGGACAAGTATATTACATAGCGTAATAATCACATTGACAACTTACATACAATCTAAGTACATTAATGTAGTATTAAGTATACTACATAGACAGGACAAGTATATTACATAGCGTAATAATCACATTGACAACTTACATACAATCTAAGTATATTAATGTAGTATTAAGTATACTACATAGACAGGACAAGTATATTACATAGCGTAATAATCACATTGACAACTTACATATAATCTAAGTACATTAATGTAGTATTAAGTATACTACATAGACAGGACAAGTATATTACATAGCGTAATAATCACATTGACAACTTACATACAATCTAAGTATATTAATGTAGTATTAAGTATACTACATAGACAGGACAAGTATATTAAATAGCGTAATAATCACATTGACAACTTACATACAATCTAAGTATATTAATGTAGTATTAAGTATACTACATAGACAGGACAAGTATATTACATAGCGTAATAATCACATTGACAACTTACATACAATCTAAGTATATTAATGCATAGATTAAAAGTAAAGCACATTAATATATTAATTAAAAATGAAGTGTATTAATACATAGATTAAAAGTGAAGTACATTGATACGCAGCTTAAAAATTACTGTATCTTAATTATATAAATCATTAATGACTAGCGGGCATCGAATGCAAGAAGGAGGATAAAGACAGGTCGACTCACTCGAGAAGGGTGTTGTTTGGGTACAGCGCCGTTATATTCGGGTTGGCGCGGTACTCGAATAACTTCCCGGTGGAGATTGTCAGACCCCCCTCGAAGACGACCTCAATGGATAGCGGCACGCCAACGTCCGAGTCCTCTCCGCGCGGTGTTGTCGCCACGAGATACGTGCCATTGCTTCGTGAAACAACAACATAGAAATGTAAATACTACATATTGTTTATATGGGCGCTTGGGAATATAATAATGAGCATAATTGTTATTATTGAAGGGGTCAGTAGTCAAAGATGTCATTCTGCATGTACGCCACAATATGTATTGGCGTGAGATAATTGTTTCTATTACATTAAACCCATATTACTGCATTACTCGATATTACTAGCCGCAAACCATTGTGTGGAACTGACCTTTCCAGAACTGGGCACAGGTACTTGTCGCCGTGCAGACGCAAGCGTATTGGCTTAAACCCTTCAGCGAAGTTATTACCAAGTACGGTTATTTTTGTTCCGCCCGCCACCGGCCCGTGGCCAGGCGTTACATCGAATGCTTCTGGCTCTCTCTCCACCACTACAATATGGCAAAAACACGTATATACATACATATATATGAATAGAAACACAGAGGCGACAGATGTCCATATATGGGGGATATATCCATTAACTACGATATCAATTAATACGTATATTGACTGAGTGGCATTTTGCTTTAATTGACCCTACTCAAGTGGTGTTTACATGATATGCCAACTACGCAATATTATCTTACATATGTGGATCTTTCCACTAAATGGTTTACTATTTGAAATTTCCCAGATAAAGGGTTAGGAACCGTTTGTCAGGCATGATTCATCGAGAGCATTCGCTTGCATTGTCATATCGGCAGCAATCGCAATTCAAATTCAAATCAATGCGACAGCTATAGGGATTGCTCATGGTAGTGCAGGTTCGAGAAAGACAAACACAAAACGTAGTAGATCCGATCTGGTCTATATTGCCCATAAACAATAATAGTGAAACCCCTGTGCCTGCTTGTTGCCGGCGCAATCCTTACATCGAATGTGTAGATTAATTATATGCGATAATATAGGTCAAGGCCAGTGTGATCGTAACAGGTATATTTGGTGTCCTATCTCTGGCGTTGACGCTGTATTAATGGGGAACGAGGATGCTCTTTTTAAATGTCAAATGCGCCATCCTATGAGCGGAACCCCCTTTTGCCTCACAACCTCCGTCCCCCAAGATTTTCGGGAACTCTGACCCAAAATAAAACCCAATAATAAGCTAAATGGGACATTAACATAAGTCAGTGGTAGAGCTTCGTTAAACAAATGATACTTGAATTAACATAAATGACATGTTTAACCCTCAATACATTAAATTCTACCGTTGTTGGTCCCATGTATAATTCAGCATACAAAAAAATAAGTGTTTGCTACAAGCCGGCTTCTCATACGGCACTCTCTGCCTTCGACTCACTCCGCTAGGGCTCAATTATATCTCTGTTGTCACCTACGTCCTCTATGCATTTTCACACTTGCTCAGTCACCAGGACGGCGCTGCGCAAATTGATAGGAAAAATGCGTCGCGCATTTCTACAAGTTAGTGCTGGGACCCAGCCTAATCCTAATAACACATGAAATCAGGTTATAAAAAGAAGTTCTTTCACAATTATAACTTTTTCGAAAGGATAAAACACGTTTTTTGCTGTATTAAATACACAAAGCTCGTTATTTTCAAATTTTATTCTTAAAAACTATATGTTGCAAGAAATTACAGCTGATTTGACCGTTTTTCAAGAATCTTGAAATTTGACCTCTGCCTACAGCAATGGTAATAGCTAGCTTGCGTAGCGCCACCGTGCGGGGAGCTTGCTCATACGGTCGTTAATTGACCTGTGGATCTTAAGACAAAAATGCTCGTGGGTTTCTCGAACTAATTCTCAGCCTAAGCTGTAGTGTGCTGATATGACAGGGCAATAAATATTACGCGGACAAATCGCGAAAGTAATGTGGCAACTAATCCATCATTAGTCGTCCAACACTAACATTCTTACCGTCAGTGCAGTTAGGCCCAGCATAGGTGGTCCCTGCCACCTTTCGACATTGGCACTCATAACCGCCCTGGGTGTTTTTACACTGTCCGCCATGTTGACACGGATTGGCTAAACACTCGTTGATATCTGGAGAATAAAGTTCATCCCTGTACACCTTAAACCTCCTGGCCATAAATGGTATGACTTAGGACAATACTGTTAAACTTGGTCTATATTATGTGTTGCTACTAAAACACGAACATATCCGTGTGATCCGCTTAGGCATAATTGATTATGTATATTGTGGCCTAAATACGAGGATCTCAAAAACGACAATATTTATCTAATGGTAAGGTAAAGACGTCTATATGGTTTTGAAAAGAAATTAACGCTTTGCGTGTTCATCTGTATAATACGATTAGTGATGCTTTACCAGTTAATTAAGAGGCCAGAACCTGCGAAAGATACACTATTACGTACCCAATGAATTGACAATGATTAGCTACCCGTATCTGTCCCGTCACTAATGCAACCGTGGAAAATGTTTAGCTCTGCTTACCTGTGGCGCACGTCGGTCCAGTGAATCCGGTCTCTCGGCAGTCACACGAGGGCCTTCCTCCATTGGCCACACACCGGGCTTCGTTCTCACACTTACCGAATGCCAAGTCACAGAGAGCTGTCAAGCAATGTTTAGATACAATTGCGGATGTGGGGCTTAATCATGAAATTTATGACATCAATGCATTTGGGGGTGTTATCGATGTATGTATATGTTGGTATCGGTACAGTGGCAGATGTACGGGGGAGGGGGGGGTGCACCCCCCCCCCTTGGGAACCAGAACATACAACATACATGTTAACATACATGTTAAAGTCCCAAGTTTTCCGACAGCAACCCCCCCCCCCCTTGGGAAACGGAACATACACTGTTTAAGTCGGGTTCTCCAAGCGCCCCCATCCCCCATCCCCCGGTCACAAGTTTTTCGGAGAGGACACCCCTCGGTCGGAAGTTTTCAGATAGCCGCACCCCCCCCCCCCCCCCCCCCTTGGGCAAATTCCTAGATCCGCCCCGGTAGATGTTCCATTTTCCAAGAAATACTTCTCAGACGCGGATCTCGAGTGGCGGGGGTGACGTCTGTCGAAACAAACGGACAACCGGGGGCATGTGGGCGGGGCATGGGACGCGTTATATCATGGAGGAGGGGAGGGGTGATAAGGCATGTAGGTTTTAGCGTACTCACTCCTGCACTGGCTGGATGAATTGGAGCCGGTGTCTGACGTGTTTTGGCCGTTGGGACAAGAGTCGCATTGAGGCTTCTCGCGATACTGTTGGTATTGGCCGTGTGGACAAGGAACGCACGTATCTCCTGTGACGGAAGTCCCGGCAGGACACGGACCTGGATACAATAAGTGAGATTTTAAGTGATTGCAAATTCACTTGACATGAGTCCACACACATTACGTGACATTGACAGGGAGGCTTCCGTAGAGTAAATGAAATGAAACGCCTTTGCGCAAATAAAAACTAAAATAGGCAAAGAAATCTAGTAGAACATTGACTTGGAGAAGACTTGCCCCAGATCCCAGGAGCGAGGGTTGGTACTCTTGGCCTATTGATCTGCATATCAGTTTGGTTACCAACTGCGCGACGCCATAGTTCATGATGTTAAGACTCCTCTACAACTCCGCATCACGGCATGTAGCGTGACAGCACAGCATCACGCACTCTAGCGTTGGTAATGAGCGCAGATAGAACTGAAAGTTACCCCGACAAGTCGCATTGTTCATCTCCAGGATGTAACCATCGTAACACGAACACGTGTAGCCGGCATTGGTGCTGTTACAGATGTGATCGCATATTCCGTTGCCACACATGGGTGTATCTGCAATCAAGCATTGGTGCTTTCGTTTGCATAACCGGACAGAAAAGCAGTGATATGGTATTGACTCACATTTGGACTGGCACGGACCTGGGAATTGAAGTGATGTTCATTGCAAATTCAATGATAAAGATACTCGGCGACAGGGTAAGTTTGGCATTATTTTTGTATAATTATCGAACTACAAATGACGACGTTCCGATTTATCGACGGTATCTATTAAATGTTCTTTGTCTATGTCTATGGAACGAGTAATAATCACAGATACTTTCAGCCATCGTTCTTCATCCTTTATGCATTAATCTCACTGAATAATAGCTGACCTGGAGTTGTGGTGTCAATTGCTCTGGTGCTTGTGGTGGTCTCCGGCCGGGTGGCGACAGTTGAACCATCCAGACAGCTGACGCCCACATCTTGATCATGACCGCAGTCCTGGACGCCCCAACCACGGAAGGAGCACTCAGTGAGGTGGGTCGCATTAGTCGGACAGTTGACGTCGTCCGCCCAGATGGGATCTGAACCCTCGCCGAAGTGTGCTTGGTACCTTGGTATACCTCCCTCTGAAAAGCCTAACTGCCGGCAAACCGTGCTGAAACCGAAGCAGCACCCAATGGGCTGGTTATGACTAAATAGAGAACATGTGGTTATCCGGGGTTTTACGGGTTTATTTTTTACTTAACATAGTGTTGGTCTTGGTACATCAAGATGCAGCGTTTAAATAACGATAAAATGTGTTTTGCCGTTCACTTTTATATCACGGTACACGCATATACATATGAAGTTATAAAATGTTGAACAAAAACAAAGGACAAAATGTAATTGCAACTTCATTGTCATATACAGCATCATTCAAATATGAATCAAGTAAGTACTTTGCTTCAGCTTCGTCGAAACCATCGTCACATACTGTGCCCCACTGGCCGTCATGCAATATCTCCAGACGCCCGCTAAAACCAGGAATTCCGTCCTCGAGACGAATGGACCCTGGGGAGAAAACACATAGTAAGCACATACCATGCACATTTCCTGACTTTGTTATTACAACCTAGAATCTTTACTTTTCATGAATTAAAATGTTTTTTGTTCACACGCCTTTGATGCTAGGACGTTATGGAGCCCTTGACGCTGAGAAAATTTTGACGTTTGGACGCCATGGACGTTAAGGCGCCCTTGGTGATACATTGTTTATAAAACAAGGGCCGCTGTACCTTCCAAGATGCTGCAAGTCACGCCCACATCATGTTCGTGGGTACAACTGTGGACACCCCAGCCAGGGAAGCTGCATTGACCGAGGTTAGCTGCAGCCAGCGGACAGTCTATGTCGTCAGCCCAGATAGTGCCACTCCCTTGGCCGAACGTTGCACAGCATAGTGATGTCGCAGCCCCAGCAAGACCAAGTTGTTGGCACACCGCGCTGTAAATAAACGGCATCATCATATTTAATTAAATATACAATGGCAGGTTGGCCCCATTTGATGACTATACTGTTAGCTTTTATCTTTTGCTCTCTGCCTTGAGACTTTATTACATATTTGTTTTCGGATGCTGCGCCCTAACGCCCGGTATATCCATCAAATGGCCCCATTTGATGGCTATACTGTTAGCTTTTATCTTTTGCTCTCTGCCTTGAGACTTTATTACATATTTGTTTTTGGATGCTGCGCCCTAACGCCCGGTACCAAGATGTCGCCTAGAAACACACGGCACTAGGCAATGAAATGAAGAACAAACAAAGATGCACTCTAAATTATGGCCAATACACATCAGTTGTGTTAAGTAACAATACCAAGGAACCTCCCGGGATGGATGACGAAGGATGGAAGCATGCCCCAGATTAAGTGGTTTTAAGTACGGGATGCCCTTTATTTGTAATAATCAGTCATGTAAATGATCATTTCTATAGAAATTATAATTGATAAGAGTTAAATGAGCTGTTTTTGTTCTGCAATTGCTAACATGCCATTATTAAGGAACGAAGCATGATGGTTAGGGCTACAAAATAGATAATTAAAACGCAAGATTAACTCACTTTGCTTCATCTGGGCCGAAATTGCTGTGGCAAACAGTACCCCACGTGTTGTTGTAGAGGATCTCCAGACGACCGCTCCGACCGGGAACGCCCTCGACGAGACGGATGTCCCCTGGGGAACCTTGACAGACCCAAGTATTATTCTATTTCACTGATGCTGACACACTATAATTATAACATCGCACTGCTTTCATTTAGATAACGAGGAAATATTAACCAAACTGACAATACCTGAAACCAGAGAGACTAGAGGACTCTGAAGACAAATTATATCAGTCATGTCGACTCTGGCCAACAACCCCCCCCCCCCCACCCCCCTCCCTCTGCCGTCCGTTTCGTAAACCTCGCCCACTCCAAATCGGTTAATCAGCCTTACCTGCCAAAACATCGCAGCTGACACCAACATCGTTTTCATGGGTACAGTTGTGGACACCCCAGGAGGGGATGGTGCACTGGTTAATGTCTGAGCTTGATGCGGGACACTCTATGTGGCCAGCCCAGATGGTTCCATTGCCCTCTCCGTAGGAGGCGTTGTATCGCGGTACCGCTACACCGGCAAGGCCTAAGTGATTGCACACCAACCTGAAACAGAATGACGGGTTCAGGTAAATGATAATGAATTTTGGCACCCACAATGACCATACATACATATATACATAGACCACGCATTTTGCATTTTACCTTTTTCAACACTGAGACTGACCTTTCACACGTATGTCGTCATTAAATAATAATAATATGTGTGTAATGTTGGTACATACCTCGCTTCGGTGTTCCCGAAGCGGTGGTCACATACTGTACCCCACTGGTTGTCATGGAAAATCTCCAGACGACCGCTCGAACCGGACACGCCGTCCACCAGGCGAATGGTTCCTGAGATGGCAATGGCAGATAGGTGCAAACAGTAAATAATTGGTGGTCATCATGGGTGGCGTAAAATCAGTATCGTGTACGGAAAACTTGTGCAATAAAAGAGGCAAATTAAGTGATCGCCACAACCGTTAGATAACCGTTAGTCACTTGACGATGAAATAATTAGATCAAGAATTATCAGCACATAAACAATTATGCCAACTGTTGCTACTTTTGCCATCAATTAGACCCCAACTGTGTTGCAAGACTCCATCGGCTACGTGATATTAACAACGTTTCTCAACGTCTAACAATTGCGATGATACAATTCACTTCATATTGTGGAAAATATGTATAACAAGTCAAGGTCATGTCAGTGATCATGGTTTATGCCATTCAAAGAAACGGTTAATAAATAACTATGCTTTGCAATGTCATATCCGCAGCAGCTAATACATCTAAATGTGTTGCATAACAGCGCTGAAAATGATATACCGTAGGATGGCCTCTACGGCCAGTGGCCTAGAAGGTCTCAACCCGAGTCCTCTGGCTAATCCTCTGTTATATTCCTTGTTTGCATTTTTGAAAATACTTGGATAAATAAAATATATTTGACTTTATTTACGTTGATTTGATCAGAGTTTAACAACACCATATATCAAGTAACGGCATATCGCTCCATGTTGCCTCGTGGGGGACTTACCGTTGAAGAGTTGTGGATCACATATAACACCAGTATCGTAATCATGACGGCAGGAGCCGACGCCCCAACCGTTGAATGTGCACTGGCTGATATTTTCGGCTGCAGATGGACAGTTCATGTTGTCAACCCAGATGGGATCAGAACCCTGGCCGAAGTGAGCATTGGCATACGCCATCCCGCCTTGAGAAAAACCCAACTGTCGGCATAGAGCGCTGAAGAAGAAAACAGTTAATGATACTAGAGATTGCAAACCAATGTTTCTCGCTTGCTGGATTTTAACCCGCATGTCAAATTGACTATGGAAATGGAAGGGTTGGAAACGAAATCCCCAGAAGATATAAATCTGAGTATGATATTACTAAGTAACCATATATGGGTGACGTATGCATACCAAACTTACTATTTGACAGTACTGAGCGGATTGATCAAAGATGAGAGCTCAGAGCAAAAAATTAAAGTCTAATTTGGCACGTTATGTTCAAATAATTTTAGCATGAGCTTGACTTACTTGGCTTCGTTTGACCCGAAGTGGTTATGGCAGATAGTGCCCCACTGGTTGCCATGGTAGATCTCCACGCGACCGCTCACCCCTGGGACACCCCCAACGAGCCGGATGGAGCCTGCACGGAATATTATACAGTCGGTAATGAATTGTCTGACTTTGTTTGAACTTGAACCGCATTTCGCGCTAGGGTGTCAAATTATTAATCTGCAGACCGTCGGTCACATGAACCCGTGCCTAGTACGCCCAGAGATAACTGTGGAAGCTATAGCGACAGTCATATTTTGGAGGGGGTGGGGGGGGCATGCGGGGGGGGGGGGGCAAGGGGGGGCTCATGTTCCCAGATCACGGAGAATAAATTTATTCCCAGGTCAGTATGAATTAAAAGCAGAACTATCTGCATGCAATGGTAGGACGAATACATGATACCTAAATTGACGATTTCCCCATTCACGGTTATTCAGTATTAAAATGCCCAGTTCACGATTACTGAAAATCCTTTATCACGGCGGTGGGCTAATACCTCATTCCCAGTTGGGGAAAATTATTTTTCTCATTCCCAGTTCACAGTGAAATGAACAGCCTAATCACAAGGAACGCAAATACCCCTTGCCCCCCCCCCGCCCCCCTCCCCCCACCCCCCATATCTAATGAGTGTGTTCCGATGCTATTTACCCAAACACGTGACTCAGATACTAGTTCAGATGCCTGTTGGATAAACAACCAGACTCGTAAAAAACACACATATATAAATATATACCTTCCAAAACCTGACAGCTCACGCCGACATCGTTTCTATGGCTACAGGTGTGGATGCCCCAGCCTGGGAAGGTGCATTCGGTGAGGTTGGTGGATCCCGTCTGACAAGCTATGTCGTCCGCCCAGATGGTTTCATTGCCTTCTCCGAACTCCGCGCAGCAGTGTGGTGTCGCCACGGAAACAACCACACCGACAAGGGCTAACGCTTGACAAACGGCGCTGGAAGGAATTCATTCCGTCAATATATCGCGACATAATTTGATCAATAGACGCCCATCTGCCTCCAAATCGTCATAGCATATGCTAATATTTGATATTAAACATCTAGTAACAACAAAATCAGGATGTACTATGATAATTACTATGACAAATACATTACCTAGCTTCGTTAGTACCAAAGTGGTTGTCACAGACCGTGCCCCACATGTTGTTATAGAAGATCTCTAGGCGACCGCTCCGATCGGGCACACCGCCAACGAGCCGAATCTGGCCTATGGGAGACAGTTGACAAACGCACATTAGGAAGGCACACGAGCCAAAAATATCACTAATGATGACGCATTGACACATAGTATCGCTTGCCGTATATGAGTTGAAGAGATTAACTAGAGCGGCAATGCCTCCGATTCTGAAACAGGAACGCGAGAAGGGAAGAGGCTGTTTTTATGCACATAATTAACGCATAGCTCCATGCATGATTTTCAACGACTTAGAGTACAGAACAAAAACATGTGTGGCTCTTGTAGCAGACCACTAGCACACATTATCGATATATTCGTGCCATATCATCGTATTCATCCGTCCAAAACAAGATTGTACCATTTATTTATCGTTGGAGATAGATAATGGTAAATAATGTCCCATTTCGGATTCTCTCCGCCCTCCCCGCCCTTCGCCTCTCTACGGTATACCGCAATATCAGCTCTACCTTCCAAAATGTCACAGCTGACACCGACGTCGTCGCCATGGGTACAGCTGTGAACCTCCCAACCCGGGAACACGCATTCGCTCAGATTTGTAGCGTGATCTGGACACTCTATATGGTCAGCCCAGATGGTACCGTTGCTCTCTCCGAAGTTGGCGTTGTAGTGTGGCACCGCTACACCGTCCAGACCCAAGTGATTGCACACCAGACTGGAACGAAATGACTTCCGTACAGACACGGGACCGTGATTTAATGAAATTTATACATAATTTATCAGTCTTTGGTTACTCCACAACATACTAAATTGCAATATTTTCGGTCTCGTGTGTCATAGCGTATACATTAGAAGCGTACGTTTGCGGCCAGCTTGTGACGCATGCGGACAATGTGAGCGCATACCTTGCTTCGGTGACCCCGAAGCGGCGGCCACACACAGTGCCCCACTCGCTGTTATGCAAGATCTCCAGACGACCGCTCCGACCGGAAACGCCGTCCACCAAGCGAATAGGTCCTGCGATAATAATGGCAGAGAGGCCCATGTGTGAAAGTAATGAATTTGCGGCACCGTAAATTAGGAATATCAGGGTTTTGCGCGGCGTATCAGGACCGGTGTGGGATTCTATCTCTATATGTGTTCCATGTATTCACGCGCTGTCAGATAGTATGAATCTGGTTCATCTTTAAACTAGACACATGGTTTCATGTTTTCTTACTATCTTTAAGGAAACAACCATGCACGGAAATATGGAGTTGAGCCAAACGGTGGTGGCCAACCGTACCCCACGTGCATGTCTAACTAGATAAAGCCAGCCAGATGGTTGATATCGGCACATAAAACAACTGCTAGGAGTTTGACAACATGATGACCATGACCATGGTATATTCGGTTGCCCACGGTGGACTTACCGTTGAAGAGCTGTGGATCACATATAACACCCACATCCATCTGGTGGCTACAGCGGTGAACGCCCCAGCCAGGAAATGTGCACTGGCTAATATTCTCGGCTGCAGAGGGACAGTTCATGTCGTGAACCAAGATGGGATCAGAACCCTGGCCGAAGTGAGCATTGGCATACGCCATCCCGCCTTGAGGAAAACCCAACTCTTGGCATATAGCGCTAAAAAAGAACCCAGACAAACATTGATAATACTCATTGACAAAAGAAATTGGTGTTTATCGCTTACATGGTAGGATCGGTTAATAATATGCAATAAGAGATCAAAGGCTTACGGTAACAAGTTCGATAGGGGAAGGCCAAACGGCTCGAGGATTAATTCTACAACATTTACCTTATCGTATTGTAAACCGCATATAAAAAACGGTAAGCACCGGACGTTAAGCTAACGTTCGCCGTGGGTAGAGGCTTGGTGAGGTTTGCAAACAACCTTGTGTTAACGTCGCCAAAATGTAACAGCTTTGGACTCGCACGTTCCAGGAATTTTGGTTTGGATGTGTTCTTTCTAGACATTGATTAGTTTAAAGCAATCTAAAACGATCAACAAAACGTTGCTAAATGGGTCTAGCATACGACAAAACGTTTATGCCAATGTTCTCCTTGGGTTCCGTTAACGTGGTTCGGCACCTTCATGAAACGTTCAAGAAAAGAAAAAAAACCTTCCTGCAAAAGGTGTCCCGAATATTCTGTGAAAACTTTCCCTTCAGCTATAACAAATCCCTTTTCTGGAAACGTTCCACGTAGGTTCATTTAACGTTGTCCAAAACGTTGATGGAACGAAGGTTCATCGAACGTCAAAATTCGTTTCCTGAATATCGTTCCCAAAACATTCGATTAGAACGTTTCCGCCATGCCCCATCACACCTATTACAGACGTTCAAGTTTCGCAAGTGCTTGACTTACTTGGCTTCGTTTGGCCCGAATTGGTTATGGCAGATAGTACCCCACTCGTTCCCATGGTAGATCTCCACGCGCCCGCTCACCCCTGGGACACCTCCAACGAGCCGGATGGAGCCTGCACGATATATTGCACAGTCGGTAAATAATGGTCTGAAATTGAACTTAAACCGGGCTTGCTCAAGGGGTAAAAATCTGTAGGTTTGACGTCGCACGAATCGGTTGTTGGTTCACCCAGGTATATACGAGTCCAATCCATCATTGAAAGTGACATTTATGGCAACAAGCGCTCTTGAAGCAAACCAAATGTCGTGCCGAATGTCTGTTACTCGCTCCATTCCATGGTCATAGCAATATGCACCACCATGTTGACAAAAGTAAAAACTCCACCGAAAATCTATATTTAATATCTTCCACCATCATAACTATTGGGACATACGCAACGCAAATTATCTATGGTATTTGTATGATGAACGACGGGTAAACATACGATACCTTCTAAAACCTGACAGCTAACGCCAACATCGTTTTCGTGGGAACAGTTGTGGACGCCCCAGCCTGGGAAGGTGCATTCACTGAGGTTGGTGGATCCTGCGGGACACTCAACGTGGCCACCCCAGATGGTTCCATTGCCTTCCCCGAACTCCGCGCAGCAAACGTGCGCTGTCGCCACGGAAACAACCACACCGACAAGGTCTAACGCTTGGCATACGGCGCTGGAAAGGAATGCCATCAATATATAGTGACATCATCCAATCAATTGATGTCTGTCTATCTGCATATCGTAGCAATATAAATGTCCAAGAAAATCAATATGCTTTTGTTAAATCCAATCTCGAATTTAGTGTTGAGCTTAACTATTATGCAATCTACCTTTACCTAGCTTCGTGAGTACGAAATGTGTCGTCGCAAACAGTGCCCCACCGGCCGTCATGGAAGATCTCCAGACGACCACTCCGATCGGGAACGCCGTCCACCAGGCGAATGGATCCTGGTAACAACAATACATGTGTACAATAACCAGAAAAGCGAGTTATCACACATGATCACAAAAGCCGGTGTAACATAATAACCTGTCCGGCCAAGATAACCTGTCCGGCCATGGTTCTTTCATGCCACTAACCCTAACAAGAACTCTAATACTAACCCAAACCCTAACCCTGGCCCTAATCTAACCCTAACCTAACCCTAAACCTAACATACATGCTCTATTTACATAGTAACCCCATTCGCTGCGCATGCCCGCACGTCAGCCGGACACTTTATCACGGCGGACAGGTTATCATGCTACACCGGATCAAAGTTTTAGTACCTATCGAATTACTACATAGGCTTCATCTGCATCGTCTACTTATCTTGAGGTAGCCATCATCTTGAGGTAGACTGATATTGCCCACCTCCCCCCCTTGTGATAGACCAATGTGAGTCCCATGAATATGAAGACGAGACAGGATCAAGCATAGTTTGAGAAGGAAGACGAAAATCGGGCTTATGGGATTGGCCATTGTATGCCATGTTTAGCGCTGACACCAGTCCTTCAGATATGCCTTTATGAAACCACCAACAAATTGCTATACTTAGCGAAGAGAAATAGAAAGGTCTACGTTGAACATTTTAAGGCCGATCGGGATGGTCTACATGCAATGTCGACCAAGTTATGAACCAAAATGTCACCGCGCTGTCAGCCAGTTTGCGTCTTCACCTCACTCACATACCTCAGCGAATACGACCATATGACCCATCGCCACTCTCTACGAGTTGCAGGCTCGCCATTTGAAGTGAATACCTCCAAATTCCGACTTTCTACGTGTGCTTGGGCACGCCCTAATCCCTGTTCTCAGACTCTTCATTGCTGAATTACGGAGCCCTCTAGCGGCGAAACTAAGCCTAGTAGGCTAAAAGCGAAAGCGGATTCCATACCCAAGTCGACGTTTGCCCGTCTTTTGCAACCAGTTCCGACTCTCTATCGTCGCTTTTAAGCGAACGATGGCCAACCCGAGAGCGTGCCGGTCCATATCGTCAGCATTGGAGTGCACCTCTTGCGAGCGCTCTAGCCGCAACAAAAAGCATCCTACGGCGATTCTATAGCAATTCTTTTTGATCTAGTATACATTCTTCTTCAGCTTTACGCCAAATTGGGGCTCCCCAGCTCCAATATAGACGTACGTTAAATTTGGATTGGCTGATTACTCAAAAATCTGTCAGTATCCGGAAAATCTGAGCCAGTAATGCGTTACCGTCTCTCTCTGAGAAATACTCTGAAACAAACAGCGAATCTCTAGGTCCAATATTACTGGAGTGACGCGTAAAACATATTTCGTAACCTAGACCTTGCTGTGACCTTGACCTTGGAAGCGTGACCTTGATCAATATAGAACTTCGCGCCCAAATACTAATGGCATGTTTCACGCAAGGTGTCGTTTGTCTGACTTGTCTCCTTCATGGAGAAATTGAGGATGCCATTTCCCACCAAAATGCTCCCGTAGGGTCCCATGTTAAACTTTGGGAATTTTTTGCAGAAAAACTGTTTGGGCGATTGGCACAAATGACAATATAGCCCAACACGTGAAATAATTTTGAGCGTTATTAAATGAAAACTGCTAACGTTATAGCGATTTCCCCGAATTTTTGTCCTATCTTTTAATGGTTCAGCAAACTTCGAAAATTCATTTGACCTTGACCTTCGACCTACATGGCCCATCTACAAACACCATGACGATTGCCATTCCGCATCTTTTTGTGAATTTGAAGTCGATATATTAAGGCATTCGAAAGATAATGCGTTACGTGACAGACTGACACACATAAGTGAAAATTTTCGTCTTAAAAATACAATTTACTACAGCTGCCACAATATGACGGTGAGCTCACCTTCGAGGGACTGTGGGTCACATATTACGCCCACATCCTCACCATGCCCACAGTTGTGGGATCCCCAACCACGGAACGAGCACTCTGTGAGGTTGGTCGCCCCAGTCGGACAGTTGACGTCGTCAGCCCAGATGGGACCTGAACCCTGGCCGAAATGGGCTGAGCTGTAGGCCTCTCCGCCCTCGGGGAACCCCAACTGGCGACACACCGTGCTGAAATAGAGATTACAATATTCCATTGGAAACATCGGAAGATAATGCAGAAAATTAGTGTGGTCGAATTCACCGCCAATTAATGTGAGTTTATCTTGAGTAGGACGGACGTCCGCTTCATTTAAACAGTTGGCGACAGTCCACACAAATTCAGCTTTTTGTCTATTCTGTAAGTCCACATAATATAATACATTCTTTAAAATACTTTTCTCATCAATTACAAATTTAGAGATACGGATCTAGGTCGACTAACAGAAGAGGACGCTGAGGCATCGACAAGAGACGAAGCTCAATGTCATAAAATGGCATTCAAAATAGAAAGCTAAAAATTACTTTGCTTCATCGCTGGAAAAGCCATCGTCACAAACCGTCCCCCATTGGTTGTTATGGTAGATCTCGAGGCGGCCGGTCCGACCAGGGACTCCGTCCGCGAGACGAATGGGTCCTGGGCAGACAAGGAGACACCATTAGCGTTGATTTATCATCATAGCAGCAATGCCGCCAGGGGTGGGGCAAATTATATAAGACGCTTTATGTCTTTGGGAAACAAGCTCCTTTGTGGCATTCGGAGGAACCGGGCTTGAAGCCTGGAACTAATCAGGTGTGTAAATGGCCCCGAGAAGCTAAGTTCCTTGGTGCATGTCTTTTGATGCTGATGCATTTTCAATCAGCGCCCATGGCCTTCAATATTAGTCCGCAGATCGGTTTTGTGATATTTACCTTCCAGAACCTCGCAAATAACGCCCACGTCGTTTTCATGGGTACAGTTGTTGACCCCCCACCCCGGGAAGGTACATTCGCTGAGGTTTGAGGCGTATTGCGGACACTCGATGCGGTCAGCCCAGATGGTTCCGTTTCCCTCTCCGAACGTGGCGTCGTAATGAGCGGACGCCACAGCGACAAGACCCAATTGCTGACATACCACACTGCAAGGAAATGACACTTTTGACACTTATATTGCCACAATATGTATGGGGTATTCAAGCACACGTTGCAGAGTAACCAAAGGCAAAGATGCTTCGTGAGACAATGTGACATCTTGGTGCAGACTACCTTTACCGCGTTTACATTAACTATCGGTTTTAAGCGACATTCCATTACGCACGAAACAAAAACAAGATACCTGCGCTGCGAGACATCATGATTTTACCACTAACATTCACACTGGTATGTGTGCCAATGATATTTATCTTAAACATTAAATGTTGTTGGCCATTAACTTCTTTTGTATCAAACGGTTATGATATGGCATCCATTCATGTATCGCACAGATAAAACCTTGTCATCATTCCGTGCGGTCTTCATGAACAGTAATCTTAATGGGCGGCTTGAACTTACTTGGCATGCAGTAATAAAAAGTGGTTGCCACAGACTGTGCCCCACTCGTTGTCATGGAAGATCTCCAGACGACCGCTACGATCGGGAATGTCGCCCACAAGTCGAATGGATCCTGGTAACAACAATATTTAAAGTGGGATTAATTTGCATAATGGAGATAATTTTTCTAAGCTCTATGACATATTATTGAAGCACCTGTTATTTGTTTTGGACGTACATATGTTTTGTATGCGTTTGTGCCTTGTAGCCGAAGCAGAGTGCGCATTATGTCTAAGATTTTTAGACAGCTGGTGACATAGAATATTACGACGAGGTCATGTGATATAAGATTTGTACTCAGCTGGTGACATAGAATATTAAGACGAGGTCATAGGTAACATAAATAGGCAGCAGCAATAACCTTACCAACTTCTTCCTGATCCTAACATGGCATTACATCTGACCACATATATGACCACATATGGCAACACATCAATACATAATTGTGTGCTTACCGTCTAGCGGCTGGGGGTCGCATACGAGGCCCACGTCCTCTGAGTGAACACAGTTGTGGACACCCCAACCCCTGAATGAGCACTCTGTAAGATTGGCAGCCCCTTCAGGGCAGCTCACATCGTCAGCCCAGATAGGACCAGAGCCTTGTCCGAACGTGGCGCAGCAGTACTGCATGCCACCATCCGGGAAGCCTAGCTGCTGACACGCCGTACTGCCGAGTAACGTTATGCATCTTATGCGTCATGCGTCAAAATGAAATATGGTGGCAAAAACACCAAAAAGTAATGTCCATCTCAGGCACCTTTTGTCGTTGTCCCCTCAAATAACGCCCTGTTAGTTTGATTCCTGTCGAATTCATTCATTGTCGACCAGAATATTCCGGAAGCTGAGCAGTAAACGAAAAGAGAAAATATGGGGAAATAACGTTATAATGAGCCCGCAGTTCATCTAAATGCATTGGACTGTCAATTTATATCGTTAAACGCTTTGGCGAGTCTACATCCAGACACTACCATGAGTATGCTTTACATTTTCGTATTTAGTCACAGGCATTGTACAGGAATGTAGCAATAACATCGTATTCACATTTGTCTTTCCTTGTCTAATTATAATTCCAACTGGGTTGAGCAAGAGGTCACGTGCACTTGGCATCGCATACTACTTACTCGGCAGCACTGGAATCGAATCCATTGTCACATACAGTGCCCCATTTGTCGTCATGCCAGATCTCAAGCCGACCCGTGCGGCCTGGGAATCCGTCTACCAGGCGAATGGATCCTAACACGAAACACAATGTGTGAGACAACAAAGTACACTGTTGAGAAACTAGATGCGGCATTCAAAACAGAAATGGGGGTAAACATGAAGCTTTAAACGAAGAAGACAGTTCATCACATAGACATCACAGAGCATGTCAGTGTCGTAAAATAACCCCTTTGACATTCCCATGACGCATGTGGAACTATCGATGTGTAATATGGGTTACCTTCCAGCAGCCCAGAACCGCAGCGGACGCCCACATCGTCATCAAGTCCGCAGTTGTGAACACCCCATCCGGAGAACGTGCATTCATTTAAGTGATTGGCTCCAGAAGGACAGTCCACACCGGCAGCCCATATCGGACCAGACCCTCGCCCGAAATAGTGTGGCGTTCCGCCTTCGGGGTAACCTAGTTGCCGGCATATCGCACTAAAATAAAGTACCGGAAATGGGTATTAAAACCGGTAGTCATTAAGAGTGTGTCACATATTACATACAAAAAAGAGCTCTCGTCCATAATATACGTCATAATAAAATAATATATGCCAGTTTCTCAGCCAGCATTTCTACAAAACTTAAACACAGCGATTCTTTCGCTTAAGGCCAAGCAGATTGTTTAATATTTAAATGCTTAATTATTTAAATGTTTCATTCGAGTAGCTTTTTGTGGCAGTTAAACACCAAACATACTTGGCTGTATCCGGGTTGGAGTTGAAGTCGCAGATGGTTCCCCATCGGTTTTCATGGAATATCTCCACTCGGCCGCTGTGGCTCGAAACACCATCAACAAGCCGCAGCATTCCTTATTGGAAATGTGAAATACAATGTACCAACACTTACTTATCTTTCACCACAAGGGAATGTGCATACAGCGAATAACAGTAGAGGATCGGGCGTACAGGTGTACTTGGAATTAAACCACTGGTACGTGTTTCTCGTGTTTTTCTTTGGCACTTTAGATATGCTTTTGCCGGATGCAAATGCGAGCAAGTTTGCCGGCAGAGGTGGAATAGCTACATGTTGGGTCTCCTACAGTACAGTACTGACCAATGTTATCCAATGTTATTAGGAGTTTCTCGCATTAATCAGCAGCTGTTTTATGCTGGGGCGAATGGGGGCGGGGGGGAGGGGGGGGGGCTTGCCAACGTGGCCCTTTCGTCTTGGGATTAGGCGTAACTGCGTTGTGACTGAAACATAGCCACAGCCCTAATTGCAAAATGTCCTACGACGGTATCGATAACGATATTTATTTGTGATATCATGATATCGTGATACCATAATTGGTACTTTGTTACAGATGCTGACGAGCGAGGACATGTCTCTCATGCGATTGGGGCGATTACTACGATAGGTGCAACGCCTACCGTCCGGAATGAGCGGGCCACAGGTGACACCCACGTCATTGTCGTGACCACAGGCGTGGTTGCTCCACCCAGAGTGAGAACACTGACTGAGGTCCGTGGTTTCTGGAGGACAGTCCACGTTATCCAACCAGATGGGGTCAGAACCCTGGCCAAATAGGGCACAGCAGCTTAGGTCGCCACCTTCTGGGAAACCAAGCTGAAGGCATGTAACACTGAAAAAAAAACGTCCAACATAAGGAAGCAACCATATAAACCAAAGATGTTCATTAATAATAATAAAAATAAAGAAATAAAACAGGTATAGAGTCAGCGTTCTAAATTGTTATCAGAGCTGGCAAATCAAGTCAGTGCAAGGAAATAATGTCGGGGGATATTTAGGCAACTGAAACAAACCGCACATTCGTTTAGCGGTTGGGGCTCCAAATCACAAACCCCAAACTTCTTTTGAATGGAAATACTAAATGTACTACATACAAGAAAATAATAATGCAATGAGTAACAGATCACTGGAAGGTCCATCACACATAGTAGTCGCTTTGAAATGTAGCAACACACGTTGGAGTTAGATGTTTAACGAGACAGATATGCATTGTTTCTTCTAATTACTTGGTTTCGCTTGATCCGAAGCCGTTACCGCATACAGTGCCCCACTGGTTGAGATAGTAGATCTCGACACGACCGCTCCGGCCGGGTTCGCCGTCTGCCAGGCGAACTGAACCTGGTATTACAAAGATTAGTGAAGATATAAAGTGTGATTATCCTGAGACAAAGAGCGATGTATTATACACAAAACGTTCTGTAGATATTTTCCGCCCTGGACACAGTCACCCACCCCCCTCCCCCCACAACCCTCACCTTTCCGCTCAGTCTCGTAGTCTCCGCCAAAAAGTACACCTGTTCTGGTTCTAGACCCGCTACTGGTTACTTGTATGCTCAGCGGGTGGGGGAGGGAATTGTGTGTAACTAGGTGGGTACATGCTTTGGATTTTAAAATATTATTACCTTCAGTGACGTCCGGCATACAGCTGACACCGACGTCTTCGTTGTGTAAACAGCTGTGAGTGCCCCAACCTGGGAATACGCACTGGCTCAGGCTGGAAGCTCCGGGAGAACAGTCTATGTCGGCCGCCCAGATGGTGCCATTGCCTTCGCCGAAAGTTGCGCAACAGGCTGCCACACCGCCCTCTTGGTAGCCCAGCTGTCGACACACGGCGCTGACAGCCGCGCCGGGAAACAATGCAAGATTCTAATAAAAGCGACATTGAACCACATGGAGAAGGCCAGACATGCTACCAAGATCGACTGAAAATATATAGTGTGTCAACGCTCTCAAGTGTTATCACGTCTGGCAAGAATAACTGAAACGTGGAACGTGCCATCAATACACCCGATGAGCAGGGCAGTCTTATGCAATACAAATTTCACGGTTCTAGGACCGTGAACTCCCCCCCCCCCCCCTCACGGACAATTCCCCCCCGCGGACCATTCCCCGCCAGACAATCCCCCCCCACACAACCACCCCCGGAAACAATTTCTGGACATTGCCACCCACGTTACCAAACAGAGAAGCCTCGCCCCTCGTCCCCCCAGACATTCCCCACCGGTCAAACCCCAACTCCGGACCAATAGTGTGTTGCGCGTGTGAAGGAACGTGGCGCTCTCTGTTCTATAACCCGTTACGTTACATTGTAGATGTGCCTGTTTCATATTATATTTCCATACGCATTGAGAAATGCTGTCTCAACAAGGGCACAAAAAGCTCTGGGCCTCCATAGCCTTAGGCTGATGGGTACTGACGGTAGAGTTAACTTGTGTAACATACTTCGATGGCTCGGACGTATTAGAGAGACCCTGCGAATCTCAAGGGGTGGTAGGTCGAAGGGGGTGTTTGCTGCTTAAATACTACAGGATGATAAAATAGGGTAGGCTATGTGTTTCTAGGGGGTTGTTATCGTCCGGGGGGCTATTGCTCGGCAGGGAATTGGCTGGGGCGAGGGTGGAGGTGGAGGGTGGGGGTGGGGGGGGTCCGGGTGGCAATTGCCCGAAGCGAGTTGTCATGGGAGGGAATTGTCCAGGGGGGTATTTTCAGGGAGGGATATCTCAGGGGGGGCGTGGTTTGGGGGGGCAAATTACCGGGGGGGGGGGGTTGTCCTAGGGGGGGACTGTCGATTGGTATTGACCTAGGGGAAAGTGTCCAGGGGGCAATAGTCGGGTGGGAGTTGTCCATGGGGGGGGGGGCAGTTGTCCCTGGCGGAGTTGTCCGGCGGGGAGGGGGGTTCCTAAGGGGGAATTGTCGGTGTGGAATTGTCCGGGGGAAAACCAGTACCTAGATTAAGTTACTAGTAGCTCATGTGCATTGATATATTACGCATTTTACATAATTATGCGTAATGGTCTCAGAAACACTAAATTGTATCTTTTACAGCTATATAATCAGGCGTGTTTCATCTGATCAGCATTCAGCAAGAAAAAACCCTCAATTATTTAAATGTGTATAAATTCCTACTTATAACAAGATAACATAAATGCCTTGAAAGAAAATATAAGAAAACATAAAAATTCTATCTCAGTGGGTTCATAAGCGGCCATCGTTCTTTTTGGATGTCTATTATGACCTTAGTCAATGTAGCGACTTCTCTTACCTATCGATGAAAACGCATGCGGTATAAACCCTTCTATGGTGGCTGATTTTTTCTTTTATATATTACGCACATTTTAAAATCCAATCTAGAAATTACTTGGAGCCTAATTAGTCACAGTGGAAAGGATTACCTGGCTTCATTAGGACCAAAGTTGTTGTCACAGACTGTACCCCACTGGTTGTTATAGAAGATCTCCAGACGACCGCTCCGACCGGGAACGCCGTCCTCCAGGCGGATATTCCCTGAAAGGGAAAGTGAACATACATGTCCTTGTGATATCATACCACGAAGGTTGGACAAAGCTTGTCAATTGCAGTGGCCAGTGGGGGGGGGGGGGGGGGGAGCTGACGCCCTGCCCCAGCCGTATCTGTGGGTAGAAATAGGTGGACATGGACATTCACTTTGGTCTGTAATTGCTCAGAACCCTTCACTGAATCAGAAGGTATTTCCTAGTCAAAAATGGACTCATCTTAAATTAGTCTTGATTTAGCGTCTCGTGTTTTATGTTTGCTTGCATGAAATTAACGCTGCGGCTCTAATAGTATACATGACTAGGATAGGCAAGAATCCTGCAGAGCCCACTCAAATAGTCCGCCCATACCTGGGTCGATTCGCGGCCCACAGCTGACGCCTACATCCTCACTGTGGCTGCAGTTGGTGCGTGCCACGCCGTTCATTGAGCACTCCGTGTAGTCCGTGGTGTCCGGGGGGCAGCCCATTTTGTTGGAGATGATAGAGCCGGTGCCCGGGCCGAACGTGGCACAGCAATACGGTATCCCGCCGTCCGGGTAACCAAGGAGATGGCATATCAGACTACAAGGCGCCATAAATACGAGGCCGTCAAGCGTAGGTCGAAAGAGATAGGGGCAACTTTAACATGTTAAGACCGACTGCGACTCTAAACACCGGCCGAATTATAGGCAGAAGCATCACTTCGCGCAGATTTGACTCGTCTGATCCATCTTTGAGCCATCAGATCCGGATTGTCGCCTAAGATCGGGATTGACTCTGACGATCCCGATTGACCTTCGTATCAGGATTTGACCCTTATGATCTGGATTGAACCCTAGGATCTGGATTGTACCCTTAGAATCCAGATTGAACCTTTAAGATCCGGATTGACCATTCAGATTTCGATTTACCACTCAGATCCTGATACGATCCTTCCAATTTCAGCCCTTGGCGTTCGATAGTAGATTTCGTCATAACGGGACCGTAAAGCGCATCTTGACACTTATGGCGAAAATCGAGGGCATATTGGCCCAAATCGCCCACTGAAAACCCTCGATTGAAGGCGTAAATGGGACCCATACAATCCGAATGCAGAATGAGCAAAATCTAACGGCCGCTGTTGGCTGTGTTCCAGAAATTGTGCGCCATTTTGATCTAATCCCTTTTCCGATACCCATAATTGCTCTAGCGCACAAATGAAGAGGCATAGGACAATTCTAATGCGATCTACATTTCCTCTCGAGTCATGCCAAATCTTAGCTCCATTGCTCAAATGCTAAACCAGTTAAGGTTTTCTAAAGTTTAAAACGCCACTTGACTCGAGGTTGAAATAGGCAAAGAAAGGGCACATTGATAAAAAAAAACGTGAAGAAGGGGACATATGGGGCACAATCGGTATTCTTTCGGCACAACCTCACGAGCACCGCTTCAATAGCTAAAAACTATGAGTCTGATGAAGAATATGAGACAAACTCCATATCCGACTTTCTCTGAAGAATACGCTCAAAGAACCCGTAGTTCTAAACTCAATATTACCGGAGTTACGCGGGAAAACATGCTTCGTGACTGACCTTGACCGTAATATGTCCTTGACTTTGGATACACGACCTGAATTGTTTCCCTAGTTGCCTTCATGGAAATTGAGGAGGAAATTATCCGCCAAAATGCTTCCATATGGTTCAATGTCAAAGTTTGGGAAAGTTTTGCCCAAAAGCTATGTCGGCGAATTGCAAAATGGACACAAGGCGTTCAGGCCCCCTACAGCGCCAATATATGCGTCATACATTTCTTATTAAATGAAAACTGTGACAGTATTGGCGATTTTCCGAGATGGATGTTTTCCGACAATACTTCACGAGCCATATAACATGCATGCGTTATGATGTAATACAGTATTAAGCCTTCGATGGCCCAATCCAGCCCTCCGTAGACTCATCATTGATTTACAGTATGTGGTAGTTAGATAGCTTTATTGTTTTTGAGGGCACCATGCCTACAGAACATCAGTTCAATGGATTCCTTTACCAACTGACAAAAATGGTTGAAGGTATCTACTGCGTATAGCAAATTTAACGTCTTTTTGGCACGCTTGACAGAATCGCAACGACATTGATAACACTTAGAAGCGTAATAGGAACTGCTTTAACAAGTTTTCGTTATGATGCAATGGTGACGTTATGACCGACATGTTGTAAACCTAAACGCTAACGCCAAGACTATAGCAGTGTGTGACACTAATTACGCTCGGACCGAGTCGAGTATTTGACCGGTCGAGACACTCCATCGGCCCGTCTTGTTATTGTTTTGTTGCACTATAATCTCTATAGGATAGACTGTTTTATTAATACCAATCGCTTATTTTTTTATTAAAAAGTTTGGTGCGTGACCAAGTTGCCTCAATTCAATCTATGGTTTTGCATCCTTGACAGTATGAGGCGCCATAATGGAAAAAAACCAACGAATCTGTGAATCTGTGAAGGTTGAGTTTGAATTTTCTGCAAATGTTGAGCCGGTGTGGGCCTGCAGGACTGAGTTGGTTCCGATGTTTGGGCTAGTCGCTGAACGCTGTTGGTGGAGGCACAGCGACTCGCTCGCTGGGCTACTGCATCGATTTAGGCCTGCACGCGTTGAGTCGATCTTGGCCTGCTATGGTGAAGTTTGAGCCTACAAGGGTTGTATTTGGCCCTACATGGGTTGAGTTTGGCCCTACAAGGGTTAGGATAGGCCCTGCTATGGTTGAGTTTGGCCCTACAAGGGTTAAGGTTGCCCTACATAGGTTTAGTTATGTGCCAGCAAACGAGTCGACACATGAGCGTACTATGGTTGAGTTTGAACCTACAAGGGTTATGTTTGGTCCTAGAAGGGTTATGTTTGGCCATACAAGGGTTTAGTTTGGCCCTACACGATTTAGTTCTGTGCCAGCAAACGCGTCGACATGAGTATGGTATTGTGCAGTTTGGCCCTACAATTGTGTTTGGCCCTACAAGGGTTGAATTGAATCGGTTTATTGTTCTATTAAATCAGTTAAAGTTGTTCGACAAGCTTATACAACATCAAAAGGGAGTAACATTCAACAAATTAACCGCAGCAGAAGCATAGTTTATTAGCTGCAGAGCTCATACAAAATGCTACATATCATTCACATATATGCTAGACTAGGTACAAAACATGGCAAAAAAGAACAAAACAGATAAATACAACAGAAAAGGCTTATTGCATGGTAAGTCAGTTGCACTTCATGGATTTTGGTGATGGACGAATATCTTTGATCTGAGTCCTCGTTTATACACTTCTATTGAATCGGCGTTGAAATTCATTCTGTTGCACTATTCGTTGTACACTATACTACCTCTATACTTCACGGTCTTTCGTAGATAATTCGTTCTGGCCTGAAGTGTGTGGTATAACTTGGATCTTCGAGTTGAGTGTGGCCCTACAATGGTTGTGTTTGGCAATACTCCATTTTAGTTCTGTGCCTGCAAACGAGTCGACCAGAGCCTGCTATGGTTGAGTTTGGCCATGCACGGGTTGAGTTTGGCCCTACATCGGTTTAATTCTGTGTCTGCAAACGAGTCGACCAGAGCCTGCTATGGTTGAGTTTGGCCTTACATGGGTTGTGTTTGGCCTACATGGATTTAGTTCTGTCCCAGCAAACGAGTCGACTGGAGCGTGCTAGTGTTGATTTTGGACCTACAAGGGTTGTGTTTGGCCCTACAAGAGTAGAGTTTGGCCGTACACGGGTTGAGTTTGGCCCTACATGGGCTTAGTTCTGTGCCAGCAAACGAGTCGCCTTGAGCGTGTTATGGTTGCGTTTGGCCCTACAAGGGTTGAGTTTGGTCCTACAAGGGTTGTGTTTGGCCCTACAAGGGTTGAATTTGGCCCTACAATAGGTTTAGTTCTGTCCCAGCAAACGGGTCGACTTGAGCGTGCTTTTGGTTGATTTTGAGCCCACTAGATTTATGCTTACAAGGGTTGCATGCGGATCTACAAGGGTTTAGTTTGGCCCTACAGGGGTTAAATTTGACCTACGTGGGTTGAGTCATGTGCCAGCAAACGGGTCGACTTGAACCTGCTATGGTTGCGTGTGGCCCTACAAGGGTTGAATTTGACCCTACGTGGGTTGAGTCATGTGCCAGCAAACGGTTCGACTTGAGCCTGCTATGGTTGCGTTTGTCCCTACAAGGGTTGAATTTGGCCCTACATGGGTTTAGTTCTGTGCCATCAAACGAGTCGAAAAAGACCCTGCTATGGTTGAGTTTGGCCTTACAAGGGTTGTGTTTGGCCCTACATGGGTTGTGTTTGGCTCTACAAGGGTTGAGTTTGGCCGTACATGGGTTTAATTCTGTTCCAGCAAACAAGTCGACTTGAGCGTGTTATGGTTGAGTTTTAGCCTGCTATGGCTGCGTTTGGCCCTACAAGGGTTTTGAGTTTGACCCTACGTGGGTTGAGTCATATACCAGCAAACGGGTCGACCTGAGCCTGCTATGGTTGCGTTTGGGCTTTCATAAGCTGGGTTGGGTTTGTGTAACCCTCGATAATTGGTGGTAGCTAAGTGGCACTGTTATTCTAAAACACTATCTCTCTCCGTCTTGCACCGTCTATGTGCTTTCCCATCTTCATTTTGCGTGGAATGGCTTAATGTTTTGCATGTGTATGTATTTAGTGGGGGGGGGGGGTAGGGTGTGATCTTCGGTCTGCGTATCCTCATCCGGTCTAGTGATACCACAACCGGTCGACCTTACTACCTTACAAGACCGGCCGGTCTAGCACAACGGAAATTTTGTTTCACACACTGTACAGGGTTAAATCACAAGGAAACAGATGCAACATTCCTTCAGCTACGACGTTTCATTGGCCGAAAATAATTATGCCCCATTATAACGGCGACCGAAAGGTCTGAGATTTGTGGGATATGGCGGAAGAAACTGCCTTAAACTACGGGAAGACAAACATCAATTATTGAATACAAAGGAAGATATAAAAGACATATAATATTAGTAGCTAAACTAAAGAAATTAGCCTAACAACATATTCGTTTTGTAATGCGTAAAATATGTGTATTTAAAGTAGAATAAGTTCATAGAGGTCCAAAAACGGATCCACCCTTTCTCGCCGAGCCTCGCTGTTTGCCTAGGTCCGCGTCCTAATCTAAAACTAGGATGGCAGCTCACTGATTCGTCACGCAAGGAGAGAGTGAACTATGCACGGAACAACGAATGTCTCACATGTCGTCGTCGTCACCAAAACCTAATCTCATATGACATCACACATAAAACTAGATTCGCTTGCACGCCCCTATTCTGCTTTCCCATGATTTACAGCACGGCTAACAACGACAGCCTCTCATAAAACAGCCACTTCCGGGTTTATCAACTATCTGGAGGCTCATATTTTACATCAATCTACTTTGCGGGTTATAATTCTGATATAAGCATTAGATAGAGTTAGTGGGGCTTTCTGCATCCATGGGTAGCTTTAGTAAATTTGGTGTGTGAAGCGAACGAAGGCGAGCAACCATCGGAAACTGTGCAACACACACTAGTGATGAAATAACATAAATATCTATGGCTCGTGGACCCTCGATCAGATATCGTAGCAACTGTCCAGCCAACTCAAATGGCCAAATTGGTAGTCTGGTATCTTGAATTATTACAACACATGTCACATATATGTTTCAATATAGTGAATACCTGCTACATTCCCCCGATACTCTTACGTTTGGGGTTGCAGACGATATTGTAAGATATATTTACAAAATTTGGTAATGTCAGCTTGGCCCCTCTTAAGCGTTCACGATAAGCAGTCCTATTCATCCTGTCTTGTCGCACCACAAATTCTGCACGCCATTTTTAACGCCAAATGTCTTCGGAAGATTTACTTGTATTCCTGCGGTTCTAGAATACTTACTCAACAGATTAATTTGTTGCGAAAGATTATCAGTATATAGCAGTCAACAAATATTTAGGAAATTCTAGTCGAGGAGTCTACCATACCATCTGCCTGTGGAACAAATGTCTACACAATTAATTATCGATAGGGCACAGCCAAATGGCCTAATAATAAAGTGAGATATCCGTCAGAACTCTCGGTACAAACAACACTAAACTACTGCACATGGAACATATATCTTTAGCCTATGCTTCATCATTCTGATTCTTATCGTGAACACACAGAATTCCACTTGATCAAATTAATCACATTTTACTTCGTGATGTGAGAACATCTTTCAACTTATGCTGGTCTTTGGGTATAATGTTACAAACTTTAGTAGACTTTAGTGTATACCCTTCACCAGTTGACCTGTTTTCATATTACGTTTCTGATTTATGAAGTAAATGACTGCTATATTATCATTTATTGGTGGGTACTAGACTCCACCCACTGCCTAGAATTGTAAAACTGAGCTTTTTTTCAGAAGGTCATTGTGATCTTGACCTATGACCTACTTATGCACACTTCGAGCTCTGTCGAGTTATTTCAACCAACTCGTAAAGTTGAACTACGAACCGGACCGCGGTGACAGTAACTAAATACAAACTTATTGCAATATATACAATATTTAATTGTTTCTTGACGTCTGTTACTGACACCTAAGCTTCCACCCAGAGGAAAAGAAAAAATATTTACACACTGCAATATTTCAACACTGGTTATAATACATAATATACGTCTCAGGTAGCAGCTAATTACATTGTGAATTATACTGCGATACGGTTTGAAATGCACATTCAAATCGTACTTTACGTTGAATCTGTGGATATTCTAGTGTACGGTGAGGATAAGCAGCTTACTTGGCATCATTGGAGCCGAATCCGTCGTCACAGACTGTCCCCCACTCGCCATCATAGAAGATCTCTAGACGACCGCTCCGACCGGAAACGCCGTCCACGAGGCGAATGTAAGCTTCGGGAACAATTAAAGACGAAATTAAGTGGCCGGCTTTGCCAAGATACTTACAACAATAAATTAATATTGCAAGTCCAGTATACAAATATCGCACGTTTTCGTGTTTATTCTTGGCGCAGCAGTCCTAATTATGTCATCTTATGCAAAGGCCAATGTCTGTTATGGATATGCTACTTTGTTATGCAAACATTTTTCCGGGAGACTTACCAGAATTGTCTGTCGTGGCGATGCTCGAAACGGCTTGCAACAGGAGCAGCACCAACAGGGGCAACATGGCCGCTACTGCACCGAGCACCGAGCCTGCAAAGTTGAAGTAAAAGTAAGATCCGCTTGCGCGAGAGGATTGGAGGGTTGGAGTTTTTATCAATGTGACACATTTTGTCTCTGAATCAAAGACATTTCTTCATCCTGCTTGAGGGTTGCAGTTTTTATCAATGTGACAATGTGGAGTTTTTATCAATGTGACACATTTTGTCTCTGAATCAAGGACATTTCTTGAGGGTTGCAGTTTTTATCAATGTGACATTGTTTTTTTTTATCAATGTGACACATTTTGTCTCTGAATCAAAGACATTTCTTCATCCTGCTTGAGCAAAATAGAGATGGTTCCAACGCTCCCTGCTAAAAAACAGGATCGTTGTAAGAAATTTGATTTATTAGACTTACCGGAAGTTTCTAATAATTAATGAAGTGTCATATGATTTAGAAGGTGCTGAACATCAATTGAATCGCGGCGCTTGATATCACGGAGGACAGGTGGAGCCAGCACTTTCAGGGATGAATCATATACCTGGCTGCCACACCAGCGATAGGGGTGGAAGGTGGGGGGCGGGAGGGCAGTAGCGACCGGAACCCAAATTTACACTGATGCATGCTAAACCTGGTTGCCTGGATATCACAGGGGGACAAGGGGGACAAGTGAAATCAGCTTTAGCATAGGTGAATAATAAATCTGGTTGCCAGGGAGGGGGGGGGGGGGGGTAGGTTTCATAGGGGGACAAATGGAGTCGGTATTAGCATAGATGAATGATGAACCTGGTTGCCAGTGGGGTGATGGGTATCATAGGGAGACAAGTGGAGCCAGCATTAGCATAGATAAATGATGATCCTGGTTGCCAGTGGGGTGATGGGTATCATAGGGGGACAAGTGGAGCCAGCATTAGCACAGATAAATGATGATCCTGGTTGCCAGTGGGGTGATGGGTATCATAGGGGGACAAGTGGAGCCAGCATTAGCACAGATAAATGATGATCCTGGTTGCCAGTGGGGTGATGGGTATCATAGGGGGACAAGTGGAGCCAGCATTAGCACAGATAAATGATGATCCTGGTTGCCAGTGGGGTGATGGGTATCATAGGGGGACAAGTGGAGCCAGCATTAGCATAGATGAATGATGAACCTGGGCCTGTAAGTTCGAAACGGCTGGTCCAAATATTTCGCCCTAGAATCGGACATTAGCATGGAGCAGGGCGAAATATTTGGCCCTCGTGGTTTCGAACGTATCCGCCCAGCTGGTCGCCAAAGTGGGAATTGGGGACTTTGGCGCTTTAGGGGACGACTGGAACCAAGGTTTTCATGGGTGAATGATGGACCTGGGTTGCCAGGGTGGTGAAAGGTATCACGAGGGGACGACTGCAGCTAACGAGTGCCTGGTGGTGGATATACCTAGTTTGTTTATTGTCAGCTTGGTATGCGGAACTGAGTCTAACGCTTTTGGTCTAGGCAAGCGCAGTATCGACGACCGCCAGTTTTATACAAATAGTTATGGGTCGAAGCGTACTCACTATATATATTATTTGTTCATTTAACTTGCGACCGAGAAATGGGGCCGGGGGGGTGGGGGCGACTCCGAAAATGTGCCTCCATAGAACGCGTTTGCCGGAAAAAAGAAGGGGGTGGGGGCATGATGGCAGAACCCTCCCAAACCCAGTATTGTATACCCAGCAAACACCGAACGTTCAGCGAACCGTTCGCTGGGGGTTATATTTTGGTTACGTTAGCGTTTAGCCTTCTGCGAACGTTCAATGAACGCTACGGAATGATTCGGTTGGAGATACCTTCCGGGAACGTTCCTGGACTATTTAGATTATACCTTCCCTCTGTTGAAAGCTACAGGGAACGTTCCCTAAACTGAAACACTGAGCGTAAAATTAACCGTTGATTAATTGGATGTAAAGCTACCTTCTGGGAACGTTCTCCGAACGGTCGTGCATATAGCTACCTTCCGGGAACGTTCCTCGAAGGGCCCTGCATCATTGCATTTTAGTTCTAATTAGATTATCATTATATGCTATAGGCCTAGCGTTCTCGATCCAAAATAATGCGGCCAACGTAAGGCAACCGTCGAAAACCAGGGAAATTAGGCAAGACAGAAAACAAGATTAGACCGTCGACGCCACATGCTTAAAGCACATAATGTGGGATGTCTGCATATCATACCATACCAATAAAAAAATTAAAAACTGCTGAATCCGGTTGAGATGCCGGTCCACGTGTGATGGTTGACAAGCATTCGCTCTGCATGCGCGCGACGCGAACAGTTCACAACTTCCGCCAAGACAAGCGGCGAGAGGCGGGTGATTCGAAATTTGTTGTGTGGGAAAAGATGGACATGTCGTGAAACATCGAGGACTGTTGTAAGATATCAACGATGCTACCTAGGAACATAACATCTATGGAGTTAAAAAATACGAGATTTGGCGGTGAGTGTTGCTTAGTTTCCCTTATTAAAAAAAACACCATGGTATACCAAGGTATACCAAGGTATGTCGTGGTATACCATAATATATCATGGTATGCCATAATATATCATGGTATACCATGCCCTACCATGTATGTAGCATGGTATATCATGGTATACCATGGTATATCATGGTAAACCATGTCATACCATGGAGGTATATGCATGCATACCATGGTATATCATGGTAAACCATGATATATCACCTCCTACCATGGTATTTTATGTTAAGCCATGCTATATCATGCCCTATCGCGGATGTACTAATGATAAACCATGGCATAGATATATTATGATAAACCATGATACACCATATCCTGCCATGGTATATCATGGTACACCATATATACCCTACCATGTATGTATCATATATTACCATGAAATATTATGGTAAATCATTGTACCACCAGAGATATACCATGGTACGTATCAGCAGAATATTCCATATATACTAAGATGGGCATGATATAACTACACTTGACATACCGTACAGAAAACAAGTGACTTCTCAACCAGACGCACAATTAAAAGATTAATTGAAAACCAACTATGCAGTTGGGCACTGGTTGAATACTGGAACTTAGAGACTTTAATTTTTTTCGGTCGTGCTACTCAACAGTCAACCGTTAAGCGCGCTCAGAATTAATAAACTAACCATGATACATCATGGTAAACACTATTGTTCTATGATTCCAAATTAGAAGAATCAATCAATACGGGAAGACGATCGACTACGAAAATAAGTAGGAACACTGGCGCACCGGCTATGCAATATCCCCGAGGGAGGGGGATGCTTATTTCCGGGTTTTCCTTGGGGATTTTCGCAGTAAAGCCCCCCCCCCTCCCACCTTTTGCACCACCAAATTCGGTGGCGGGACTGAAAACGTGCGTTCATAGGCCGGGTTTGCCGGGAAAAATAATAAACCGAGCGGGTCCAAGGTAAAAGAAATTTCCCTTCCGAGCGGATATTTTCGTTTTAAAACGTTCGAGCCGATTTTCAAGGGAAATTGTCCCTTACGAGCGCATCTTGGCGGGAAAATAGGAGTGCCCCCCCCCCGTATATTTGCTTATTTATATGAATGAAAGGTATGTATTTATAAATACTATACTGAATAGAACCTGAAGACGCCCAAAGTCGAGCGTGACACCATAACAAAAGGCGAACAGGAGCCTTTATACATTGAAACTTGTTGAGGAAATGATCAACAAGTCTTGTTAGGCCTACACGGGTCACGGTGTATGCCCACCTGTGACCTGGGCCGCTGGATGTTTCGGCCGCGGGACATTTCGGCCGCTAGGAGGGGGCGGAGGGTAGGGTGCGGGGTGGGGGAGGCGGAGGCTTTTGTGTTGGGGCAGCCACTGGCACAGCAGGAACCATCTTCACTACAGGACAGGAACCCCAAACACTGGGGGGAGTGGGGGCTAGCCATAAACATGGCTATGGTTGAACAATCATTTCAGCCACACACAGCCTAGGTTCTGGGCTAGGGCTAGACCCCCCCCCTCCCTCTCTGGAGTTTGTGGTTCCTGTACCTACATGCCCCCCTATGCCATAGCCATAGCCAGGTAGTTCAACAAATTAAACGCGGTCCGCTCCCAACTTGGATATGTCAATTGGCGGCCACACGGAGTCTATAGTGTGGCTGGACAGCCATAGGCTGTGGTACAGCCACTATGGCACTAGCCTGCAGCCAGTTTCATGAAACTATTGTCTGTTCTTATGTGTATGAACCTTCGTACAAAGATTGTGACTCATGTTTAGCAGAGCTGGCCTAGCCTGTGAGTGATGAAGTGGCCTGTCATAAGACTCATGTATGTCCTGTGCATTCCTCTCGTTAACATATTGTTAAGATACTTTGTTGGTTTCTTTGTACATGTGTCTATGAGTGCCTCAACCCTATACTGGCTATAGCCCTGTCACATCCCTCCCCCTAATTATTTGGTGGTGTCGGTGTGGGGGGGGGGGGTTCGAAGGCCACATGCCTTTCTGTTACTCAGGGAAAAATATAGGTAATTGTTTTTATACTTCATGTGGGAACTCTGTACTACAGTATGTTTTCAGGCTATTCTGTTTATAACATTCTCTTTGGTATTTATTTTGCTTCCTGCATACTGTAAAAATAAATATGGTACAACGTTTTGTAAGATAGCCTTCCAACATATTAGTACCCATGTCTTACAATGTTAAACAGCATTGGTAAATGATAATTTACTAAAAAAAAAGGGTAAGTGTATCCTTTGTTACAGATCAAGTTAGGCAAGAATTTCCTGGCAAAGACGTAAAAGAAATTTGCATGTTAATGCGAGAGAAGTTCCGCAACCCTGTAAAGGCTGGATAATAAGAAGAAAAATTGAAAGATCTACTTGTTTTACAAATTGAAATGAATATATGTGTATAAAGGATTGTTTATATATGTTTTATGCATTGAATAGTAGTTTTTTTAAAGTTGAGTAGTAGTTATGTAGTAGTTGCGAAGTGCTGCACGGTGGTGCATCTCATTTTGATGTGGAATTTGTATCCATTAGCAAAAAAAAGAATACTCTATCAATTCATTTATAACAGTTGATTCCTGTATAGTATACATTATTTGGGTAATAATCGAATACAGCTGGTTTTTATGTCATGTATATACTTGTAGTATGTCTATATACTGTGTGATTTTATTGCTCATATAATGACTAGACAAAATTCCATGATGGCATTTGTTTTCAACTCGCTCAAATGTATAAGCTGTAAAGTGAACAAAATTTATTATAATATATCAATATATTAATCATTCAAACACTTTTTAGATGTTAAATTTAAAGGTATGTAACTATGATGTTGCTATATGGTGTATATTAATATTATTTGTTGATTTAATTTTATGTCAATATACATATAAGCAATGAACATTTCTTTACATAATGGTAGCTTGTTTTTCTAATATATCTATACGGCTAGAATGTGTATATAATATGAATCTTTTGGAATTTGTGTCATTTACGTAACAGGTAACCTTGGGTTAATTATGTGTTTATAATGTCACATGTTCACATACTGCACCTTTTTATTGTAATACATATATATGAAAGTGGATTGTGAATCTTTCTATGCTGTATTTTTGTACTTTTTAGACTGGCATTATATATATATATCATAGCATTATATTTATATATTGCTATATGTAACGGTGATTAGTAACATAGTATACCATGGTATTCATGTTTAAAAGTACTATGGTAAATTAGCATAGCCTGGTACTTGATATACCATGGTAAATTACCATGCTATACCATGGTAATTTACTATGGTAATTTACCATGATAATTTACCATGGTAATTTACCATGGTATATCATGTTATACCCGTTTTCAAAACACCATGGTATACCATGTTATATCATGGCTTACCATGGTATACCATGGTAATTTACCATAGTATACCATGGTATACCTGTTTCAAAACACCATGGTATACCATGGGGTTTTTCACAAGGGTTGTTCTACAAAGCTTCTGTTAGACGGCAACCCAAGGCCTTCAGGGGTAAAATTTTTACTTGGTTGCCTTGAGCCTCGTCTGTAAGTCCTAAATCTGCCATCTGGACGTTTCTTAAGATTTATGACTTGTCAGTGTTTCTTCGAATAGGACACTTATTGGTGACCAACATCGCTCCATTTGATTGTTCGCATTATCGCTGATTAAGTCACTATGAATGATTTCTGACACGTCTATCTGTCCTCATCGAGTTGCACGAGTAACACCTGTACGCGAGCCGCAGATCGACAGACACAGGCTTGGGAGATGGGGGGGGGGGGGCACCCTGTAGCCTGTGACAGTCGATCTGTGGTTCCAGGTTCAGCGGGGATCCATGCGTGCAACTGCAAGGCACAAGAGATGAACGGGGATAAACAGGTATGAAGCAGCTGGGCCTATCTCACAGGAGAGGCGGGTCCACACTATACGGGGTGGAGTGGGGGGGCGGGGCTTGAATTTCGCGATTACAGTGCTTAGGCAGCGGAAGTGGGGGGGGGGCGGTTCTGGCCCTTCGTCAGCAAAAGGCTGCTGCTCCTGGACATAGGATAGGCTTATTTATTTACAGGGGGGCTTCTGCGGCTTGACCAGGGGGTGGGAGGGGGGGGGGCTTAAGCCAAAGTAGCCCTCCCCCCCAACCAAAAAAAAAAATAAGCCTATCCCATTGTGTCTAGAATTGGCACTGAAGTAATTGGCTTCGTTCGCCGGGTGGGATTTTGAGAGGCAGTTTTGCTGGAAGGTAGGGAGAGGGTAGCAATAATATGATCAATTATGTTAGTAACAAATCTTAATAGCAGTCTAAATGTCTGTATAATCAGGCTATCTAAGATACCAGTAATTTGTGGTCTATCATGGGGGTCAATTATAGGTACCCCTATTATTACTGACCACTTTGTTCTTATGTTTTTTTGTCGCCCATGCGGGCATGTTAACGAGTATTCCACGGCCAGCGGATTGGAGCGGCCATCATTACGGCTTGTACTATTAAAGGGAATTATACATCACATAGTTATATCGTTTCGTGTGACTGGATCGTAATTTGATCGTTTGTCGCACGTTAGCAGAAGGTGAGGTAACGTTTTTTTTTTAAATTCAGCGAACGTTCGCTTGAAGGTTCAATTAACGTAACAAAAACTTTCCTGGCGAACGTACCTCGAACGTTCCATGTGAACGTTCAGCGAACGTTGGCTTAAAGGTTCAACTGACGTAAAAAAAAAACTTTCCTGGCGAACGTACTTCGAACGTTCCATGTGAACGTTCGCGAAACCCTCAGCGAACCCTCTATTAACGTTAAATTGTTAGCTGGGTACTCCCCCCCACTCCCCCCACCGACTTCGGCGTGAATGAGTAATGATGAACCTGCGTGTGATGTTCTTAATTCAGCATTTTGCCGTTGAGTTCCAATACCTCTTTCTTAGATTTTACTATAAACTAATTCGTCACAGTATAGCATCATATTTCAAACGAATTGATTGTGTACGGTGGCATTTGATCTGTAGGCGGCTAAAATCGTTCTAATACCGTTTAAATCGTTAAATCGTGAGTACAATCGTTGCCGTAGTGACAATGCATCAAACGAGGAAACATAATTTCACACACAAATGACTGCTTAAGGAATTAAGCGGCCCGCCTTGCGACACCTGCCACGTTTCATGAATTTATGTATAGATCTATACAACCAAGGACCAGAGCGTACGATACAAACATGTACTGGGCTTTTGACGTTCCGGGTCTGAAACAACTGACACTGTTATCAGCTTATAGCCTCATATAATAACCAGTATGACATGATTTCAAAGTAATTGTTGGTTTAGAAGATATAGTCAATCGAGGTAGGTCCACTCAAGGTCACAATTCATGCACAGAAAAGCCCAATGTACGACAGCGGGGTCCACACCTCACATCAGATGGATAAAAAAACGGCTTTTTTCTTCAGTAATGTTCATGGACTTTAACAGCCCTTAACATCCCCTAGCTTAAGAGATTGGGGTTACATTAGCCCTCCCCCCCCCGCCCCATTTCTAACGGCCCGCTAGCTCGCGCTATCATTATATCCATATATTGTAATATATATATTGTGATAAACACGGTTTAGCAATATTATGTTAACATAATATTGCTATACATGTTAAGCAATAAAGCCTCTTGTGTTCAGGACATCACGGAATGATCGAGAATGTCTTTCACTGAACACAATTAATTATTTCGCTTTCTTGCTGGAAACTTAGATATAACTCTTAAATTAGCGCCACGAAGATGAAAAATTCTACGATTTTTTTATTATATTGCATGATCTTTTCAACATGAACTGGGCAAGACACGAACAGCAAAAAAGAAAAGTTACTTACCAGATGACGTCACCCTAGATAGTGATAGTGTCCTGCAAAGTTCCGATATCTGCTGCCAAAGTCGCAGCTTTATCCAAGAATGAACCCGCCGCCTACTGTACCAAGGTGATAGCCGCGCAGCCAATCGCCAACGGTATGCTATTGAATCGCAAGTACTTCCTGTTTCACCTGGCTGGCGGCTATACACGGTGCATTTGCAAGGAAGTCACGTGTCTAACTGCTACCCTGGCTACTACGTCTATAGTCTGTTTTATTCAGGCTTTAGATAAAACTAAGGTCAGCTAAAACATATACTGCGTCTTGGCGGAGCACACAGGCGTACCTTACTCGAGGCGCTTGGGTGGGTAGTTGGCGGTAGTAGTGACATAATCTAAACGGTATATGGCAACGGTGAAATACTTGCGATCCGCCGCTACTTTATATGTGACATGGGATAGCATAGATCGCAATTATATATGGTTGGCGTAGTTCCTTCGACTTCAATATATCAAGACAGTTCAAGCAGAAATGGGTGAAAAATGGGTGAAGCACGATCTGCATAAATGAAGAGTTTTAACGATGGTGTTCATCAGGAAAGGTTAATGGTGTTAGGAATCATGTACATGATGTTGCCGGTGAGTATACGGCTGCATGAATAAAACAAAGTGGTTCTCAGCCTTGTAACAACCAGCCTTCGCGGTCAATAACATTGTGCACAGTTAAAGCAAAGCATAGAGAACGCATTATGTATCATTAGTAAGAGAAGAGATGCGTCTTCACTCAAGGTGTTATAAGTGGAGGAATTTGTATCATCAAACTTCGCTCATCGGATGACTCATCAGCTGTCACATTGAGTGAATGGAAGGATTATTTATTATTTTGCAAATTGCCGACTAATGTTGCAACCGCGCCTAAAAGCTTATATGTCACGGATAGCATGTTCGTTAATAGTTGCGATCTAACTTGTAGGTCACTTGAAACTAACTCTTCCAAATCGAAGCATACCTGATTACTGAGGAAGAAATAATGCGATCTTTGGAATACCGAATAAAAAAATGCCCAGGACCTGATGGCATTTTAACAGAGATTTTTAGAATACCATTACTTTGTAAGCCCGTTGTTCGCAATTTTGATTAACCAGATCCTGGTCAGTGGTAATGTTCATGACATATGTATTCTCATTGCTTCATTATAAAGGAACAGTCCGAAAAATGACCCATACTACAACCGCCTCTCAGTCTCTCTTTTTTTCAACAAGGTCTCCTTGCAAATGTTGTGTATCAAAATAACTGAATGAGAGGAGAACAAGGCTTTTCTTGCGTAAGTGCAAGCTGGGTTTAGAAATGGTACATATCGACACAAGCGTCTGACATAAAAGTAAAAGTGGAACAAGGGGAAGGTTTTAATGCATTTTATAAATCTCAGTAAATCTCTTGACGCACGGGCTTCTGTGGTGCAAGCCAATAAACTCTGAGTGCCTGACAATTTTACGGTCTTACGTGCAATGCATTCTCAACAATCCTCAGCGGTAACGACACATGGCGGGGCATTAGATAACTTTAAAATGTTAGGCCAGGCTATTTTGTCTTATCTTAAACCCACTTACATTTATGATGTACAATCCTCGAAGAAAGGTTGCAATGGTATGTTTTATTTTATATAATATATTAATAATGTTTCTGCTCATTTAGGTTGATGATCTATATGAAATGACTGAACGACACTGTTGGCCGTCTGCAAAAGCTAACTGACTGTTTAGCAGTGTTGTGTCAACTGTTTTGTCGGTTAATATGGCCCAAACTAAAGTCAAAGTTTCGAAATGGTGGAATTTTAAAATCAAATAAAATACTTTATTAAAAATAATCAAAGATATTTTCAAAGAAAGGAGCTCGAAACTAGATTGTATTACAAGTATCTTGGTATCAGTTTCTATAGACGTTTAAAGCAGCCTACTTACATGCGCCATCTTAGATTGTTGCATTCCAGAATCAAGACTAAAAGTATGTCAAAATTATGATGCATATTTGTTTCATGTCTCGTTGAGTCCGTAAAACAACAATTCCAACATTAAACTGCGCGGACTAGTTTATCGCGGGCGGACGTCCTAGCGAGCCGCGGTCAACATCAAACAGAATACCGAACAGCGAACAGGCGCGCAGGGGTCGAGCGTTTGATTAAGTGTGTGCGTGGTTTCGTACCCACAGGCAGGCTTCACGCTTGATCAATCGCCTTTTCCGAGTGCTGTAGATTTCAGGCGAACGGTCCGGGTCAAGGGAGTTGATTATGAGTTAGTTGACCTGTGTGCTTCGGGTGTGCTTGGGTTTGGTGACCGTTTTCTCGTGAGGAGTGAATGCATGTGGTAGTGGGTGTCGCGCTACCGGTTTCATCCCGTGTCACTTTCTTCGCTTCCGGTGTCATCCCACGTGACTGGGTGTTGCGCTACCAGTGTCATCCCACGTGACTGGGTGTTGCGCTACCGGTGTCATCCCACGTGACTGGGCGTTGCGCTACCGGTGTCATCCCACGTGACTGGGCGTTGCGCTACCGGTGTCATCCCACGTGACTGGGTGTTGCGCTACCGGTGTCATCCCACGTGACTGGGTGTTGCGCTACCGGTGTCATCCCACGTGACTGGGTGTCGCGCTACCGGTGTCATCCCACGTGACTGGGTGTTGCGCTACCGGTGTCATCCCACGTGACTGGGTGTTGCGCTACCGGTGTCATCCCACGTGACTGGGCGTTGCGCTACCGGTGTCATCCCACGTGACTGGGTGTTGCGCTACCGGTGTCATCCCACGTGACTGGGTGTTGCGCTACCGGTGTCATCCCACGTGACTGGGTGTTGCGCTACCGGTGTCATCCCACGTGACTGGGAGTTGCGCTACCGGTGTCATCCCACGTGACTGGGCGTTGCGCTACCGGTGTCATCCCACGTGACTGGGTGTTGCGCTACCGGTGTCATCCCACGTGACTGGGTGTTGCGCTACCGGTGTCATCCCACGTGACTGGGTGTTGCGCTACCGGTGTCATCCCACGTGACTGGGCGTTGCGCTACCGGTGTCATCCCACGTGACTGGGCGTTGCGCTACCGGTGTCATCCCACGTGACTGGGTGTTGCGCTACCGGTGTCATCCCACGTGACTGGGTGTTGCGCTACCGGTGTCATCCCACGTGACTGGGTGTTGCGCTGCCGGTGTGATCCCGTGTGACTGTGTCTGTGCTACCGGTGTCGTCCGCGTGACTGGGCATCAGGTTACCAGTGTCGTCGGCAGGGGCGGATCTAGGAATTTGCCAAGTGGGGGGCGGGGGGGTCTCTGAAACTTCCGAACGAGGAGTGCGCGCTCGGAAAAACTTGCGACCCGGGGGGGGGGGGGGCGTGCTCGGAGGAGATTCCTACTCTTTAACAGTGTATTTGCAGGTTCCCAAGGGGGGGGGGTGTTCTCTAAAGACTTGGGACTTTAACATTTATGTTTACATGTATGTTGTATGTTCTGGCTCCCCAGGGTCGGCGTGACTGGTTGGTGGACTAAGGATCGCGCTATCGGAGTTTTGTGTATATATGACTTTGTCCCGTGACATATATAAAGCCAGCCACCAACTTTAGCTCCGGTGAGCCCCATTGCTTCTCTCCCGGACAGCCCACAGGCTTTCAGGATTTAAATTCAAGACAGAATATACTGATATAAATATCAACACGTGTCATATTCTTTTACAAGGATATGCCATGGACAAAATGGTTTTCCCATCATAAACTATTGGCAGCGAAATATTAGTTAGTTAAAGTGTTAGTGGTCTGCAATGGGTAAATGGCGACATGCGACATATGCATATTTGAAAAATCGACATTCGACATTGACCTGTAAATTCCGGCACTGAGGACCTGAAAAAGCGACATCGACACAACAATATGTCCAGCATTCGACACCGACACCGACACTGACACCGACACTCATTTAACGGAATCCTGCGCCCCCCCCCCCCCCCACCCGCCCACCTTAATGTCCGCCAGCGAGGCCAGCCGAGCCGCAGCATACAGGATAATAGACATAGATAATAGAGATAGATAGACATTCCCAGAAAGGAGCATTTGTAAATAAGGCACGCCCAATAGTTATTAATGGCGGGGCGATCTCCAATACAGATCACATTGAGTGCTTGGATTCACATTGGTAGGCACTGGATTCAAGTTGTAATCAGGGCCGCGTTCCGTATGCGTCGTGAAATGTCAAGGGTAGGGCTTGTTCCCGTGAAAATAAATTCGACACTAGGTATGGAGAATGAAATTCACATTAGAGTGCGAACGTAATGTTTTCGCGAGATTATTATGACGAATATCTACGATTTTATTAATCTACGATATTATGTCGGTTGCTTCCGTTTGTCTGTCTGTGTGTATGTGTGTATGTGTTTGTGCGTGCCTGTTTGTCACGCAACTCGATAACTAGAGAACGCCTTCAGATATCGACTTCTAATTTCACCACAAGATTTCGAATGGCGACCCCGAGGCTACGTGGGTAGATTGTCCATCTAGGTCAAAGGTCAAGGTCACAGGATCGTTTTTGAAATTTGCTTAACCATTGAAAGACCACAACTCTGGAAAATCGGGAACATCGGTACCACTGTCCGGTACTGCTGAACGTTGTAAAAAAATCGACATTAGCACCTTACACCCAAAAATACAGCGCGACAGTATGGTTGGTTGTATATTCAGGACCCTTTAACCACTTTTGGTCATATCGCGTCAATGGGATAAGGAAGGGGGACTGGAGCCATGTCCCCGGGGTTTACCACATACTATTTGCAAAGAAGAACATAGGATCTGTATCCCGCGACCTCACAGACATGGCCAGAGCGGGGCTCGAGCCACAGATCCACGTGCCATTAGGCTTCCAGGTGGCCCGAGTACTGAATGCCAGCCATTAACCCACTGAACTATCGAGGCGGCCCCACGCGACAGTAAGGAACGAGGGCAAGCGCACACAGCTGCAACCAAGCGGAACCCATGAACGCCCAGCCAACGTGAGAAAGTAAGAGTTTAATACGGACGACGTGAGTCTCGTCAGATATGCTGCGCAGTCAGGTCCTTTATCATGTCAGTAATCTTAGTCTATGATATATATAGGTCACAACCTCTCAAACTTACTTTGGGTACGGCTGTGGTAAGCGATATATTGTTGGGTTTTGCTATGGGGCTCCCTTTCAACAAAAACCAAATGTATTTATTTTGTTTGGCCAGGTAAATTGACGCTTCCGCACTTCCCGGTTTGAGCGTCCTGTTGTTTTGCTGCTGTGTTACTACCCCAGGATTACACCAACATAGTCCTGCTATCCTCAGTGCTCATATTTGTATAAAAGTCGGTTAAGTAGTTGCTATAACTTGTGGTACAATTGTCGGTTAAGTAGTAGTGATGCCGCGATTAGAAATCTCGATCAAAACATCGTGTGTGTGTGCTGTGTAGTCAAAAAAGCGACCTCATCAGTTCAGGTGAATCATGAGCAAAAAAAATTAGGCTTCAGACGACACGCCGCCATGAAAACGGTCTATAAAGCCATCTCCCGTACGCTACGACGACGACAACACTTCTGGCGTAACTGCAATGGGTCATGTCGTCTTTCAGCCGATTGCCGTGTTATATACGTACCGACCTCATTCCTGCTCGCACACCTCTATTTGTAGACTTATTTCCAGACGCGAATGACACTTTAAAGCAGCCAGTGATCTAAGGCCGTAACGCTCAGCCTTCGCCTGTGCATATATAACACGTTTTTTTATGTATCGGTTGCACTCATGAGCTCGCATAACATGGCTACACACTCAAGCATTGAAATTCACGCCAGGTGAGGAGTGAGCAGGGCGTCAACAGAGCATAACAAATGCGCAAAATGAACTTTATATTTTGTAGCAAACAAGAAGTTCTCTGCCTATGCGTATTGCATTTCGAACACCTAAGACAACGTGTGAACACAAAACACAAGGGGTGGCGTGGGGTGGCTGTGAGGGAGGTTAAGCAAGGCATGCACAATGATTAGGGTGCATCTGGAATAAGACACAGCGCTGGGATATATTTTTCATTGAAGGATGCTTGGCGCCATTCCCTCATTGGCGAATCCAGCGTGGGGGGTGGGCTATAGCCCCCTCCCCACCCCCTGGTGAAGCCGCAGAAGCCCCCCCCCACCACCGACAGGTTTAGCCCCCGAGAATAAAGCAGCCAATCGCTGTTCACGAGCAGAAACCTAGTGCTAAACCCCTCCCCCCCGCTCCCGCCGCATATGCACTGTAATCTCGAAATTCAAGCCCTCCAGGGGCGGATCTAGGGGGGGGGGGTTACTGGGGTTGCAACCCCCTTCTTGGGAACCTGAACATACACTGTTAAAGTCGGCTTCTGCGACGAGCACCCCACCCCCCTCCCGGTCGCAAGTTTTCATAGAGCCACCTCCTCCACCCCTTGGCAAATTCCTAGAACCGCCCCTGCCCCTCCCACCCCCTAAAGTCTGGATTCGCCCCTGTAGTATGCACTGTAATCGCGAAATTCAAGCCTCCCTACGCTCTAAAGTCTGAATCCGCCCCTGGTCCTTATACACCTTGTATTTATTTGGGTCAGACACGGACCAACTGTGGCCTGGTGTATCAAATACCATAAGAGCCACTTACCACTTGGTATAAGCATATGCATGTTTAGACTGGTCCAAACTCCGACACTAAGCCCCGCCCACGCTTGTGTTCTCTGTCCTTACTCGTGAGCATGAAGTTGACAACCATAGCTGATGGTAGGTACAAATGAAAGGTACTCAACTCTGAAGCTGACAAGTAAAGTAACGTGCGGATTTGTTATGGCGAAAATCGCCATCATGCCAGTCTGTTCTGTTTGTGTGTGTGTGTGTCTGTCTGTGCGCGCGATAACTGTCGAACACTTGCAGCTATCGTTGTCGAACTTCGCCAACAGATGCCAGAAGTCTAATCTCAGGTCAAGTTCGTTGCTAGGTGAAATTGGTCGGACATCAACGTCACAGTGACGTCCAAAACACACTTTTATGTGTTTCGATCGTTACCAAAATTTGCAGTGACATTAAGGGCACCGCTGAGGTACCGTGTGTCAAAAATCAGAGTGAAAGTTTAATTTAAAATTACCGAAATTCACGGTGCCCTCAATATTGACCGTACAAACTTGGTATATGGTATAGGACATTGTGAAATTGTATTGCCCGTCAGGAAAAATTATGGCTAAAATTCGCCATTCGACTAAAATACCATTGTAATGGTAAACTGTACGGAGTTCCGTTCGCCTAACGCGACCCCCCTCCCCCACCTCCCGCCACCCCCATCCCGGCCTTCTCCATGCCCGCCAATACATAAACGCCCCCCCCCCCCGCCCACTCTTGGGCCCCAACTGAGGTCGAGATGGCAGCGGTTGCTTCAGGATGGGAAACTACGAAACGGTGTAATTCCTTAATAATCGGCCCAGAAGGTCCCGGTTTGATTTATAATGTTCAGCGGCGTCATCAGGGTGATATGCCTTGTTTGTTTGTCCGACTTGTTTGTCCGACATAACGCACGTGGAAGAGCTTTTTGCTCCACATGATTGGATAAAAGCAAGTGACGTTATTGTTATAATAATGCCTAAGAATGTTTGCAAGGAAAGCAACTTAAGGCGTCTTACATTAGTAATTTGTCGTCCACACCACCCCACTACCAACCAACCAACAAACAGTGTCAAGCTACCAACAAAGCGTTGGTCATCCTATCGTCTTTATAATCTTTAAATGTGTCTTGATTTATGTACTGCATACAATGTTTGGCATATTCATGGAATCGTCAAGATCGTATGATTATGGTATTTGACAGGCGGAATAGAACAAAAATACGTAACATGAAGCACTTTAGATATCATTACCGAATTTACGGTGCCTGTTACATGTTCGTCCCAGGCGATGCATGCTACCCGTCTGAATGTCAGAACCAACCCAAAATTGCAACTTTAATAAAATACTTAAAAGTATTTACAAAAGGTGGGATCCCTGACCCATCTACTATACGGCGCAGTGACCCATTACCCATCTACCCTCTACCACCCCGCCCATCCCCCCTTGCATGGGTTAATATCCCGCATTACGTGGAAGCATCTGGTGCCTTTTCCGTTATTATATTAAGACCGTAACCATTAACACCAATCGCCCTGCCATGATCTCTGATGACACACCAGTCGGTAACCATGTGCCAGCTGGTGGTGGCATCCCCAATAAAGACGCCGTCATCAATAATGCAAGGGAAACACTTTATGTAAATAGATTACAGATACGTAATGCCGTTATGTTTGCCATATCAGCCTACTATAGAGCCCTCTGACGACACCTCTTGACACTGTTTGTCTTGGCGGCACCACCCGTTAGCACTTTCCTCGACTCCACGAACTGCTGTGACAACACTGACTGAAAAACAAATGGCTTTCCCCGCCACAGGATGTGTCCCACTTCTGTCTATCCATAGAACCCGTATTTGCCCTTATCACAGCTACCGCCCGACCCACGGATATCAGAACCGCCTAGCTCCACTTCACCCTGTGGAGGTCTTGCTGGCTGTATCATTGTTCCAACAGCCATAGCACGACAGGGGAGGCTTCCTGGGTGATCGTATCATCATGTTCATTCGAATGAAGGGTATTACGGATATGTAATTAAAGGCATGATTATCTTCAAATGAGATGGACGGATGACGAATGTCATATGGATACCGTGCTTCCCAGAAACAAAGGTACAGAACATCATGTTGCTCTTACATGATCATTGTTGTACAGTTAAATCTGAATTCTCCACCAAACATTACAGTATTTGTGTGTAAATTACTTCAATTTCTGTTGAATATAGTGCAACGATATCAACCAACTGTCAAGTTGATGAATAGTTCAATTCGTTAACAGTTTTAAGTTTACATACAGGTCTCCACTTTGACACCATGGCCCTACCACGATGGCTGAGAAGCGTGTTGTTCCCCATCGCAGTGTATTGCACTTCGGCTGCTAAAACAATGGTTAGTTTCATAGTAAATCTACTATGCCGTGTCTACGTACTCGCTCTCCACTGTAGCACTGTAAATACATGTTGCGTGGCATAATGACTGACAATCTGGTTATCTTGTTCATGCTTCATCTATAAATCGGTGTTATTATTGTTGCGTCTCACATATTCATATTACAAACTCAAAATTGCGACAATGTACATCTTGAAGAAAGGATCAGACATGGATCGAGTGTGGCCGGATGCAGTTGCGAGCGCATGTCGGCTCTTCTTCCGGTCTGGGAGTGTCGTGACAAACAAACCGAACACGTGCAGATTGCCTCGTACCCTGCGTAACAATGCATAAGACGCGAGGGCCGTCATGTTAGTTACGACGTATATAGGACGTGGAACAAGGCAATCCGAGCGACGGCCGCGGCTATAGGAAGGGGTGGGTCGCAAATCGTATTACTTAACTACAGAACAGTTTACTTCTTAGTGACACCATATTGGTAGATCACATTTTGGAAATATAATAACAAGAAACCAGCGGGACACTGATGATGATAGATGATGATAGATTTTTGGTTAAAGAGCGTGTTTCTCTGAATGTACTAAACCAAACCGCGGTGTTCTATGATGATTATTAATTGAAGCTAGTGCTATTTCTTGATTTCAGTAGCTTGACTATTGCATATGCCGAGTCCCTTGGTTTGAGACTTTACATTGAAACAAAAGCGTCGTTTTGGCGTCAACGCGCGGCCCTGAAATTAGATCAGCGGCATTGATGAACGGTATTACTAACGACCCTTTTTGTTTTATTACACCTACTTTTGAACTCATAGTGGTCGTAGCGGTCGCTTAAGTAGGTGAACATGAATCAACTGCACTATTTACTCCAGTCACGTTAACAAGGTCGACGTAATTTGACCCACACAACCCCCCAGCGAAACAAAGGCGCCAGTTGTCACTTTATATGCCGTGCAACGTCAAATGAACCGGAACTACGCAAAATTGGGATGTAACATATTGCGCCGTCAGCGGGCAATATGCACGCTGTAGGCGCTATGTCGGGTTACGGTTAGGTTAGGGCTAGCTAGTGTTATAGCTAAGGGCAATGTGCGCAACGCAGGCCCAATTTTGAGCAATTGCACACTGCATTCACCGATATTAAGGGAATTAGAGGTCAACCGTGGTTTGCGCCCGTGACGTCACGATAACATCACGTGAGTCATCATCCGCCACCCAATTTAATGCCAGATTACAGTTTTGCTTTTATTTAATAAGATGTCATCCTGACTTAACATGACGTCATTTGACTGTGAGGAAAATGCTCAAGATGACATATATTGCTTTAATATATCTAATTATGGATTCGGGTCATGTTACCAAAAGTAGCTGAAGATGAAGCAAGCTCAACATTTCGTAGGAGAACGTTAGCTATGACGTCCTTATGACGTTTACCGCCACATCTCATTGGATTGAATAGCAAGGCATTAGAGAGAATGGCCCTTTAGCTGTGGCTTAACGAGATGGCCCTTAAATGTACAAACAAAGAACAAAGAACACTGCATGCGAAGTGATAAAGAAACTAATTAGTCTCTTTTACTAGCTCTCTGAAGGTGAAGGTTCCCTATCATTTGGCGTAAAGATCACAGCTCTAGCGTGTTTTACTCTGATTTTGCCTATTTGTTAAGGATGGACACAACCTCCATTGGCTCATCATTGGCGGCCACGCAAAGTTGTCGTCCCACTTTAAAGCGCTCTAGCGACCTGAGTAAGCGTCATTCGCCTACTCAAAGCATTAAATGACCTGTCGATGCTTCTTGGCAAGTAGTTGACGAAAAGATTGCAATTTGAGCATTTGTATCTGATTTTTGAGCCTTCTTTTGTTAATGGCAAGAATCTATATGTTTATCATTAGACCAATTGCGTCGTTGCCATGGAAACAACCAGTTATATTGCGATCGTCTTCGACGTTTCGACTATATACCGACAATTAATAGTGCTATGTCACCATGTCTACAATTGGTGGCTCAGTTAACCAATATATATCTCTAGCTGCAAGCAGAGAGTGATGTCCAAAATAGGACTATTGTTGGTAGCGTTATGTATAAAAGAGATTTTCCTTCAGGCAGAAATGTAATAAAAAAAATCTTCCAATATATTTAAATCAATTTGGGCAAATAAAATGAATTCTTGAGCTCAAGTGCCTAGATATCTGCTTATAACTTACATCCCCCATATGCATCAGTAGTACGATTCGTCTGCCCCAAACTGGTATCAGTCATCGCATGGTTGGTTGCTCCACTGTTACCTCATACAATACATGGGTCAGTTACGAGCGAGACCCTATATATGGGCTATGCTCGTGGATACTGTGTAAATATGGTCGACAATAAACGACCATGTCTTGGTAGCAAGCGACCATACAGTTGTGCTGAGAACATGATAGGTTTGCCGTTTAGCCACCACTCAACGTACTTTCTCATGACAATTGTTGTAGTCATGGCAGCGCGCGATTTTTTCATATAAATCGTATTTTTCGTCAACCGCTTTTCGAGCTCAACCTCCCCCCTCCCCCCTTTTTTGGGTATCTTTGTATTCACAAACGTCCGCGTCAAGGGGCACTCGCGGAACACCCCACCATGTTCGTATAACAGTGCGCCCCCTCCCCCCCCTCCGGGGCATAAATCGTGACAAGCTCGCTAACCGGCTCTCCGCTTCGTCAAGCAAGGAGCAGGAGAGCCTCACACGGTACACATTAAGGGGGCATATAACGGTGTCCACAGGAACAAACCTCGTAAGGTATGGCACACATAAAACGTGATTCAGATGCAAGCCTAAGTGTTTGATCGATGTGACTGACATGCGGAAGTGTCCCCGCATGCGCAAGCAATATAAATTGCTGAATTTTTCAATTTTTTTGCTAATGAAAGTTATGCCATTGCGATAAATACAGATGGGGACGCCGCCGCAGGTAATTGCTTAAAGCAATTATCCAGCGATTTTGCAGTTGCATTACATATTTGCTTATAAGCTCTTTGGCAAAACGTCCTGGACACATTGTCTGGCCGTGTGAATGCTAGCCTACCTGTATAAAATAGACTCGCTATAAATATGTTAGGGCAAGAAACGACAGCGATTTTTTATGACGCAAAGACTGTACAAGATAGCCACACGATTCCACGCAAAAGGCCCCAGCTTAAATAATTTCAATTGATCAATTCGAAACAAAACATTGCTGCGTGAGTAACTTTTATTTAATACGCCATGCATCTTGGGTAATATGTCGGTGTTAACGCAACGTCAAGACTGCGTCATCATATGAAGACAGATTATGTATGTTATCATATGTCCTGTATTGTCATCCATTTAAACCGAAATACAAAGTATCCGACGCAAATTAGATAATGTGTATTAAGATTTGGGAAAGAGAAAATGCCATATAAATCAACAAAGGCATCCCGTCTTCCTGGTTTTCACCATCAAAGGTGGATACTCGTGACGTCGTGAATACGTTTGTAACTTTCAGAAGAATGCCGCTCGCGATGCCATGTTACCGGACTGCCACCCCAACGCCGTCTGCAACTCGATGCTGCAGATTGAGACCAACCAGCACACGCACCGGCGCAATGACGGACACTTGCTGCAGGGGGACGTCTGTCGCTGTCCATCGCCATATGGCGTCAACTGTTCCGCAGTCACGTGGCACGAGGAGGGACACCCTTTCATGGCGTTAACAGAAGTTCGGCGGGAGGCGGGCTCCTTTACTTGGTACCACCATTCCAGAGGTGAGGTTGAGACGCGTTGAGCCGTCGGTTTAAGTTATGAGTGACATTTCGTTGTACAAGCGGTTTCGTCGTGTTGATTCGTCATGTGTTGATATGCCTTGTCGCGTGTCGTATCGTTGTGGGAGTAGTAAGATGTCAGCACTCTACAAAAAGTTCGAAACAAAACATTTGCCAACCTGTTAAGCCAAAAACAATGAAGACCAACTTGGCGGACCGGCTCTACTTCAACTCATACCATGGTGAAGTTCTAAGCACTTTTGAACGACCACTGCCCCCCCCCCCAAAACTTGCCGTCGGCACCCACCTTGATCTCCAGGCGGAGAGCCTTACGCTTGCGCCATAGTCCCTCTGCCCCACGTCAAATTTAACCATCAGAATTATCTTTCATACGCGAAAATTGTAATGAATCAATATTAGCAGTTTGGCATCAAATACACCACTGTTTAGCATTTACCGTGCCACTGGTACCATACCAGACCAATGCAATTTTTATTTTTATTAATTTGAAGCCATGTTACTTTGGAACTATATTTTTGAGTGCGATCGAGGACAAAGGCGTGAAGCGTTTTGAATTTGACCCCTTGTTATTTTGAACTATTTTCTCGCTTAACTCTTCCATTGTGCTCAATCGACAACGGAATGTCTAATTTTGCTAAATTCTGTATCGAAAATTCAATATTCAATCTAAAAACCCTCTAAAACCATTCGTGACCCCAGGACCGTTTGGGGTCAATCGAGAGGTGGGCGGTGACGTGGGGCAGAGGTTATGTGAGGAACGAGCTCCCTCTGCCGGCAGAGTGCACCCGCCTCAGCGCGATGATGATACCCAATTTCAGGGTGCCCAATTTTGACTTGACTCGGGAGAGTGGCGGGCCATGGTTCGAAAAGCGGCCGTCAGAAACAGCTGCTGTCTTAGAAACTCATTGTCACTAAAGGGTGTATGGACAGGACGGCCGTACTACCAGAACGGCCGTATGGGTTAAGGTGGGTGAGGTGGCGGTCTATACCCGCCGTTAAAAGCCTAGATGTAAGATGTTTACATATATCAGACACGGTTCAGAGCGGGTCCTCAAAGGTGTGCCCCGAACGAGGAAGTGAGGACCGGCCGACCGGAACGTCATAACGACGCGAGTTTTGCAAGTGGAATTTTGCAGGTGATGGGCTTCTTTCAGAACCGCGTTTAGTAAGCCTATGGAAAGCCATCCATGTTTCTAATACCTATTTTGCACTATTGAGAAATGAAATAGCAATTTTGACAAATAGATTTATCAATATTGGAAAATCAATTTGTGATATTAAAAAATGAATATTAAAGATTGAAGGAGGCTATTTTAAAATATTAAAAATAATTGTTTTCAATATTGATCATTTATTTTGTAATATTGAATAGTCATTTTTCAATATTACAAAATATTTTATCAATAATGCATATTCATTATGTAATATTAAAAATAAACTGATTTTGCCATGACTTTTTAATATTACGAAATCATTTATCAATATTGAAAAATCGAATTAGCTGTATTGAAAAATCGAATTACCGGAATTGAAAAATCGAATTAGCAATATTGAAATATCAATATCAAAAAAAGAAAATCGAATTAGCAATATTGAAAAAGGAAAATCGAATTAGCAATATTGAAAAATCGAATTAGCAATATTGAAAAATCTAATTTGCAATATTGAAAAATCTAATTTGCATTCGGTCTGGCGGAGACACCGTTGTCTGAACCAAAATGGCAGTTGACGTTGTGTTGAATCTAGGTTGCGGCTCTCTGAACTTATGGGGCGCAGGCGTGATCATTATTACTTTAATTGAAGGGGCCCTACGGGATCGAAAGTATGAAGAGTCGTTGGAGGGTACGTAGAGATAGGCACACATTAAAGCAATATACTTACATGCGCCATCCTAGTTTTTTTACGTTTTACAATCAAGACTAAAAATATCTCAAAATTAGGATGCATATGTTTTATATCTCTGAGTCTGTAAAACAACAATCTCAACATAAAACTGCGCGGTTTATTTACATCGCGCGCGGACGTGATAGCGAGCTGCGATCGACATCACACAGAATACCGTAACAGCGAACAGGCGCGCAGGGATATAAAGCAGGCCACCAACTTCTGTTCTGGTGAACAAATTGGTTCTCTCTGGATAGCCCACAGGCTTTCAGGATGTAAATTCAAGACAGAATATACATATTTGACACAGAGAAGGGGTAGGCAATACAAAAGATTACAGAATATATTGCTTTAAGCGGGAGCGGAGAGAAATGACTGGACGATAGAGGGGTGAACGGCAGAGGGCTGGAGAGGGGTGGGTTGGTTGGTTATATATTCAGAACGCTCTAACCTTTGGTTATATCGCGTCAATTGGAGAAGGGGGGGGGGAGAGTGTATATTACAGAATAGGCATTAAAACATGGATGGCGTTCCATATAGACCTAGTCATGCTAGGATTGCTTATGGTGTGTTGGTAGAGGTGGAAGGGGCGGGAAGGTGGGTGGGGGGGGCGGGGGTCACGTGGATAAGTGTACCCACGTTAACGTTAAGGTTAAGTGGGCCGCATGACAACGCGCCCATTAAGCGACCGTATAAAGCCTATGGTCTATATTAAACGACCAGTCGTAGTTCATGCAGCATATGTCATAGCTAACGGGTGCAGGGACCCGGAGTGTTTTATATATGTGGCATTCCAAAACTAGGGGTTTGGAACAGGGAGTCCAGTGTCCAGTGTCGATATTTCAAAATTTTCAGTGTCGAATGTTGAGTTTTCACGGCGTTGCGTGTTGCTTTTGTTTAGTGTCATGTTTTCCTCATAAATCTATGTCAATTTGGAATTTGGAATTCGGATATAAATATTGGTTTACGAATACCGCCCCAAGGCGGGTATTTAGGACAATAGCGTACGTTATGTTGGCAGCCTCGTTATGTTTGTTTAAAAACCGGCATGTTCCTCATTTTAAAACAACGTTTTTTTGGTAAATGACCTATGTGGTTTCGTTGCAGGGAAATTTTCAAATGCTGAACGTTGCGTTAAGTAGATTAGGTACGTGGGTTTAGGTACACAGACCGTGGGCCGATCTTCATAGACCAACAGAACAGAACAGTATCACACACCAAAGGCATTCTTAGAACGAGGAAGTTGCCTTATGTTATGTCGACAGTTTCATGTGATTGTGAATACCACCACCGCTATTCGTCTGAAAAGCTACGACGAAAAGGCGCTTTTCGTGCGTAACGAAACGAGTAACGAGTTTTGTTGACTATCAGGTTTGATATCAGCGATACAGTTTTTCGTATACGTTGAAAACATGTGCATGAAAAGTGAAATTTCATTGGAAGCGCTGAATGCCGACTTGTTTTTGTGCGATTAGTGAAAGTATAAAGCCACATTACCCTGCCCTAAAGATGGTGGTTGACTTTATTGCAGTGAAAGGATATAGCCGTAGTAACCATCCCTAAACATCGTGGGTGACTTTAATGCAGTGAAAGTATATAGCCACATTACCTTGTCCTAAACATGTTCAGATAGATTACAGTCCGCGGTTAAACGACATGTACTCACCCTACCTTAGCTAAGGGTCAAACCATTGGGCTCCATGTCAACTCTCAACCACCACGTTTGAGCAAACAATTGTTTCCCAATAGCTAACGTCTAACTCATGTATTCAATTTATTTCAAGGTTAATCAGTTGGCCTTAATTTTTGGGTCCATCTTCCATGTTTAGAACCCACGAAATGTATTATTGTAGTAAACGTTAGGCGTGAGTAATACGTGAGCTATACTGAAACAATGGTTTGCCCTTACATGGAAGAACGACCGATTTTTTGCAGTTGACTGGATTGTACAATACAAATTCTGTCATCCGTTGGAGGCCCCTCTCCCGCGATGTGGTTCGGAATTTCCCAATCCCGTTGCCCGGATCACTGTTACTGGAGGAGTCTGGAACCCCGTCTTACAGAGACCCCACTGCCAGTGTGAGGGAGGCATCCACCACCTATACAGCTGGGAACGACTCGACATAGAAACCTCGAATGGTAACAAGGCCCTGGCTGGTGCTTGGGTGTACAACTACAGCTGTTCTAAGGTACAATACTGGTTTTGGTGCTCAGGAAGAGGGAGTCGTTCCATGTATTCGTTTAACTATAATACATATTCAGATACGTATATATATATATATATACAATCATTTATCATATAATTATACCATATATATGTATAGAGCTTGCTTTCATATTGTTTAATATGTTTATTTATGGTTTTAATTTCACTACTCCATCAGAAGCAAGTAAGTTACATGACACTGGTTCATGTGGATATCCTCATCTGAAGGACTCGCTAAATGCCATGGCGATTATTATTAACGGTTGGATAGCTGTACCAGATATCATTTCACTAATTGGAAAATAACAAATACATGTGGCCAGAACCGGAACGAAATGTTGGACATTTCTTAATATATATCTGAAACATTGATTTGAATACCCTGATAAGAAGATGGCTGCACTCTTTAAAATGAAAGGCCCATATTCACTGCTCATAAAGACTTGTGATCGGACGTTAAATTGCCATGAAAAATATAAGGTTACGAGCTCGCAGCTATTTACTGAAGGATATCCTCGTGGTGACCTTATTTTGTGTTTATGACTGAGCAGATTCTTATGTAGTGTCATAACACTGTACATGTTGCTTTTCAGCCCGTCTGTCAGCAGCAGCAGCCGTGTTTACGGCATTACCTCGACGAATCGGCGACCCACACCATCAGCTATTTGTTTCCATGCCGCTGTCCGCATGGTAAATACTGCCCCGCCAGCAAGGCGCAGCAGCTGCAGATCTACGACACGGAGGAGGGCGAAATCGGCCGCTACAGTGAGGAGTGGTGTGCCTCTGCGCCGGGGTGGAGCCCGTCTGCCCTGCATGCTAAGGACGAGATGTGAACCGGGTGATGGGCCACTGTGCCAGGGTGGGTGGTATGGGTGGCGTCGGTGGTATCACCCTGCCATGCACTGCCAGGACGAGTTGTGGGTGTGGCGGTGTGCCCCTGTGCCAGTGGGGGTGATATCTCCCCGCCATGCACGCCAAGAACGAGGTGTGGGTGGGGCAGTGTGCCCATGTGCCGGGGGGTGTGGAGTATCTCTGCCATGTGCTCCTATGCCGAGTGTCCCTGGCGCCCGCTGACCCTGCATGGCGAAGACCATTCGCCTTGTACATTCATTTGCCATCTGGGTTCCCTTGTCAATCACCACAGCATACAGCTCTGGTTGGTTCCGGTGAACACATGGAATGTAACCTTGTCATTGTGCAATCAGTCGGGAGAGAGTCCATGAGGCATGGCACAATGTGCTAACATCACTATGCAAATATTGGTGACCGACAGGTTAACATGTTTACATTTTGATGCTGTAAGCGCTTTAAATATTGGCTCATGCAACCATTCCGCCACCAAATTGAGCTTAGCCTTTGTCCTTTGTGGATCTATTCATCCATGAATCAGTAATGCAATCTTGCTTATCAAATGTATCTTCAACTATCAGCAAGACATATCGCGCAGACGAGGTAAGGGGATTTACCCGAATTATGAATCTGACATCATAAAAAGGCGCCCAGATCTCTTCCGGGTAAACTCATGCACACACTCATGAGTATATCAGAATGTAGACCCATCCTTGCGCTCGAACAAGCAGAGAAATATCCATGGCCAGCCGTGTGATAACCTGGACGCATAGTTAATAGGCACAAGTTCTATGACTCGACGGATGTTGCCATAATACGCGCATATCACCCATGCGCACGCGTATTGAAAAGAGAAAATATCATATCGGCGCCCATCAGGAAGCGGCGCAGTTTTCAGAATGGGTGGCCAGCGGCCCTATTTATAATCACCACTTAGGCTACTTCACTAGACTTAGCGCTAAGTGGAAGATTTTGTCGAGCGATTATCGGGCTCACAATACATAAATAGTCACCCAAGAAGTGGATCTTCGGAACTAAGAAAGTACTAAAATTATATTGAAGAAGATTTCTATATCATAAACACCACCGCAACGAGCTGGTGAGGCTAAGGCGAAAATACGCTTTTCGTGCGTAACGAGCGGATTATCAATACGGCCCCAGAAGGGGCCGCAGAATTGTAAGAAGACTCCTCGCTCTTATCGGCCCTCTTCCTAGGCATAACACGGTAATACTCATCCAATCACAACCGAATTGCGAAGTTGTCATGCGCATGCTTGAGTCTTTTTTCCTTAATCGTGAGTATGAAGTTGGCAATCATAGATGATGGTAGGTACAAGTGAGAAGTACTCATCTCTGAAACTGACAAGAAAGTGACATGTCACTTTTTGGTCCGATTTTTTGGTCCGACATAACGCAAATGGAAAACAACTGTTTTTGTCGACATGATTGGATAAAAGCAACAGTGACGTCAATGAATGACTGACAGCCTGGATCGGTCTGTTACCCAATGAAAAAAAAGGCAATAACTGAACGCACTATGACTTAAAATAATCATTGCACAGCTGTGTAGCAAGGCGTCTGGCACCGTTATGACACATGCCGAAAGGTGAATATCGGCATAACCTACTCGATATTGTTTGCGTTTTTAATTATAATTAAGTATACTCAATCGCCTAATAGATGCTTTGCTTCACTTCTGATTGTCTCCCAGGTAGAACAGATATAGACTGATTAGTTACTCGGAGAATTAGCTTTCTGATATTGAGATTATTCATGACTGAATAATAAGAATGGAATCAAGCATACTATTCGTTTTAATATACGTTTTATATAGAGCACTTTTAACGAATTTAAATAGTTAATTGTGGCTTTACTGGCAGTCTGCGATATGTTTTTCTTTTAAATTAGCAGAACTTCTTTTGGTGTATGACCTGATGATCAACCGCTAACAGTGCTATTTGACATGGAGGATCTTTTTGTAATTTCTTTGATTTGAAAAAAACATGCGCAAAAGCAAAAGACTACAATGAAAGCCATGCAATGATTAAATAAATATTAATGACTTATTCCACGTGGAAACTGCGCGTATCTTGTAACACAAGATCACACCAATATATTGTCATCAGACATCACACTTGGTCTGCCTTTGCGAACTATTTTTTTTACTATGGTAAAATTTTAATTTTGGGTGTGAATAATTTCTGCACTTGGTGTATTTTCATTGGTACATTCGTAAAGCAATAAAGTCATCGCTACGCATTCTTTCCTTTGATTCCCTTTTGATGGCAATGTCAATTTCAATCAAAATAAATGTCAATAAAGGACATCTTCACCACATGAAGGGTCGTTCTCACCTTAAAGCTACATTATTGATCGAGTCGGCAAGGTCAATAATCAATTTAATGTAAGGTCGCTTTGCCAAGGTGCGTCTTCTTACGCATATTTCGTTACCATTCGCATCACAATGCCAGTAAATTATCTAAATGCAGCACAGCAGCCGAACTACGAGCTTGGCACCATTGCTGGTATAATATACCTGTATACTCAAGTATTAATTAAAGGCGCAGAGAAGACCCATTATTTCACCTATTAATGTTTGTTTGGCCTTTATTATTTAGTATGGATGCTGCAAATGTCAACAGCAGTAGCCATACTGCCACGACGGGCTTTGGTTTGACAAACTGGACTTGACACGCCAAGCTAGGCATCCAGTGAGCACAAACCAAGACCTATCGACAGGTTATCGATGCGACGACTGCGGGAAGCTCTGTCGGTCACAAATAGGCTTATTTATTCAGTCATAAGCGCTAGAGCCGCGACGCAAATCGTATCACTTGAAATCTGACAAAGCTGCAAAATCCATCGTCTTTTGCAGACGGACGGATGCCAACAGTTATCGTTTGATCAGGAATGGACACGATGCAAGATGGTCGCGGCTATTAGGCGACAATCGATCATCGGGCTTCGCGTAATTGTCCGGAACGTTATACAAACACACGTGACACCGACATGTGACAAATTTTCTTTAATTATTCGTAGCAATAATGTTAACAATACTGTAAGATAGGCACAATGTGTGGTATGAGGCGCGGATCCAGTATAATGTTAACAATACTGTAGGATAGGCACAATGTGTGGTATGAGGCGCGGATCCAGTATAATTGTGTTGTGAAATACGTGCGTGTTTGCGTGTGTGTGTGCGGGGGGGGGGGGGGGGCACTTCGGGTTGATAGCCAAGCAGGTATAGGCGGTTCTGTACCATACCAGGGGTGTTCCATATCTAAAATGCACGTTGCATGGACAAAGGTAATCCTCGCTCAAACATGGGAAGGGGGGACGGGAGGACCCCAGGACCTAGCCCCTTACCCCTCCTGGGTTCGCCACAGGTTACATGTGTCATCCGTTCGATACAAATGAAGACTGACGATAATAGAAAGCTCGCATGTGACAATTAATATCACAAGATAATATATCAGAACGATGCAATCAGCGACCAACACGATACCTGTACACGAGGATAAGTCACAAGAAGGATGATGATACAACTAGTACGTGAAATAGTGACGCGCATGATGATACAACGAAGACGTATTAGGGATGATACACCCACTAGATGTCAGTTTCACAAGTGTCGAAGATGATGATGAAACCAGAAGAACCTATACGATTCACGCGGATCCTAGCACATTTAAGAACAACGTTCGCCTTTGTATTGAACTGCGGATGTGATGACAATTGTTATTTGCACATGATTGTGTACGTATATATAGAAATATAGCTCTTAATGAAAAATGAAAACCCATAATAGTGCCTGATACTTCTTGTGTAGGCGATAGATAACATAAAAGCAATCGATATCACGTTGACGTTAATAGCATGGGGGGACAATTTGTAACTAGTTTGGTCATGTTTTCATTTGCGCTTGCGCCTTTAACTCCAAGTATGACTACAATAGAGCGTTGCATGAAATTAAAGTTAATGTAAATGTTGGTCCCCATCATATAGCCTATGTTACAAAATTATTATATCTGAACATATATTGATAATAAATAGATGAGCTACCACGATGTGTCGTCGTGTATAGGACTGGCCCCAGGCATTCTAGCTGTTGTCTGGCTCAGTTCAAGTCGGATGCCCTCTCGCATTCTACCAATGATGTAGTTGAAGACCATATGCCAAGTTTCCTCCACGTCTTCTGTGAAATCGTCTTGAAGCACTTGGCTCAGACCAAACCTCACCGAGGGCCAAACTCGCTGGAAGCACGCAAGGTCAAGATGTAGACGTTACAGTAATCATTGACCCAACGCGCGTGTGCACGTAATATACAAGTAAGTCTGTACACGTAATGGTATTACGTACGAACATGCGCTAGCTCAAAGGGTTTACACGTAAATGATATCACGCAGGGGCGGATCCAGGAAATTGCAAAAAAAGGTGGGGGGGGGGGGGGTCCACGCCTTCTATAGCGTTCTTCTTCTTCCTCAAAAAGGAGGGTCCACTGATTACTTGTGACGTGGGGGGGGGGCGCTCTAAACAAAATTCCGACCAGGAGAACACCAATTGTTGGACGACCAGGGGGGAGGGCACGGAAGACTTGCAACTGGGGGGGGGGGGGCATCTGATGGCCTAAGTTTAGCATTGAAATTTGAAAACGGCATTCGTCCTCAAAAAAGGGGAGGGGGGGGGCAGACCCCCTGGACCCCCATTCCATCTGGATTCGCCCAGGTGACCTACCCATGTAACTTTTGGTCAGCATAATATTTGAAAGATGGCGCATTATCTTAGTCCAAGCCGTTCGGCCTATTATCTTGGGTAATAGTATTACAACAACTGTTAGACTGCATATATCGCCGACCATTAACATACATGTATTCATTAATATCTTTATACTTATATATCTAACAATATATCTATACTGATATATCTAATAATATATTTATACTGATATATCTAATAATATATTTATATTGATATATCTAATAGTATATTTATACTGATATAGGCCTATCTAATACTATATTTATGCTGATATATCTAATAATATATTCATACTGATATACCTAAAAATATATTGATACTGATATGTCTAATAATATATTTATACTTATATATCTAATAACACATTTATACTTATATATTTAATAATATATTTATCATGTTCAGATGAATACAACGCCCAGTGGTAAATTCTCACCGATAGTATGTGCGGCTGTACTTTGTAGGAAGCGTGGATCTGTCCCAAGGCCACGAGGACGTTGGAGAGGAAGGCTGAGTCCTCCAGACACTCGACGGCCGCCCCCAGAGTCTCCATTACCACGTGGGCGTGTTTCTTCACCAGGTAATCGTCCAGCTCCACCTCGTCACCAGGGGCGCTCTGATCGGACGACATCAAATTGATGAAAAGCGCCTTGATGTCTCGTTCCGTTTGAAATAGTCTGCAAAATAGTTCATCATACTTCGGTTTAGCTATAATAACTTTTGTTTAAATCTTGCTTAATATAAACCATATATTTGATGCATAAAAATCATTATTAATTTCACTATTGAATATTACATATTAAATATTACGGTAGGAGTATTGGGCACACCGTGCTAACCATACGGGGAATGGCACCTTAACTGTAATTCCTAATGTTCACAATATTTGGATTGCATTGTTCAATTACTCTCCTCCAATTTGGAGCCATCTTGTACGAATACAATTTCGTCACACCCACATGCGATTAAAGCCAAATGGAGGAAGGGCGACAGAGAAGTATTTTCTTTTATATATATGACCGGTCAGGTAAACGCATAATGTTGTCGTTGGAAAATGTCGGTCAACTAAATCCTTTTTTAGCGCATTGACGCACTGCGGAAACGCAGCGGGCTTTTCGCGGGAATATTTGTTGTTGTCTAGGTTGTCAGAGAGACGGCCATAAGAGTGAATTGATCTCTACTTTGATTCACAAATTGCAGACGTTGTGCTTTGTGTTGATGGTGTGTCACCGCAGATAACAAAGTACTATATATATATATATTATTGCTTAAGTGTATTAGTATGCGTGTAATTGTATTTGTTCTGAAAGTGTCGCCATCTTAATTTGATAAATAAATCTTTATTCTATTAAATATTGTTACGTTTAACTGCAATTGACTCACACTGAATGTACAAACTCAATTACTGTATCATATTATTATTTTGTCGCAGGTGTATTTGTGATTTCCAAACCCAAGTTTTGCACTGTGGTGCAATAAATCGATGAACTATTGAAACCGTCGTTGACATCGCTTGGCCGACCACAATCCCTGTTACGTATATAATAGACATATATCACGCCGCCTCCCAGAATATAATCAAAACATTGGGGAGCGTTGGGGAATATACCCATGGCGCAAACCAAGAATGGACTTCTGGCGAGAAACCCTGTTTGGTTCAATTAATCTTAGCTGATTTGTGATCATGGTCAAGAGATATTATCATATGGAGAACACATCTCATGTATGTCCATAAGATATGGCAAAACAATTGGGAGAACAATTAGGAACCATTGCATCCTGACATCCAATAATATAAGTAAATACCAAAGCACTATGTCACCGCCAATTTGTATACTGTTTTCTTAATGTTCCCCAATGTGCCGTTGTTTATAAAAGTGCTGCGGCTGTTATTCGACGGCTTCTTAGTGAACTTGTAATGTGATCGAACAAATGGTTGATGCATCCTTGTACCGCCAGTGAAAAGTGCAATCGTATTTAGTTTTTAATTCTTAGCTGATCGATTGTCATCCCGTTGGAGTATGATCTCATCGTAAGTTAATGTCAATGCACGACTAATAAGTTGCAAATAGGCAGCTCAATCACTGACGTGGCGAACCAGAAACAGAAGCAAAAAAGCGTATTCCTACATCATTGCTACGCAAGTGGATGGATCGGGACCTTCATCACTAGTATGTTGTCATGACAGATTCAGCGGTTGTTGCTCCAATGTATGGGGGCCGGCGCGACAGCTCAGTTGGCTAGAGCGCTCGCATTGAGTTCTCTGGTGACCTGAGAGCCTAACGGCACGTGGGTCGGTGGTTCGAGCCCTGGCCCTGTCTGTGTGGTCGCAGGTTAAAGATCCCATGTCTTTCTTCGTAAAGAGTGGGGGGTTACCCCCGGGGACATGGCTCTACTCCCCCTTCCTTCCCCCATTGACGCGATATGACCAAAAGTGTGGTTATAGCGTCCTGAATAACCAACCAATCCAATGTATGGCTAGTAATTGAATGCTGCATTATAGAGTGTACAATTAAGTCCCCATTGCCAAGCTATCTGATAGCCGTAGTTCAATGTTGTTGCTACGTGTGACGTGCGAGATGGGACATGGAACAATCTACGTGGTGACCGTGGACTGTCTATAGTCAGGCCGCTCGGTGCGTTTCCCGTGATGGAAGAGTCGTGTTTTAGCCCGAGGCGCCCGAAGCACGATCCATTTCCTTATAGAGATTCGCTTGAAAACGGCTCCGTCTCAGACGTCATGTGTCTGTAACAGTTTGGGTAGCCGTTGCTGCCGTCACTGAAGTTATCGACGGGCAGACATAGAGAACATAGTCCAAGCGTAGATTCGGGTAGTTTTATTATTACACCTGGTAATAGAAATGACAGATAAATAAAGAGTCAAGCCGTTAGCGATGTGCCAACGGCGATGGATCACGAGCAAGTGCAGGCGTTCATAAAACGCTGCTACAAAATATAACTGAATTCTAGTTAAGGACTTTTGTCCAACGTAACTATATAAACTAAGATACCATGAAAATACGTGGTTTTATGGTTGTGTATTGATATCATCGGTGAATGAAGGTAAGAGTTAAATTGAAATGAAAATGAGAGGCACATACCTGGTAATAGAAATGACAGGTAAATAAACAGTCAAGCGATGTGCCAACGGCGACGGATCACGAGCAAGTGATCGTACCCATGATACAAAAGCACGCGTCACATGTCACCTCCAAGTAACGACCAATGAGCGATGAGTATGAAGTAATTGGCCAACGAAATGATGTTAAATGAGGTGGCCATGGCGACGTGAGAACATTTATGGTGCCACCAAGTCAGAGAATGAAAAGTGAATGTATGGCATGCCAATGATGAATAATATATGATGTTAAAGCCTGTTACAATGCCCCCGGGGTTAAAATCATGTCATCCCTTGACATGACAAACGACAGAATGCTACATCGCACACAAAAAAAACTAGGGATATGAATTATTACACACGCATACACATATAATATCGACAATTCTGCAGCATCTGCAACTGCAATAAAATAATACCTCATAATAATGTTATAAGTGGTATAACCCACATCATCACATTATTCCATTAGTCATTCAGGTCATACAGTTATTACATTCATACACACGTTATACATTCAAACAAATATTTCTGTTCAAAACTTCCTGTTCATCGTTGTCGTCAACGATAACAGGAGACATTTTATAATCTCCGGAGGTATACCTCGCTGGAGTGCGACGTGTACGCTCAGAGCGACGTGACACCGCTACAGACAATTTATCAATGTCTGGAGGCACTGGCTGTTCGCATTCTGCGTTAGCCTCGGCCCCCGTCGTTCCAATGGAGCCCGCACAGCCCGGGGGGGAAGGGGGGGGCCACTACATGGAGTTGGCTATACACATATGTGCCGCCCAAATGACCCCTTTATTCGCTTGTTTTCTCTCTTTCCTCGGAACAGAAACGTGCTTTTTCTCTCAATGCTCTCTCAAATTTCTCTCCATCCCCAAGGAAAGAAATGATCCATATTTGCCTCGCATATTCATGTGATTCCCGCGCCTGGAATTTTCAATTAGCTGACCGCTTCACCGGGCCGCTTCACCGGCCCCACCGGGAACCATGCTTTTAACGATCCGTTTCGGTGATTTTTAAGACGAAAATGTTCCATTTTCGTCTTATGTCGGTGTGTTCGGTTAGTGTCTGTTTGTCCCGTGACGCATTATCTTTCGAATGCCTAAAGATATCGACTTCCAAATTCACAGAAAGATGCGGAATGGCAATCGTCAGGCTAAGTTCGTAGATGGGCCATGTAGGTCAAAGGTCAAGGTCAAGGTCACAGGAATTTTTCGAAATTCGCTTAACCATTCGTTAATTCACGTATTGGGCTCGTAGGTACCTTGTATACGGTGTTTCAATTTTGAAAATCGTCCGAATAGTTCTTCTGCAAAAAAATCCCAAAGTTTAACATGGGATCCTACGGCAGCATTTTGGCGGGAAAATGGTCTCAATTTCTCCGTGAAGGGTACAAGTGAGACAACCGTCACCTGGCGTGATACGTGACATTAGTAATTGGGCACGAATAACTATATTGGTCAAGGTCACGCTTCCAAGGTCAAGGTCACAGCAAGGTCAAGGTCACGAAACAGGTTTTCCCGCGTAACTCCGGTAATATCGGGTCTAGAGATTCGCTGTTTGTTTGACAGTATTCGTCAGAGAGAGGCGGAAACGCAATACTCGCTCAGATTTTTCCGAATAGAGAACGATTTTCGAGTAATCGGCCAATCAATATTCGGCGTACGTGTCAAGTGGCGTTTTGAACTTGGCAAGGCCATAACTCGGTCAATATTTTGGGCTAGGGAACCCAGATTTGGCATGAATGGACAGCGAAATGTGAGCTAGCTACACGAAACTACCTCAGAATTGCTCTAGGACGCTTAGTTTGGCCGCTAGAGCGCTCGCAAGAGGTGCACCCCCCCTCCATGCCGACGCTCCCATTAGGAGTCAACGGCGATATGGACCGGTACCCTTTCGGGGTTGCGATGGCCGCCGTTTGCTTAATAGCGACGCTAGAGAGTCGGGACCGGTTGCAAAAGACGGGCAAATGTCGACTTGGGTATGGCATCCGCCTTCGCTTTTAGCCTATTACGCTTAGTTCCGCCGCTAGGGGGCTCCGTAATTCAGCGATGACGAGTCCGAGAAGAGCGACTACCACATCACGATATTTGGGGTCCAATTTGAGGTAATTTGCGCTTTCAGCCAGCAATTTGGCCTGGCTACAGCTTTCAGTGGGCGATATGGCCTCGAACGCCAGGCCGAACAACCAATGAGCGAGCGATGATGGGTCTTAAAATGGTCGAATTAGTCCCAAAACTCCCATTTTGGTCCCTTCTCATCCTCTGCTTGACCGTCTAGTTCCACATTTCGGTCTATTTCGATGTTTTTATGAACCATGGTCGCGCGCGCCCAAGTTCGCGCTGAATGAAATCGAAATAATGTGGCACGTGTTGTCCAATGTTTAAATCTGAAATTGAATTTCTGCTTTTATAGAAGGATACATTTGAGAGTATATATAGTTTTGAAATGGCTTGCATAACAAACATACGACTGACCAGAAATGATTACAATGTTTATAAAACCTTATCCATGTGTACACTACTGTGTATGCCATAATAATAAACCTATATACGTTGCATATCTTTCAGCGCCTAATTGGGATGCCATTTTTTCACCAAAATACTCTCTCTCGAGGACCGAAAAATCGCGCTCTTTTCTCTCGCTCTCCGTGTGCCATACCTGACCCGGGCGGCACACCCCCACCACAGTTACAATATGGTGCCCCCCCCCCCGGGCCGCACAGGTAGAACCCACGGCGGTTCTGAGACTGAGTAGTCCTGGGCCCGTAAGTTCGAAACGGCCGGGGCCATTTTTGCGCCCTAGAATAGGATATTAGCATGGAGCGGGGCGAAATATTTTGCCCCCGCCGTTCGAACTTACGGGCCCGGCAGGACAGCGGTCTGAGGACTGCCCTCTCGGAAAGAGGGGGGAGGGGGGGGGGGTCTAGCAGTGAGTCAAACCATTCCTACTAGCCGCGGCTAGAGGGATCACCCCTTTAGCCGAAGAAGTAGAGTGGTTGACTTGAGATCGGAAGATCGTGAGTTCGACTCGTTTTGTTTAACTAGAGGTGGAGGTCCTGAGAATAACAGGCCAGCTCATTCGCCGGGGCTCTGCTGATTACATTGTGACATTTGACACGGAGGAATGAATGAATTAGGAGTAGGAACCTTACCTGTACACATGTTTGTTATAAAGATACTGCAGCACTGTCTTGCTGGTCATTATTTAAATTATTTTGAGACTATTTCAGTTTCCGCCCAGCAAACACATAACGTTTTTGTAACGTTTCTAAAACGGTCATGACGTAATTGGAACCATATTGAAACGTTAAAAAAACGTTATGTGTTTGCTGGGCGGGTGTATTCGCATCAACACTATAAACAAAGGCGTCATGTAACGATTAAAAAAAAATCAGTGAGCATGGTAACAACCCATCTGGTGTTACCTTGCTTAGATTACCCATTTGAAAACACCCAAAATGAGATATTTGCGAGTACCGGGTATTCTGCCGCATATTCACTTCTTACGCTCTCCCTCCCATAGATGTCATCTTGGACATGTTAATTTTGGATACAGATACTAGCCAGTGAATTAGTTCCGATTAAGTCAGGAAATAACAGCTCATCGATTTGAGTCCATGGTTATAGAATAAATTCCACCATTGTTGCTCCCATCCATAATTTGAAACATCTGTGAGTCACGAGGTGGTTAGTTGACCAGATATATTCATCCATGCATGTTTCACGACATTAAAAAATCAAACTATTATGCACATTAGTTGTGCAATGGCTTACCGTACCTGCGAAATATAAGATACCCGGTTCCCTCGAGATCATCTGATATGATGTCCCATGTGTCTCGTATCAGCTGGATCTGTCGTGCCGAGAGATTGCCGCTTAGCTGTTCGTGTGGGACGTCCCTCCATGACGATGACGCGCATCCCATGTCTGATACCAAACCAGGTTGTCAATAATGATGTCCCGATGACAGGACGCTTGGTCCACTTCAACGTCTGTCAGCAACGTAAACGTTTCGCCGGGAAGCTTTGAAAGACGATTCCGCCTCCTCTTGTTTTTTATATGTTAGTAGACTTCCATGGTTTATGGTGATAATTGTTCCAACAAACAGGCGTTTCAGGATCGATACTAGAATCGGAATATCACGATTTGGCTATATTGAAATCATCTCTATATCATTTAGCTCTAATAAGCGAGTTTGTAATGTTCGATGCACTTATATTGAGCGCGACGCGTCCACAGTACTGCTACCAATATCCATCGACTTCCTGCAAGCCTCCAGATTAGAGATTTCTTTGAGTAAAACGGCTGCATCTCTGTAGAACTGAATGAAGCCAACATCGGATGCACTTTACTGGTGGTATCCGTGTACCGAATCCAATAAGTTTTTTTCGCGCAGGGTAGTTGCTATGCCATCCATACCTATAGGAAGGTATTTGATACCTCCTCTTCTTCAATATCCAGTCACTTAACTAACTCCGCCGGCTTACAGCTCGCGGTTTCAAGACGCGTCTCCGAGATGTCTCCCCACCCTAGGTGTCAATACCCGGATGGCGCATTGTGTTCTGCCATGGGAAGCCGTGACGCAACTTCCTGGTTGCCGCACTGCCCTCGGGCGACATGCCTCGCCCTCCCCCCTCACCGGTCCCACACCCTGTCACCTACACGCCGCCTTCTCCACCCCCACTTCCAAGTCTGGGCTCTGGGGTCTGGGTTCCTAACGGCTTGCTTCACATCCTCCCAACGTACACGCCCCCAGCTTTCTTCTAAACCTTAGCCATGTAACCTCATCCCCGCCCTACCCTCTCTCCGCCCCACCCTCCCTCCGCCCCACCAATGACACCCTCCCTACACCCCGGCCCCCAGACTAGTCGATATCGACTTCACGCGTCCCGGAAATTAACGCAGCACGTGTAACTGACGTGCCTATCTCTCAGTACTGAAGGTCAGGCGTGTCTTGGTGCAGGCATAAGTCCATACAATCTCGGACGCAATTGATGACCGGAGATTTTGTCTGCCTAGGCTTATGTCCGTTTACCAGGTGTATATGCTATATATTAAAGCTGCTCATACAGCAATTGTTCAAATGAGAAACATTTAAAGCCTTGCGGATGAAAATAATTTTGGCGCTTGTCATTGCATAAATTAAGTTTGTAAGAGTACACAAGATAAAAAGAAGACATTTTGAAGACATATTCCGCATACACATGTGGCACAGGCAGTTTCGCGGACGTAATCTTGGGCAAGGGGGGGATCGTGTTCCCAAATCACCAAACAAATTACTTTATTCCCAGGTCAACAAATTTAAAGAAAACTCCCAGCATATAATGGAAGGAGCAGATACATGATATAAATTGGCGATTTCCCAATTCACGGTTATTTAACATCAAGATTCTCAGTTTACGAGTAAGGAATATTCTCGATCGGATAAGATCTCATTCCCAGTTCATGAAGAATTATTTTCCTTATTCCCAGTTCACGAGGAATTATTTTCCTCATTCCCGGTTCACGAAGCATTATGCGGAGAGCTTGCGGCGGGGATGAAAATCATGACTCATTCATCATGGCGTATAAAACTGTTAATAGCTAAAACTAATAAACTAAGTAATGTTGAATATCTATATACAAAAGAGGGCTATATGGTTTAAAGTGATAGTCCAGTGTCAGAGTGGGTGGAAGGTAAAATGGGCCCGCATTACCAAGCTATCTGATAGCCGTAGTTCAATGTTGTTGCTTATTGAAAATGTTTCTATGCATTGGTTAAGGAGTTGACATTGAAACATATCCTAACAAGATCCAAATAAACTAGATGTTTCGTTTCAGAAACGCTCTTCTGTCTATTGCAGAAGCATTCACTTCATGGTATAATTCACCTTTTTTAATGAGCAATGTTGAAGTTGTGAATAAAAACGATTTTTCTCGTCAAAATTTGTTTATTATTTGGATGGATTATTTCCACTATGCTGTATTCCAACTGCTATTATACAAATCTGGGGGTTCCAACGATCACATTTGCAGCAAAAAATATGTTGACCATTAGACTGATTATCCTTACCATTCAGCATATGATCGTTACAACTATGTAATTGGCAATGAACGAGCGTTAATTTGTTTGCTAAACATATCAGCTATACTGACCTATTGTCCTACCCCAAATTGTCGCCTGTGTGAACTTCGCCATTTTCGTGGTAATACCGGTAATGAGATGGTGTATGACCGATATTAGTTTCACAAATGGGGACATCATCCATATGGGCTTGGAAGGGTGATCTGGTGTCTAGTGTGCAGTGTCACTTTTTCTAAATTCGAAGGTCGATTTTTCAGATCATCGGTGTCGGCATTTGGGGGTCAATGGTGAATATCGATGTTCACAATATGGCAGTGTCGCGTGTCCCCATTTGCCTCTTCCAGACCCCTTTTCGATCGCGGCTGGATAGATTATCATAAGGCACGCATGACGATTCATGCTCCCAACCGTGTATTTTAACCACTCGTCATAACGGACAATCAGCGTTCTGGTCGGTGAATTCATAGCATCATGGTACTTGGTGTAGATTACTGACAATAATCGTCCAGTAATAGACTGTGTGTTACACAATTTTACACAAATTGAGTTTGTGGTCATATAAATACATTTTGAAAGTTCCTTGAAACTTCACGCTAATATTTTCATTTCTCGAATTTCCGTTTTACAAATGAATTATTTGTGCGATAACACCATAGATATGCTCCAACCCAATCTTAAACCACATGTATTGCCCAATTTCTCGATATCCCTGTCAAAATGAGGCTCATGCCCCCCCCCCCCCATTCTACTGTTCCAAATATAGGTGGGTTGGCGCGATACAAACACCGTTCATTGTCTTGCGCACAGACCCTGTCGGCCCGTCATACAACCATGGGACTAGGGATAACCAGCATTCCGGTAGCACCCTCGTGGTTATGAAATCATCCTGTTCAGCAAGAATGGGGCCACTCTGCCATTAACAGCACCCGTTATCTTCGGCAGATACCCCACACGCTATGAAAATAGTTATTAGAAAGTTATGGTTGTTTTCCCCGGGTGTTCACCCAGATGGACTTCGTGTATGGAATGCGGGTTAATCGGTGTGGATATTTGGGGCGTGGCCAACACAAACCTTCCGCTCGTATACAGATCAAGACCATCTGAACGAATAACCTGTATTCCGTCCGAATGTTGCTCGAACTTGTTGAACTCCGGAAATCGCGAATGCTGTCAAACAGTGGACCAATCATTTAATCAACGGCACCGTTTTTTTTATTTCATTCGTCTTATTTCATTTCATATGAATTATGTGCATATGTGACAATGAAGTGAACTATATATATTTATATATATATATGTATATATATATATATATATATTTTCGTCAGTTGCTCATATGCACACGCGGACATTATTTCATAATCTAGCTGATAAGGGTTATCCGCAAAATGCAGACTATTCGGCTCGTACACCCAAAGTGAATGACATGTTGGTGTTTTAGGACGCAAAACGGTGAAGCTGAGCCAAGGAATTAACAAGCCGATGAGGCACCTTGACCCGGATTCGAACTAAAGACGTATTGATCAATAGTCGAGTGTGCCAACCACTGCATCAGGGATCTCTCCCGAATACCGGAACTCACGCCGATCCTGGCCGTGACGTGGCAAGATGGCGGATAGGCCACCCAGACGACGCAGGCGCCTGGGGGCCACCTGCCACCTATGTATGGATCGCCATACACATGGGTAGAGGTACAACAGTCTGGGGCATAAATAACCGTTGCACACATATTTGCACGCGAGGAACGGATCTGATGCGATCCATATTATATCATGGGGTCGTAAAACCTTCCCGGCCCTCAAACCGGAAACAGATCCATTCGGTTAGGCAAAATGGATGTCCTCCCGACCACAATACTTTTATGTGGGCGTGAAAAACGTCTAATTGCTACCACCAACACGATTACTTTTGGCCCATATGATGTGTTTTTTCTCCTCATTTTTTAGCGAGACGCCAGTCTAACCGCCGCGCGCATGTCCATCCATAAAACACAGGCCATTTACGTTCACCGTAAGTCACACGGGTGAGGACCAATTCCGGCAGGCCAATTTCACCCTGTTTACTCTCCCACGTATGCCAGTTGTTCCATTTTTGTTCCACCTCACTGCTTGACTGCGGGCAATTCCCTCGTTCGTAACATGCACTTGATGACGAGTAACACTACTGCCACTTTAACCGAATGAAAAGTTGAATTATGTATCATACTATCAAGTAACTTGAGGCAGAGTCGGACCAGGAAGTCGTGTGGGTTAATAGGTTACGATTGGGACTGACAGGTCGCGGACGGAGTAGGCGGGTGATTGGCATGGTTTCCATATCTGCACCGACGCCCAGTATTTACGGAAAACAGACGTAACGAGGGGACGTGTGGCTTCTCCCACATTAAATGTGGAATCACATTATTCAAAGATGTGATGACAGCAATATGTAAATTTCGTGGCGAGCCACATTTATCCTCCGATTAGCCGTAAAATTACGGCTGAGGATCACCGACTGACGACCGCAGAGAAAATGGAAATTAGTTGTCAACCGCAAGCTAAAGTGATTGGAGACTGAACCCACAGCCCTACGATCAACGAGATGATGGTCTGCCTGACGACAGATCTGATATGCTTCGTGGTATTCGGTAACGTTTGGGTGCGCCCATCTCTAAATTCTTGAAACCCTTCTCCGCCAAATTCGTGTTAAGGTAGTACGCGGGATCACTGTGGCGCCACCTAGCGAGTACTATTTATATTTGATCGTTTTTTCACTTTGTGAACATATTTTCATCTCGATATATCCACATTAATCCCATGTGTGAATTAGCAAAACATCTGGCCTATAATTTTTTTTTTTTTTTTCCATTGGCTCATCTGATACAGAATGGGTGGGTACAAGGTAAATCAACAAAATCTATTTTTTTTGTTAGTGACAATGCTAAACTTGAATATAGGTTGTTGGAAAATATTCAACCTCATATTCCAAAACACGAGTCTAAAGTCATATCATTATTTTGTTGCGATCTGTGAGTAAATAACAAGCTATGTCTGGTGAAAAAAATTCAGAAATGTTTGCCGTATCTTGAAAAGTAGCATACTGACATAATAGCGCTGTTAGGCTGATTTAGACTTTAATTTCATTTTGCACGGTACACAACTACTGTTCAATGCTCTACGTACGTCTGTTTAAATCACAATCATAGATATGTCAGATAATACACATGTTTAATGATTGCCATTGCCACTGCTTAACGGTACTGTTCAATCAAACTTGATAATGTGTGACATTTGCAAAGTGGTCTTCGATGAAATACGATTGTGACACAGTTATATGAAGGCAACTAATTGGTTTCTTATACGATCAAAGGACATTGGCTACGCCGTTTCGTCAAGACACATGCGTATATTCGTGTGATAAGCAGGTGCCAATACGATATAGCGTGTCGGTCATACCATATCATATCGGTGCGTGTTATTGCACCTTTCATTTGTCAGCATCCATCACAAAGTGTCTTGTCTCCAATTGTCAGGAGTTTGGAAACCCGAGAGGCTGCTCCAGCAAATCGTTTGAGAGTACCAACGGCTCTCTCTTAATTACCGCCGTTACCGCCCGCCATCTTCGATTGCGGCACAGCGGTTAAGTGCCCCTGTCTGAGCCGTGTACAGTCCTAACGACCACAGGGGATAGCCTTCGCACTGACTTGAACAACTAAGTGACCCAAAATCCGCATGTTACGTTCATGAGAAACTTATGTATGCCCACACAAACAGCGTTCCTCCACCAACCCTAAACTTTTAATCAAAGCAGTTACTAAAGGTGGTGATTAAATAAACTGTCTGCCTAACAGTCATTCATGGTGTTGGAACCAAACATCTACGTGACGTCATTCCCAGGGAAATGAGACAAAGTTGCGCATATGCCTACCCTGCAGCCGGCAACTTGCGGCTCGTTAATCTCGCAAGTGTCTATGTGGAATGTTCGGTTTATCGCAATCAGTGTGGGAGGGCCAACTTCCCCTTCCTCGATGGCGCGCGCCCCCTGACAGTGCCTTCACGGCCCATTATACGCAATATCCGGTGGCGGTAAACGCGGAATGTAAACGACCCACAAACAGAGGGCTGTCGACAACTTTCAGCATTTTATTGGCCCCTGCCGTGCCGTAGTGTTGGCTCCTTGGAATCCTGTAGCCAGAGCTGTTAGTGTTCGGCGACTGCTATGAACTGTCTCTCCAGCCCAACCAAGCCTGGATGCCAAAGTGGTCAATGTAATGTAACCATGAGTTAATGCAAATATGAGAATGGCCTTTGTAACGACTGCTATGACGTAGGTGGTTTATTTGTTCAATTCACCGTCCGATAAATAAGGCGACGCTCACGTAGAACCAAATACTAAAGAAGGACAGCTATCTCCTCACTATATTGGCATTGTCAACATGGATACATATATATATACATGGAAAATATATACGAGTATGTATATATACATATGTAGAACATATATATGTTAGACATAGGTATATAAGATATCCCTATCTATAATATACATAATGCCCAGGCTATGCTTCAGAAATAACATCGCAATGGAAATGAAAACTATATACCGCGTCGTGGTGGCTCAATATATTATTGGGATTTGGGGATTTACTCTGGTGACATGTCAATTGGCCTTCTTGGACTTACTTTCTTGCACCTAAAACTGCCAGTTTTGAAATGAAAATAAGGCAATGAACATATAGAAGGCCTTATTAAGCCAACTCAATATTTATCTCATGTTCAGGTCGCGTTCTATCGCTCGTCGCAGTATTGGTAAAAATCCTATAATTCGGACGTTCCTTTATACAACCTAGTCGTCAAAAGCTGGTTGAAGCCACCTAGCCTAGTCACTCCACTCACATCCCCCACTCCCTCCTCCGCTCCTTCCTTTCCTTAGTGTTAACGATGAAGAGGGCCACTAGGCGCTTAGTCAGGTAGAAAATGACCCCAAAACAGTGCAAAAAAAACGCTCCTACCTCGACGGCAATGCCGTCCAACGGGGTCTGCAGCCCAATAAGCCATTGAGCCAATGTGCCTCCATGTTTTACACTCACACGCCTTTATTGGGCGACGTCTCGGCGCTTTTTTCAGACCCGTTAGATAACAGAGGCGCCATGCAAAATAACTTTGAAAACTAACTAAAGTGCATAAAATGACGCTCCTGGGATGATAATTGTTGTTGCGGGTTGACATTCACTGTCGCAGGGTTAAGGAAAGATACGTCATAGATACATGGAATTGTAGATGTGTCAGTACAAAACAATTGCCAATTATTAATATCTTAATAAAACACTCCCGCCAGACAGTCGGAGTGAATGGAAAACATATGAGACAAAGGGACACTGCAATACGCAAATGCATTAAAGCATCAATATTAGCATGGAACAGAAGGGCCAACACATAACAAGAAGCCAATTGTTGAACCACGCGCAACAAAACTGTGTGCCATGCAGCCATGGCCATAGCTTTCTACCAACCATGTAGTCATACCGGCCGTGGGCTGTGGAACAGACGTTCTGACAAACGAAGGGTTCTGGTATAGGTAACTGAGGAGGGGTATGGGGGCATGAGGTAGGCGCCGGGGGGTGGGGGGGGGGGGGGGGGGGTTGGAGGGACATGGTAGGAGGAATGTGCTTGGAATATGACTTTTTTCTTCGACAACATAATTCTTTCGAGATGCTGGGCGGCATTCCCTCTGGAGTTCAGGCCACATATCCATGAACATCCCCCCCCCCCATCTCTCTCTCTCTGACCCACACCCACCTGCTCTCTACTTTACCTCCTCGCACGCCACTGTCCCGTCCTTCCATTCCCTCAGCCAAACGCGCAGTCCCTGTTCCACCACGGACCTACCCGAAGCCCAACAAGTGCACCCGGTGCTGTGCCTTGCTACACGGCACTATTCTATCGAGGACTCCTTTCCAGGAGCTGAATAATAAATTAATGGCCACCACATTTGCAAAATCGGTTTTAAGAACGATTTTCCGGTCGCCCCAGCAAAGACCGAACGTTCAGCGAACCGTTCGCTGGGGGCTACATTTTGGTTACGTTAGTGTTGAGCCTTCCGCGAACGTTCAATGAACGCTACGGCCTAAGTCGGTTCGGTTCGGGAACGTTCCTGGAATATTTCGATTTTAGCTTCCCTCTGTTGAAGTTACAGGGAACGTTCCCTAAACTGAAACACCGAGCGTAAGATTACCCGTTGATTAATGGGATATAAAGCTACCCAGGGGCGGATCTAGGAATTTGCCAAGGGGGGGGGGGGGGGGGGCGGTGGCTCTCTGAAAACTTCCAACCGAGGGGTGTGCTCTCTGAAAAATTTCCGACCGGTACGTGGGGGGGGGGGCTGCTCTGAAGACTTGTGACCGGGGGTGGGGGGAGGTGCTTGGGCTTGACGAACCCGACTTTAACAGTGTATGTTCAGTTTCCCTCCCCTAACTTGGGGTACCGCCCCGAGAAGACTTGGGGTGTCTTCTCTCCAATAACACCGGGATTACCATCCAAACTTGGAGTGTCTGTCCTCCCCTAGCTTGGAGTGTGTCCCCTCTACTTACTCCTTAACTCCCTACCACACCCCCCCCCTGTCCCCCCATCCCCCTTGAAATTTCACATTTGAGATGAAATGTACATTGTTGGTCGTGGAGGAAGAAAGATTGTCATTTCTTAACCTCCCTCCCCCCCCCATCCCTTCCCCTCCCACATACGTAATTTATTCATGTGATCACGATCAAACGTTTCAATAATCGATTGAATTGTGAATATCGAACCATGTATCGAAAAGTCATATGGAAGCATATGGAATAAGAAAAAACAGGTTTGATTACTATTGCGGTTTTGGGTATATCCCTAGGTTGCCCGGACCATTATGTGAAAGGATACATGAAGGTAATTCTCTCTTCCTAGATTTATTACGCGAATCACGGCATTAAGTTTACCCGACATCATTACACCCCGTAGGGAAATATCTTACAGAATTTCACTAAAAACAATTCTAAAGGTTTCTATCGATTTTTCTATGGAAATTCTAAACGTTTTCCTATAGAGTTTTTATAGAATTTCCTTAGAGGTTTCATAGAATTTCTATGGAATTTACAAAGTCTCCATCTAGTTTGAATAGTTTCCATACCGGCCTTGCAACTGACGGCAGGCACAACAACGAGCTCTGGATTTAAGACACGTAGGCTACGTTCTCTGCGACAAACGAACGTGTGGTTTGACGAATTCTGGAATATATTGTGTAAGAAGACTCCTGCAAGCGATATGTGAAGGGATACCGGCGGCACGGCACTATATAAGGGGATATTCGAAGATTTAAAACTTTAAAACGCATTTAAGGAACATTGGAAGCCTTGCTGGCACATTTACTTTCGCACCGGTTGCCTGCTGCGAAGTGAGATTAGCGGCGGAGCCAATCCTTTGAACAATAACATTAGCAGCATTAGATGTGAAGGTCTGCCCAACGCCGTTCAGCCGAGACGGAGCTGATGTTTGACTCGCCCAGGGCGACCTTGAACTGTACCGTGCATTGCCGCGACGTGCGCTTTCTTTGGAAACTCCATGGAACTTCTATGAAATGTTGGTGGTTTAGGCCACTTGTGTGCACATGAAGGCTAAATCGGGCCATGGAACCTTCGGGACGATGAAGGATGAAGGAATGAAACATGGCCCAGATTATGTGCCCGAGCCCGAATTTGGAACCAGGATGTTATGTTATGTTCGTTATGTTGGAGAAGACGCTGTGTACGGGTCTGAAGTGTGTCAGCAGGATTTAAGCACCAGTCCCCGACTGCCACAGATACTCCTACGCGCCCTGTGTGGTATATCTAAGCATGCCGTCAATCCACGTCTGACTCATCGGACTTGGGCTTACATCTAATGTAGTTTGTCGTATATTTAATGTTGCGCTGTAGGTCGCACGTTGATGTCATACAGGCGTGGTTGATAAATGTATAAATGCATCGGGTTTCAGATCATGTTTGTCACGCTTCCTACTATCATTTATATACTCGTCATGTAAATATCTTCCGTATTGCAATGTCGATGAAATTCTACTGTTGTCCCTCAGATTCACTTCCTGTTGTTTCAAACCGCACCTCATTAAGTTTCATGCATTTTATTTTGTTATATTATAAAATATATTGCTAAATATATCACGACTCGATTAAAAGTAAAATGGACATATTGAGTTGTTTGATCGTCACAAGAGTAATTGAAACTGACTGGCTTCATTCATAATGATGTGTCTTAATTATGGCTAATTTGACTGGTGCAAAGTGCATACTATTGTCCAGAACGAACGCATCACGAGGGTCCGAGGATCTGCAAACCCTGGAAATGGAAGAAACTTTGCGATCATTTACGACCATAAAGCAGGGTGGTAGAGGGAGGTGGGGGGGGGGGGGGGGTAGCGCTATACATAGGGCTCAAAGTCGATATAAGATTCCATTTCCATGTGTTAACCCCACGGATATATGGTGCGAATTCCTGGGCCACCGCAGCTCTCACCCTCGTCATCCACTCGCACGAGCTAGCCCATCCGGTTGTAAGCCTTCGGGTTTATGGCATAAATGATATATGACCTAATCCAGAATAATTTTATTCTTATAAGGGGCGCGGGCCCGGCTGAATATTTATTCTTTTTCTGTGATTCAGCAATTTCGTGCGTAGCTCCCCAACTGTTTCAGCGTTTTCGTTGTATTATACCGTATCGTATGTTTTACACGTCATATGGTTGTGTCAACAAGAAGGAAGAGGGGACTGACGCTGCTCGCCAATTGATGTTCATGTGGCGCAATTGATGGCTCCTAACGGGCGCGATAATGACCGCAGCGTGTCTGTCTCCTTGGATGGGCAAAACAACATGGGACAGAGCGGGCCATGTGCCGCTACCCAGCGTTGTCCCTCCTCCTTTTGGGGGACTGCATCAAGATGGTGCCCGTGGATGATATAGGCGAGTGCCGGGGAATTGTTGCGGTTGCGCACACCCTCGTCCCCCGCCTAGCCGCAGCCCTTTCAACGTGGGTGCTGCTGCAGACAGGCTACAGGAGTAGCTAAAGATTGTCGAGGGGAGGGCAGATGCCCCATCCCAGCAGTTCATGACCGTTGGCGTGATAGCGGAAAACTCGCTCCTCTCCCGGTTTCAATCAATCAACAAACTCATTCATCATGTCTCACATCAATCACGTGACGTTGACCAATGACAGTGCGGATAGAGTCATAACGCCTTCACCATCACTACCGCGACCCTCCCACAATCCCCTATAATGCACCGTCGGAACTCTAAATGTGTATCTTTCCTTGCAGCACGTCCAAAACAACATAAAGGATGTGGTGGAGTTATCCTCCCACCTCGCAAGTCAAACAGCCGGAGCCCCGATCTGCGCGACACCCAAATCATTGGCTCTTGTTAGTGAAACAGATTTGTATTTCCTTCCGATCCGTCAGCTTCGCAGACACAAGTTGAGACCGGGCTTTCGGGCTTGCTGCTTGTTCTAACGTTCAAATGCTTGCGTCACGTAATTTTTCCAAAGTTTCCAAACAACCGTCATTTGCGAAAATACACAAATTTATAATAGATATCAGCACAGAGTACTATTTGCATCAGTGAACATTTGTAAAAAATACGCGTCGTTCTTGGACATCGTCACTGTCCTCTCACCCAACATTTGCGCAGAAGCCATGTCATGCGCCCGTAAAAGTGTGTTCTTCTGTCTGAGCCATTAGACGAATATTGAATGCCAAATAATAAACCACAGGAAGTAAACATCAGATGATGTAGTTTTGGCATGGCACTGACAGCTTAAACGCGGTCTTTGCAATTGGACTTTTTTTTGCCATTCATCCCAACAGCGATCATCTTCCATTGTATTCGTAGGTTCTGGCTAATGTACCGTCACCAACGTTACGCATGACGCTTGTTGGGCGGAGAGGATGATTTAAAACCATCTTACCGAAAAAAAACGCCATGAATATCTCTATGTATATTCGCATATATCTATGTATATTTACATATATGCGATGCCTTCAGGCGCCGTATGAGCATTATAGGCGAATAATCAATGACGTGTTATGAACTCTGTTGCTAAACGTATATCACCATGAAGCCATTGGCGCCAACTGTTGAGTCTTATACGTGTTGGTGCGCAGTCGGTCGATGCCTACGTGACCACATGGAGGCGTGAAGGGGCGCTATAAATATTTATGGGATCAACTTGTCTGGATTTGTCACAAAAGTCGCCGGCAATGGCATAGTAACCGCCTGTTTTATTGCCATCGTGTGTAGTCCAGACCGCACCGCCAATAATGAGACTGTGCAGCAGATTATAATGGCGCCCTGGATATTCCGTGTAATATTCATTCAATGTATGACCATAATAATGTGAGCATGTATGAAGAAGCGTATCTTGTGCTGGTCACTGCTGCCCGAAGCCGCTCCGTTGCTCTGATAATGGATGAGGAGTAGAACAAAAGGACCGCTGGGGTTCATGTCGTTGGTTGGCCAGGGTGGTGTGTGGCGTGCGGTGTGGGCTGTTGGGTGAGGGAGGGGGGGTGTCGAGAGATTGGCAGGAGGCAATGGGGTGGTGGCTGGTGGGTAATTGTAGGGGTAACCTGGTAGCGTGGAGGTCATGGAGAGATAAAGGTAGCCGATCATGTATTCGGTGACCCCTGCCCACCAACTGACCCGTGCTGAGTGGATGAAGAGTGGAACGAGATGAATAACATGTTACAACGACACACATATTGCAATAACAGATATAACAACAGATAGTAAAAAGAATATTTGATCGCAGTTGAATAATAATTGCCCCCTTTCGGAGATGATTTATACGCCAGTGTTTGCTAGATCTTAGTACATTATTCCGTTTCCTTGACCGACGTGTGCTTCCGACGTCTCTTCAGGACTTTGCGATATCCGTGTACCGTATTCATCTTATCTCCACCTTGGTTGCCCTTATCCAGAAACCAAGAATTCGCGTTGGTGCTTGTGGGTTTCTCATAGAACGCCACTCGCGTCCTCACAGCCAGATGAACCCGTGTTGTGTCTAGCTTTAGTTCTTCTTGAGTCCACAAATTGCATTAGCCCCAAGCCGTAAGCCGCGGGTGACATAACCCTGCTTCCTGGCTAATGGTGTTTCGCAATGGTTGCCATGGTAGCCTCCGGAAATTGGAACAAATCGCGTTGTTTGTTGGCAACGAAGGCGTCTTAGTACTGCCCACGTTTGGCACGACTAGGCTAAGAATTTTATGTTTTTTCTTGTATTGGTTATTTATGCAAATATTGGCTGTAGGAAAGACTTACATCCAGTTTCATATGAGTTTTAATACGATGCAAATGGATATATGATATATGTTCTGTATTTCAATGTAACGTGCAAGTAAAATGAAATATCAATAACAATCCATGTGCCGTGACACCGCTTGTTTATAAAAAACATACGCTCAGTCATAGCGGATCCAGGAATTTACAAAAGGAGGAGCTGGTGGGGGACACCACTTCTTTAAGTACTATCCAGGCACCGATCAACCGATCAACTTGCGACCTGGGTGGGGGTCGGGTGGGGGTGAGGTGCGATCCAGGCGCGGATTCTGTGACCAGGACCGGGGGGGGGGCGTGCACGTGAAGTTGAGCTGAATGAATTGTGATTATGCCCACTGTGCTTCCTTCTTCAGAGCAGGGGTGGGGGGGGGGGGCACCTGCGATATTTTTGCTTATTTCTATTGAAGGGGGGGCGGGGGGGAGGGGAGGGGCGTATGTGCCCCCTGTCACCCCCTCTCGATCTGCCACTGCTCAGTATTAAAACGTTTGGCTATGGCGCAATCATAAATCACCAAACAGTTCTTTCCTACAAACACAGGTGCACCATATATGAAACAATACTTGAAAAAGGCAGTCTCTCACTATGACAATGCGTGGTAAACAGAAGCTTAAGGTACTTTAACCAGACAATGCCAGTGCGGAAACTGGACCAAGGAACATCCTGGGATGACGGAGGGTGAATGGATGAAACAAGCTCCATATTAGGGTCGCGGGATCGGATTCGAACCGAGGACCTATTGCTCCGAGGACCAGTCACCCGTCGTACTGCAGCGATGGCTAGCATACAATAATGAAGGTGTAGATAGGAAATGATGGGTGCGTTGTTTAGGGGTCTTCTATCGAGTAATAATGTTGCAGCATCATATGTAGCTGATTAGTGATTAGTCATTATGTCTATTCTGTACAAAGGGCCATCCTCCTATTCAGTGGGGGGTGGGACACGCAGGGCGCATTCGTATCCCTTGTGGGTAGTTAAAAGTCCACCTTTTCTGAAGGAGGGCATGGGATCTGTGTCTTGCTGTTGTATTAAGCTGGCTGTCGAATGCCCATGTGCAAATCGTAAAGATTAAGCTAATAGCATACATAATCCTAGTTTTCAATGACGCATCACTGTTCACGGAAGGTAGATAGCGTGTATGAATCGAGCTACCGCCAATGAGATTAAGACCCTTGGCGTTAATCAATGCGTAATGGACAGTTCCACATAATTACCTTTGTTATGTGCATAAATGCAACCGGCTGAAGCAGTAAATTACAGCCTATTATTAAGTACCTCACAACCATGGAACTAGCACTAAAAACTGACATTGTGATTATGATTAGACAAGCAACAATACCGAAAGGTCCCATACAGCCCACCTTTTTCTTCACTCCTATCCTGACGGAATAGCTTTCGCGCTTCCACCCTGCACAGATAATGCGGTCATATATATTCAGCGCAGGGCCTGCCAAGGAATAAACTTTCTGCTCCTCTCACCATTATCACGGGGAAGGGCACCGGGGAATTTCCTCGGGTCTTTGTCATCCGTCGGTATGAAGGGGCCAGATAAGCGGGCGATAAATGGGGTTTTAAAGGCTCGAGGTCTACTCGCAGTGTGACGCGATCGTGGCAGTTCTCGAATGTTAATAAGGCGGTGATTGGTTGTTGTAGAAGGCGGCTTGGTTCAAGGTCCTCTATTCAGCTGCCTCCTCTCACGGTGTGAAATCTCTCAGGAGAAGAAATAGAGGGTCATCGAGGCTAAACAAACTCGACCGTATTTAGTGCGACCATCAGCATTCTAGGCGAATACACAATGACGTGAGTGTTATGGACTCATAACACGTATATCACGAAGAAATTTAATGGTGGATATGCGACGTGTGCAAGCCATATTAATAACGATAATTACTTGTAATACATAGTTAATGTAGTCCTAAGCTTATCGTGGAACACCTTTCATGATAAATATGACAAAAATATATAATACGATTCAAAATAATGTGATGTAGCTTTAATTATGAACACTGCCAAGAACCCTGAGGCGTTCCCACATATATATCCAGGATGTGTGATTTGGACTCGAAGAATTACAATGTGTGCCGTTGGAAAGAAGAAAAAGATGGCCGGCGGTGTAACCGAAAGAAACAAATCATGGAAAGAAAATTAGCCATTGATCTTTTGTGGCAGATGGAGAGTGCACCAGGACGCCTTGAGCATGTTGGGGCGTTAACCCTTGTATGGACGGTCACCTGTACTCGCTCACAACACACAAGGGCATTTTACTCTGTCGACAGGGGGTAGTATACTGTTCCAGATACCCTTAGCGACATCTAGTGTACAAAGTAGACACTGCGTGTTTCAGGTTAGAAACCGATTCCTGCATGGGTTCATCAAGCTTGCGCGTGGAGTTAGCTCAGGTGTCCGATTTCAACGTTTCTTTTGTCAGGGGTACGTTGGTTATATAGTATCTTTCTTCACAGACCAAACACACCAGATGTCTCCAAACATCTTCCGTTCCAAGTATAACGGAATGACAGCTTATATTTCAGATGATTATGAACATTTTAGCAGTCCTATTTATTGTCTGGCCTGGCATGCCAGGTTGTTACGCAACAAAGCCTTTGCGAATTAAGCGAGTTCACTCAAATTCGCATGGAAAAGGCAGTGCACACCGGCCCATAGCATCGCTTTATAACAAGTTATAATGGGTACACATCGGGTACCAAGTCATGTATTCTGTACGATGTATATTCCTGCATTACATTTATAATACCTCGTGATAAAATATATGTCAGAAATATCATTATTGCCGCACGGAAGAAATCAGCAAAACCGGAAATACATTCGCCAGTTGGCATTTATATCCTACATGTGCCTTGATGTTTTATGTTTTCTCGTCTTACGTGCCACCTTCTCGTTCCAAAATGTTAAGTTAGTTAAGTTAATTGCGTAGTTCACACTTGAGGCACACAGCCTCTGGTAAATACACATACACAAAATCAATGGTAGAGAAACGACATAGTGCAGTATGCAAATAAGTAAACAAGTGAAAGTGTAGCGTGCCGAGTGTGTGTGTGTGTGTTTGTGTGTGTGTGGCCAAAGCCCACTGCTGTCACCAAATTGTAGCGTGCCGAGTGTGTGTGTGTGTGTGTTTGTGTGTGTGTGGCCAAAGCCAGCTGCTGTCACCAAATTGTAGCGTGCCGAGTGTGTGTGTGTGTGTGTGTTTGTGTGTGTGGCCAAAGCCAACTGCTGTCACCAAATTGTAGCGTGCCGAGTGTGTGTGTGTGTGTGTTTGTGTGTGTGTGGCCAAAGCCAACTGCTGTCACCAAATTGTAGCGTGCCGAGTGTGTGTGTGTTTGTCCAAATCGTATTGCTGTCACCAAACTTGAAGCGTGCCGAGTGGTGTGATATCAGGAAGGGGGCATTTTAAGCCTCGATATAACAAAGCATTCTCGGTTGCATAAGTTAAACTTAGCTTAAATAACCCAGCAATCAGATAACAAGAAAGTGGTTATAATTCAAGTGATTGATTCCGGGTTCACTCAACCAGTCGCTGTCACCACATAAAAATGTATGACCAATCTATCAATAAAACTAAAATATATATATGAAATCAGCATCTCAGTAAATATATTCATAACCATATCTCAAAGAACCACCGATATCACAAACTCAAATATCACCGCACATGCTGTACAACTTATTATAGCCTAATTGCTGGTCGGATCAATCTCTCATTTAAGTCATACCATTTCTCTTACCTCTTAAATCATACCCTTTCTCCTATTCCTTATGTCAATTCTCTATATTCCACTGCTGATTCCTCTAAATATACCTCCAGAATATAGCTCTCTAACCTAGACCTCCAAGACAAGCTTGTTCCCACATTTTACCTTCCTGATACTACATAAATACTTATAAAAGAAAATAGCAGACTCAAATAAATGAGTAAAGAGGTGCGCGGGCGTTGCGCTAAGACGAGAGGGTGAAAAAGGTGCGCGGCCGTTGCGCTAAGAGGAGAGAGTGAGAGAGGTGCGCGGGCGTTGCGCTGAGAGAGAGAGATTGAGAGGTGCGCTGGCGCTGCGCTGTCCCCCCTCCAACTGATGTCTGGCTGTGATGCATGCCCTATCCCAGGGACGCTAACTCTGATGAAGCTACCCCCTAAACTAACCAATGAGCGATAATAAAAGAAACTGTATTTCTACACTTAAAAATAGGGCCAAAATGCTCATCATTATCCTTCAAACTTCTGGGGAAACTTGCTTAACAACTTTCCTAAAAAGATACATAAACCATTTATAAATATACTGGCGATCAATACTCGAATCCTTTAAAAATCTTCTTTCTCCCGAACTTGCTCCTATTCCGTTCCTGTCCTGGCGGATATTTACTACCGTATCTCACCCAAGCGCCCCCTGCCGGCCTACTTCTTCCTACAATTACGCTAGTTTGCAAATGTCGTGCTATTTCTCATTCGGCTAGTTCCCCTATGCAAATTCGCTACAAAAGCAAGTAAACTGATCAAGATCATAGTAAATTACCATACATAAATTTATATACAAACTTTGTCTTTCTTTAAGCGCTGCATTTCTAAAACGTTATCCTTTGATAGTCGAGATATTTATCTGTACACGGTGCGTTTATGATGACCCGTTGACACTTATATCCGTACTCTAGCTAATAGTATGTATAGGGCCCTACATTCTTTTGTGACATCCAGTCTTAGTTTGATATGCGACTTGGACCTTCTCTTAAAATCGACTTGCGACATGGCTACCCCACCCCCCCCCCGCCCCGCCCCCCCCCCATCCCCCTGCTCCCCCAGGGGCCATATATATTTGTCACCGCGCCTCCTATCGAAGTCTTGTTGCGCATAGCAAGATAATGAGCTTGCAACTTTTTGGCAAATTTTGCGCTTACTCAGATAATTGATCATTCCGTTATTTTTGCCTACGCCATTAGGTATTTACCTTTGGTTATACCAGAGATCAGAGAGCAACACGGAGTTCTTAGCATAACGCTAGACATAAGCAGCCATCCTTCACACTGGTTTTATTCAATACCCCAACATGTGGATGCAATAAAACTGCTCAAGTATTTTGTCATAGCCCGCCATATTAAATGCGCGTTGACGAAACAGAATTATTTTTAGTTCGGTAATAATTAGTTTTAACCATACTTCAAGTAATCCATACACATACATATTTTAAGGCAAACATATTACTACAAAAACAATAATTGTGTTGGCCTATTCTCTACCTCAATGCTTTCGACAATACTTGTACAACATAAGTATTATCATATAAGCAACACATGCAAAAAAACACAGCATAGCAGCTGGATACAAGGAGAGAATAGCACCAGGATGGACATAAAGACAAATGTTTTATGTTCGATCAGACTGGCTACTCGGGTTTCATCTTGGGAAAAAAAGAAACTATTGAAATATATGACTCCATATCCGGCCATTGAAGTAAATATTGATCGATCTTACCACGTCAGTAATGCCACCTACTTCTATCCCAATGACTCCCCACTCGCGGGCACCCCCGCCCACAATTCACCACCCAGCCCCGTCCAACCGTATCAAGTCCTCTACCGTCATACGTGGTGAACAAAATGCTCAGCCTGCCTTCTATCGACAAGGCTCTGAATCATATCTACCGCTGGGCGGAGCCTCGAGAGAGACCTCGCGGCAACATTCTGCGTCAGTGAGGGCGCTTTACGGTGGAAAGGTTATTATCTATTTACTTCATTTCCGTTTGGATGTCATATCATTTTTTGCTGCGATGTTAGCAGTATTCACCAGAGAAGCTATGTCTGGTGAAAAAAAATCAGAAATGTTCGCCGTATTTGGAAAAGTAGCATACTGCCTTAATAGCGCCTTTAGAGTTATGCGGTTGTCGTCTTGTAGGCTGATTTAAACTTTAATTGAATTTGATTTTCCACTCTACACAACTACTGTTTTAATGTGAATACTAATGCCATCTACATAACTCTGTTTAAATCACAAACATTTATATGTCTCATAATACAAATGTTTCATGATTGCCAATACCAAAACCTAATGGTAACATTCAATAAAACCTGTGATAATGTGTGACATTTGCAAAGTGGTTCATCGATGAAATACGACGGTGACACAGTTATATGAAGGCAACTAGTTGGTTCCTTATACGATCAAAGCCCATTGGCTACACAGTTTCGTTAAGACACATGCGTATATTCGTGTGATAAGCAGGTGCAACTACGACCTAGCGTATCGGTCATACCATATTATATCGGTGCATATCATTGCATCTTTTATTTGTCAGCATCCATCACAAAGTGTCTTGTCTCCAACTGTCAGGAGTTTGAAAGCCTGAGAGACTGCTCCAGCAAATCATTGAGAGTATCAACGGCTCTCTGTTACAACGTTACCACCCGTCATCTTCGATTGAAGACCAACGGCTAAGTGTCTGTGTCTGAACCGTTTACAGGCCTAACGACCACAGGGGATAGCCTTCGCGTTGACTAGAACAATTAAGTGACCCAAAAACCGCGTGTTACCTTCATGAGAACCCTACCAATTATGCCCACACAAACAGCGTTCCTCCACCAAAACTTAAACCTAAACTTTTAATCAAAGCAGTTACTACAGATGGTGATTAAATAAACTGTCTGCCTATTCGTCATCCATGGTGTGAAAACCAAATATCTACGTGACGTCATTCCCAGGGAAATGAGAGAAAGTTGCTCATATGCCTACCCTCCAGCGGGCTACTTGCGGCTGCCCCGTGCAATGGGCAGTCACGCTAATCTCGCGATTGTCTGTGTGGAACTTCCGGTTGATCGCAATCAGTGTGGCAGGGTCAACTTCTCCTTCCTCGATGGCGCGCGCCCCCTGGCGGTGCCTCCACGGCCCATTATACGCAATATCCGGTGGCGGTAAACGCGGAATGAAAAAGACCCACAAACAGAGGGCTGTCGACAATTTTCAGCATTTTATTGGCCCCTGCCGTACAATAGTGTTGGCTCCTTCAGTTGTTAGTGTTCGGCGATTGCTTGGAAGTGTCTCTCCAGCCCAACCAAGCCTGCATACAAAAGTGCTCAATGTAATGTAACCATGAGTTAACGCAAATATGAGAATAGCCTTTGTAACGACTGGAAAATATATACGTGTATGTATATAGACATATATAAGACATATATATGTTATACATAGGTATATAAGATATCCCTATATATAATATACATATTGCCTTGCCAGGCTATGCTTCAGAATTAACATCGCAACGGGAATGAAACTTATTTACCGTGTCGTGGCGGCCCAATATATGATTGGTATTTGGGGATTTACTCCGGTGACATGTCAATTGACATTCTTGGATTTACTTTCATGTACCTAAAGCTGCCAGTTTCAAAATGAAAATAAGGCAATGACCATATAGAACGCCATATAACGCCAACTTAGTATTAATATCATATTTGTTCTATCGCTCGTCGCAGTGCTGGTAAAAATTCTATAGTTCAGTCGTTTCGTAATAAAATCTAGCCGTCAAAATCAAGTTCAAGCCAACTAGCTTAGTCACCCTACTTTCATCCCCCCAATCCCTCCTCCGCTCCTCTCGTTCCTTAGTGTTACGATGAAGACAGCCACTAGGGGCTTAGTCAGGTAGAAAATGACCCTAAAACAGTGGAAAAAAACGCTCCTAGCTCGATGGAAATGCAGTCTATAGTGTCTGCAGCACAATAAGCCACTGAGCCAATGTGCCTCCATGTTTTGCACTCACACGCCTTTATTGGGCGACGTCTCAGCGCATTTTCCTTCAGACCCTTTGGATCACAAAGGCGCCGTGCAAAATAACTTTGAGAACTATCTAAAGTATATAACTTGACGCTTCTATGATAATTGTTGTTGTGGGTTGACATTCACTGTTGCATGATTAAGGAAAGATATGTCATGGTATAGATACATGGAATCGTAGATGTGGCATTACAAAACAATTGTCAATTATTAATATCTCAATAAAACACACCCGCCAGACATTCGGGGTGAACGGAAAACATATGAGACAAAGGAACACGTACAGTACGCAGATGAAAGAGAGAGCAAAAACATTGCAACAAGCCGCTTGTTGGACCACGCGCAACAAAATTGTGTGCCAGGCAGTCATGATGGCTTTCTACCAGCTATGTGTCACGTGGAAGTAGTCATACCGGCCGTGGGCTGAGGAACAGACGTTCGGGCAAACAAAGGGTTCTGGTAAAGTCAACTGACGAGGGGTATGGGGTGTGCGGATATGAGGTAGTGGGTATGAGGTAGGGGTGGGGTGGGGGAGACATGAAAGGAGGAGGGCGCTTGGAATATGACAAATTTCTCTTCGACAACATAATTCTTTCGAGATGCCGAGCGGCATTCCCTCTGGAGTTCAAGCTACATATCCATGAACCGCCATCTCCAATACCCCCCCCCCCCCCCGCCTCTGTCTCTCTCTCTCTCTCTCACCCACACTCACCTGCTCACTCCTCTACTTCGTCGCACGTCACTGTCTCGTCCTGCCATTCCCTCGGCCAAACGCGCACCGCCGGGGACCTGCCCCAAGCCTAGCAAGTGCACCCAGTGCTAAGCCTTGCCACATGGCACTATTCTCTCGGGGACTCCTTTCCGGGAGCTGAATAATAAATTAATGGCCCCCGCATTTTCAAATTCGGTTATAAGAACGATTTTACTGTCGCGTCACTTGTCGTTATTTTGACGAAGATGCTGTGTACGGGTCTGAAGTGTGTCAGCAGGATGTATGCAACAATCTCCGACTGCCACAGACAGACTAACGCGTCAATCCACGTAATCGGAATTGTGCTTCCATCCAATGTGGTTTGTCGTCTATTTAATGTTGCGCTGTACGTCGCACGTTGATATCATACAGGCCTGGTGGACCAAGATATCAATGCGTTGGGCTCCAGATCATGTTTGCCAGGCTTCTACTACCATTTATATACGTTTCATGTAAATACTTTCGGCATTGGAATGTCGATGAAATCACGTTTTGTCCGATTGTTTGACATTGAAATCATGTCAATGTATAATTGGAACATTGCATAAAGCCTTGCTATTGTTGTTCCTAAGATTCGCTTCCTGGGGTTTCAAACCAAACCTGGATTTTGGCTCATAACTATCGTTATATGTGGCACACATGTTGCATTTCCTTCACCACCTTTATGTTAACCTTCCATTTGACACTATTATTTAGAACGTTGAGAATTATCGGCAGTCCGCCCCTGTTAGTCAATTGTATAATTGTAGGGGGAGGTGAGGGGTGGAGGTGGGGGGGGGGGGGGTAGCGCTATGCCAGGAGCATAAGCTCGATATTAGATTCCATCCGGTATTAAGCCTTCGGGTTTATGGCATAAATGATACATTACCTAATCCGTACTACTTTTATTTTTGTAAGGGGCGCCGCCCCGGGCGAATATTTATTCTTTTTCTGTGATTCGGCAATTTCGTGCGTAGCTCCCCAATTGTTTCGGCATTTCGTCCGTCCGGAATCTTCCGACATACTCCGAACCTACCCGGTTACAGATGTATTATACCGCATCGTATGTTTTACGCGTCATATGGTTGTGTCAACAAGAAGGAAGAGGGGACTGACGCTGCTCGCCAATTGACGTTCATGTGGCGCAATTGATGGCTCCAAACGCGATAATGACCGCAGCGTGTCTGCTTCTCTGCATGGGCTAAACAACAGGGGACAGAGCGGGCCATGTGCCGCTACCCAGCGTTATCTCCCTCCTCCTCTTGGGGGACTGCATCAAGATGGTGCCCGTGGATGATGTAGGCGAGTGCCGGGGGATTCTTCGCGTGCCGGCGAGTGCCGGGGGATTCACCCCCTCGCCGCCCCCCTCCCCCGCCCTTCCAACGTGGGTGCTGCTGCTAGAGGCTACGGGAGTAGCTCAGGATTGTCGCGGGGAGGGCAGATGTCCCATCCCAGCAGTTCGTGACCGTTGGCGTGATAGAGGAAAACTCGCTCCTCTCCCGGTTTCGATCAATCAACAAACTCATCCGTCATATCTCACATCAATCACAACGTATTGACGTTGACCAATGACAGCGCAGAATCATAGCGCCATCGCCATCACTACCGCTACCCTCCCACAATCCCCCATGATGCACCGTCGCTTCCCATAATACGGCTTATTATGCCCAAGTGGTCTCCTCCTATGCCTTTCCACGGGGCGGGATCTTTGACCTCGACACATCGGGGATAGTCCCAATATCAAGACCAAGGAATATTAGGCAAGCGGGAGCTAATCTAGTAGACTGAGATGCACACGACGGAGATTATTTCATTATTAGTCCTTCGGTGTCAATACCAGTCTGCGCCCGAGCTCATTCCCAGAAACTCTAAATGTTTAACTTTCCTTGCAGAACGTCCACAACAATATAAAGCATGTGGTGGATTTATCCTCCCATCCCGCAAGTCCAACAGCGGGAGCCTCGTTCAGCTTCGCAGACACAAGTTGATACCGGGCTTCTTTATTCCTGCTCGTCCTAAGGTTCAAGTGCTTGAAGTTTTCAGATAACCATCATTTGCGAAAAAACACAAATGTATAATATATGTATGTACGCGCAGAATACTATTTGCATCAGTAAACATTTGTAATAAACACGCGTCTCTCTTGGGCATCGTCACTGTCCTCCCACCTAGCATGTATGTAGAAGCTATGACATGCGCCAGTAAAAGTGTGTCCTTCTGTCTGAGCCATATGTCGAATATTGAATGCCAAATAGTAAATCACAGTTAGTAAACGCCCGATGAAGTAGTTTTGGCATGGCGCTGACAGCTTAAACGCGGTCCTCGCAATTGGATATCGCTGGCTTTTTTTGGCATTAATCACAACTGCGATTATCTTCCATTGCATTCGTAGGTATTCTAGCTAATGTACCGTCAACAACGTTAAACAGCGGCACATCTCATGATTTGTGAAGCAGTTTAGAGGGACGAGGCATGATGCTTGTTGGGCGAAGAAGATGATTTAAAAGCATCATACCGAAAAAACAGAACGCCATGATTATTCATGTATTCCTATATAAGCCTCCTTACCAGCAGTTGAAAGGCCAATATTGGCCCTGCTGCCATACTAATGGTCCAGTAAAATCAGTATTATATATAAAGTTACCAGTATATATTTAGCCATGGGCGCCAACTGTTGAGTCTTATACGCGTTGGTGCGCAGTCGGTCGATGCCTACGCGACCACATGGAGGCGTGATGGGGCTCTATACATATTTGTGGGACCAACTTGTCTGGAATTGTCACAAAAGTCGCGGGCAATGCCTATGTGACCGCCTGTTTTATTGCCCGCCTTTGTTGTCCAGACCGCACCGCCAATAATGAGACTGTGCAGCGGATTATAATAGCGGCCTGGTTATTCCATGTAATATTCATTCCATGTATGACCATAATAATGTGCGCATGTATGAAGAAGCATATCTTGTGCTGGTGACTGCTGCCCGAAGCCGCTCGGCTGCTCTGATAATGGATGAGGAGTATAACAAAAGGACGGGTTGGGGTTCATGTCGTTGGCTGGCGGGCGTGGTGTGTGGTGTGTGGTGCTGGGTGAGTGGGGGCGGGGGGTGTCGAGAGATCAAAAGGAGACAATGGGGTGGTGGGGGGCGTGGGGTTCATTCAAAGATAAAAGTAGTCGACCATGTATTCGGTGACCCCTGCACACCAAATGACCCGTGCTGAGTGGAAGAGGAGTAGCACGAGATGAATAACATGTCACAACGACACACATATTGCAATACCAGATATAACAACAACAGAATATTTGGTTATAGTTGAATATTAATTGCCCCCCTCGGGGATGATTTATACACCAGAGATTGCTAGATTATTCCGTTTCCTTGACCGACGTGTGCTTTCCACGTCTCTTCTATACCTTGCGATATCCGTGTACCGTATTCATATTATCTCCACCCTGGTTGCCCTTCTCCCGAAACCAAACATTTGCAGACCTTGGTGGTTGTGGGGGTCCGATACAGCGCCACTCACGTCCTCACAGCCAGGTGAACCGGTGTTGTTTCTAGCTTTAGCTCTTCACAAATTGCATTAGCCCCAAGCTGGAAGCCGCGCGTGACGTACCCCTGTTTCCTGTCTACTGGTGTTTCTCAATGGTTGCCATGGTAGCTTCCGGAAACCCCTGAGCGGCGGCCGAATTGGAAAAAATCGTGTTGTTTGTTGGCAGCGAAGGCGTCTTAGTACTACCCACGTTTGGCACGACTACGCTAAGACTCATATGGTTTTTCTTGTAAATAGTTATTTATGTAAATGTTGGCTTTAGAAAAGATTTGTATCCATTTTCATATGAGTTTTAATACCATGTAAATTGAAGATATATGTTCTATACTTCCATGTATAAGTAAAATGAAATATCGATAACAATCCATGTGTCGTGACACCGCTTGTTTATAAAAACATACGCTCAGCAGTAGCGGATCCAGGAATGGAGGAGGGGAGGGGGCGGGGGGGAGGGGACACCATTTCATAAAGCACTATTCAGGCGACGATCAACTGAGAAACTTGCAACCGGGGAGGGAGGAGCGGGTGCTGGTAAGGTGCAATACAGGGGCGGGGAGTCGGGATGGAAGTTGTACAGAAAGGATTGTGACTATGCCCCCTGTGCTTCCTTCTTCAGAAAATGCGGGAGAGGGGAGGCACGTGCCTTTTTTCGCCTATTTTCTATTTTATCAAACGGGGCGGGGTCGGGGGGGGGGGGGGGGGGCACAGGAGCACGTACCGCTGGATCCGCCACTGCTCAGTATTAAAACGTTAAGAACCTTAAAGTTGCATGTCGAGCTCTTTCCCGCCAAACTAAAGAGGTCAAAATACAAATAATAATCAGTCCTACACCTCACCTCCAACCATGCCAGACTGCCAAACAGTGTCTCTTGCCCGTGAAATAAATTTACAACAAATGTTAATTTTAGTGGTGACCGTGATCAGTTTGTTTGCTTCGCGATGCTTTGGTATACGCAGTGCCGCGACAGAGTTCTGTGCACTCTGCCAGCAGAGGGCGCTCGCTCCTGACATCACCTCCGCCCCACGTCACCGCCCACCTCACGGTTGACCCTTCGCTGGGAACCAGCCTGCCTGTCCGAAACAGACTTTATGCTGCGAGCAGCTGTTGGCCGGTTCACAGCCTAGGTTGGCCCAAAGGTCCTGCAGTCACGAATACTCTTAGAGGGATTTTTAGATTGAATATTGAATTTTCGATGCAGAATTTGAAGAATATAGACATTCCGTTGTCGAATGATCGCAATGAAAGAGTTAAGCAAAAAGCAGAATTCAAAACGCTTCACGCCTTTGACCTCGACCGCACTCGGAAATATAGTTGGAAAGTGACAGGGCTTCAAATTAATCAGACTCAAATGCATTCGTCAGGTATGGTACTAGAGGCACAGTAAATGCTATACAGTGGTGTATTGGATGCCAAACTGCGAATTTATCTTCGAATAGATTCATTTCAATTTTAGCTGATTACTGATTAGTCATTATGTCTGGTTGGAGAGGCAAAGGGCCATCCTACTATTCAGTGGGGAGTGAGACAGGCAGCGCGCAGTCGTATCCCCGGCGGGTAATTAAAGTCCACTTTTTTTCTGAAGGAGAGCATGGGATCTGTGTCTTACTGTTGTATTAAGCTGGCTGTCGAATGCCCATGTGCAAATCGTAAAGATTAAGCTAATAGCATACATAATCCTAGTTCTCTATGACACATCACTGAAGGTAGATAGCGTGTATGAATCGAGCCACCGCCAAGGAGAGTAAAACCCTTGGCGTTAATCAGTGCATAATGGAGGGTTCCACATAATTACCTTTGTTATGTGCATAAATACAACAGCAGTAAATTACAGCCTATTATTAAGTACCTTACAACCATGGAATTAACTCTAAAAGCGTTTAAAGTAGCAATTTTAAATATTCATAAAACGGTGTCCGGAAATGTAACTGATAACCGCAAATTGTATTACTTTGGAAACAGAAGAGTCAATGTATTGCACGAGCGTATTCGCATGAACTGTAGCGCAATGAAATCTCACTTGTTTAACATGAATCTTGTAGACAGCCCGAGTTGTCGCTGCGGAGCCGAGAAGGAGGACTGCGTTCATTTTTTCCTCGGGTGCCCACTCTATACGAACTTTAGAGATATTTTATTTCGCAAAATCCATGTTCTATCCTCAGTGTCAATTGGCATCATTCTTTTTGGTAATCCGTCTCTATCAATGGACGATAACCGTTGTATATTTCAAGCAGTTCACGACTTCATTGTAGCCTCCAAACGTTTCCCTTAAATATCACGTATCTTAATGTTATGCCTGAATGTATTATTTATCGAATTTCCACTACATTGTGGTGTACGCAACTGTTATGTATATATGTATGTATGAGCAATTGATTCAAGTTCAGCAAGAGGAATTCACATAGGCAGTGTGCCTGTTTTCCAATTGCCAATAAAATATGTTTAAACTAACACTAAAACTGACAGTGTGATTATGATTAGACAAGCAACAATACCGAAAGGTCCCATACAGCCCACCTTTTTCTTCACCCCTATCCAGTCGGAATAGCTTCGCGCTTCTAGCCTGCACACATAATGTGGTTATATATATTCAACGCAAGGCCTGCCAAGGAATAAACTTTCTGCCCCTCTCACAATTATCAGGGGGAAGGACACCGGGGAATTTCCTCGGGCCTGTGTCATCCGTAGATATGAAGCGGACAGATAAGCGGGCGATAAATGGGGTTTTAAAGGCTCGAGGTCCACTCGCAGTGTGACTCGATCGCGGCAGTTCTCGGATGTTAATAAGGCGGCGATTGGTTGTTGTGAAAGGCAGCTTGTTCAAAGGTCCTCCGTTCAGCTGCCTCCTCTCACGGCGTGAAAGCTCTCAGGAGAAGAAATAGAGGGTCATCAAGGCTAAACAAACTCGATCGTATTTATGGCGACACTGTCATCCGAGGTTCTTCTTTATCTCTTACGCTGTCGGTGTTATCATCGACAAAATGACAAACATATGAAATACACCGCAAACCATTGTGACGTAGTAATGCGCATTACTTATTAACACTGCCAAGAACACTGAGGCACTGACTCGCAGAAAACGATGTGCGCCGTTGGAAAGAACAAAACGATTGCCCGGCGTTGTAACCGGAAGAAACAAATGAATATGTTTACAGTCATATCTGTTGACATATTCTCGACCTCAATGCTTTAGACAATACTTGGACAACATTAGTATTATGATATAAGCAACACATGCAAACACTACCGAACGCAGCATAGCAGTTGGATGCAAGTAGAGAATAGCATCAGTATAGACATCAAAAACAAATATTTTATATTTGATCAAACTCGCTATTCGGGTTTCATCTTGGGAAAAGAAGGAAACTATTGAAAAAGTTGACTCCATATCCGGCCATTAAAGTAAATACTCATATTGAGCGATCTTCCCACGCCGGCAATGCCACCTACTTCTATCCCAACGACTCTTAACTCCAGGGCAACCCCGCCCACAATTCATCACCCAGCCCCGGCCAACCGTATCATGTCGTCTACCGTCCTAGGCTCAGTTTGCCTTCCATCGACAAGGCTCTGAATCATATCTACCACCGGGTGGCGCCTCGAAAGAGACCTTGCATCAATCAAAACCTTGGATGTATCATGAATTATTTCAACGGACCGTTAGAACGAGTAAACCACCATTTTGCGTCAGCGAGGGCCCTTTACGGTGGAAAGGTTGTTATATATTTACTCCATTTCCTGTTTGGATGTCTTATAACTGTTTAATGCGATGTTATCAGTAAATAACAAGCTATGTCTGGTGAAAAAAAATCGGAAATGTTCGCCGTATTTTGAAAAGTAGCATACTGCCTTAATAGCGCGAATTTAAGGTTATCCCGCAGTCATCTCCTAGGCTGATTTAGACATTAATTTGATTTTGCCCTGTACACATCTACTATACTGTTAAAAGAGATGGTGATTAAATAAGCTGTCGGCCTATCCGTCATCCATGGTGTGGGAACCAAGCATTTCTGTGACGTAATTCCCAGGGAAATGAAAGAAAGTTGCTCATATGCCTACCCTCCAGCGGGTAACTTGCGGCTGCCCCGTGCAATGGGCAGTCGCGTTAATCTCGCGAGAGTCTATGTGATGTCCGGCGTGTGGAACTGCCGGTTTATCGCAATCAGTGTGGGAGGGCCAACTTCTTCTGTCTCGATGGCGCGCGCCCCCTGGCGGTGCCTTCACGGTTCATTATGCGCAATATCCGGTGGCGGTAAACGCGGAATATTAACGACCCACAAACAGAGGGATGTTGACAAGTTTCAGCATTTCATTGGCCCCTGTCGTACCATAGTGTTGGCTCATTGGAATCCTGTAGCCAGAGCTGTTAGGGTTCGGCGACTGCTTGGAAGTATTTCTCCAGCTCAACCAAGCTTGGATACAAGTGGTCAATGTAATGTAGCCATGAGTTAAGGCAAATATGAGAATGGCCTTTGTAACGACTGCTATGACGTAGGTGGTTTATTTGTTCAATTCACCGTCCGATAAATAAGGCGACGCTCACGTAGAACCAAATACTAAAGAAGGACAGCTATCTCCTCACTATATTGGCATTTTCAACATGTATACATATATATATATATATATATATATGGAAAATATATACGAGTATGTATATAGACATATATAACACATATACATGTTATACACAATTATTAGGTATACAAGTATAAGATATGCTTATATATATTATGCAAAATGCCTTACCAGGCTATGCTTCAGAAATCCCAACGGGAAGGAAAACTACCGCGTCGTGGCGGCCCAATATGTTATTGGTATTTTTGGATTTACTCTTGTGACATGTCAATTGACACTCTTGGATTTACTTTCATGTACCTAAATCTGCCAGTTTAAAAATGAAAATAAGACAAAACATATAAAACGCCAACTTAATATTTATGTCATGTTCAGGTTGCGGTCTATCGCTCGTCGCAGTGTTGGTAAAAATCCTATAATTCGGCCGTGCTGTATAAAATCTAGCCGTCAAAATCAAGTTCAAGCCACCTAGCCTAGTCACCCCACTCCCTTCCCCCCACACCCTCCTCCGCTCCTCTCGTTCCTCAGTGTCAACGATGACGAGAGCCACTGGGCGCTTAGTCAGGTAGAAAATGACCCTAAAACAGTGGGAAAAAACGCTCCTAGGTCGATATCAATGCAGTCCAAGGGGTCTGCAGCCCAAAAAGCCATTGAGCGAATGTGCCTCCATGTTTTACACTCACACGCCTTTATTGGGCGACGTCTCGGCGCACTTTCTTTCGGTAACATTGGATAAAAGAGGCGCCATGCACAATAAATTTGAAAACTAACTAAAGTACATAAAATGGCACTTCTATGATAATTTTTGTGGCGGGTTGACATTCACTGTCGCAGAGTTAAAGAAAGATACGTCATAGATACATGGAATTGTAGATGTGTCAGTACAAAACAATTGCCACTTATTAATACTTTAGGACACCACAGCCACCAGACAGTCTGGGTAAATGGAAAACATATGAGACAAAGGGACACGTACAGTACGCAAATGCATCAAAGCATCAATATCAGCATGGAAGAGAGAGCAAAAACAGAAGAAGCCAATTGTTGGACCACGCGCAAACAAAACTGTGTGCCAGGCATCCATGATGAATTTCTATCCGCCATGTGTCACGTGGAAGTAGTCATACCGGCCGTGGGCTGAGGAACAGACGTTCGGGCCAACAATGGGTTCTGGTATAGGCAACTGAGGAGGGGTGTGGGGTGTGCGGGTATAAAGTAGGCACCGCGGGGGGGGGGGGGGGTGCATGGAAGGAGGAAGGCGCTTGGAATATAACCAATTTTTCTTAGACAACATAATTCTTTAGAGATGCCGGGCGGCATTCCCTCTGGAGTTCAAGCCACATATCCATGAACCGCCATCTCCAATACCGCCCCCCCCCCCCCTATCTCTATCCCTCTTACCCACACCCACCTGCTCCTGCTCACTCCTCTACCTCATCGCACGTCACTGTCCCGTGCTTCCATTCCCTCAGCCAAACGCGCGGTCCTTGTTCCACCAGGGACCTGCCCCAAGCCTAGCAAGTGCACCAAGCGCTAAGCCTTGCCACATGGCAGTATTCTCTCGGGGACTCCTTTCCGGGAGCTGAATAATAAATTAATGGCCCCCACATTTTCAAATTCGGTTATAAGAAAGATTTTCCCGTCGCGTCACTTGTCGTTATGTTGGAGAAGACGCTGTGTACGGGTCTGAAGTGTGTCAGCAAGATTTATGCACCAGTCCCCGACTGCCACAGATACTCTTACGCGCCCTGTGTGGTACATCCAAGCATGCCATCAATCCATGTCATCGGAATTGTACTTACATCTAATTTGGCTTGTCGTATATTTAATCTTGCCCACGTTGATGGCATGCAGGCATGGTTGACCAATATAACAATGCGTCGGATTTCAGATCATGTTTGCCAGGCTTCTACTATCATTTATCTACGTTTCATGTGAATACTTTCCGTATTGCAATGTCGATGAAATCACGTTTTGTCTTATTCTTTTGCCGCTCAAATCATGACAATGTATATTTTGAACATTGCATAGAGCGTTGATATTGTTGTCCTTCATATTCACTTCCTGTGGTTTCAAACCAAACCTGGATCTTGGCTTACAACTATCATTACATGTGGCACACGTGCTACATTTCCATTATATCCTAATAATAATTTTTCATTTTACAAGAGTATTTAGATCTTTGGGAATTAGCGGTAGTCCGCCCCTGTTAGTCAATTATATCCATAGTCAAATAAAGTGAAGGTACTTGCCAGGATTTTAAATGCAAAACTGTAAAATTTGTAAAAGTGTAGTATGCCTCAAATGTAAACGAGTGAAATGAAGTGCTGCGTTACTGGGATTTGTTACAACACCCCTCATGTTAAAAACATGTCTGCGTGATATTGTACAATCCATCGGATCCTATTACGGACCCTTTTAAAATAGACCTACAATTCAATACAAATATAATATCATCTAGATTTTGACTTGACGGAAGTGTCATTAATGCATGTTATATTGTTATGCCCACATGGCCATGTCACCGCTAAACATATCACGATTCGATAACAACTAAAACGGATTTGTTGATTTGCTTGGTCGCCACAAGAGTAACTGAAGCCGGTGTTGGCTAATTTAATCCTAGTGATTCGAAGGATTCGGTCGTTTTGTGGGGCTTGCGTAACCGATTATGCGAAGACAGGGGCTTTTTAGTAAAGTCAATAGCATCACTTCAGCCTAATAAACTTAATGAATAAGATGCGACCCACGGTCAACCCAGAAAGAGCATAATTACGACAACCAAGACAACATATTAGGACAAATTAAAGGAACTGAACTGAGCACCCTGGATTCCAGGTAGGACATTCAGCATGATAGATTGTTATCAGTTATAATTGGCATCTGAGCGATTGATTTGAGTGGGGTGCGGTAGCGCTATACCAAAGCCTAAGCTCGATATTAGATTCCATTTCCATGTGCTAAACCCACGGATGTAGTTTGCGAATTCCCAGGGCACCGCAGGATCCGGTATTAAGCATTCGGGTTTATGGCATAGATGATACATTACATAATCCGGACTAATTTGATTTTTGTAAGGGACGCGGCCCCGGGCGAATATTTATTCTTTTTCTGTGATTCGACAATTTTGTGCGTAGCTCCTCAGATGTTTCAGCGTTTTCGTTGTGTTATACCGCATGGTATGTTTTGCACGTCATATGGTTGTGTCAACACGAAGGAAGAGGGGACTGACGCTGCTCGCCAATTGATGTTCATGTGGCGCAATTGGTGGCTCCTAACGGGCGGGATAATGACCGCAGCGTGTCTGTTTCCCTGCATGGGCTAAACAACATGGGACAGAGCGGGCCATGTGCCGCTACCCAGCGTTGTCCCTCCTCCTTTTGGGGGACTGCATCAAGATGGTGCCCGTGGACGGTTTGGGCGAATGGCGGGGGATTGTTCGGGTTGCACGCCCCTCGAACATATAGAACGCCCCCGTGCTACTGCTAGAGACTGCAGGAGTAGCTAAGGATTGTCGCTGAGAGGGCAGATGTCCCATCCCAGCAGTTCATGACCGTTGGCGTGATAGAGGAAAACTCGCTCCTGTCCCGGTTTCACTCAATCAACAAACTCATCCGTCATGTCTCACATCAATCACGTAATAGCGTTGACCAATGACAGCGCGGAGTCATAGCGCCATCGCCATCACTACCGCTACTCTCCCACAATCCCCCATGATGCACCGTCGCTTACCATAATACGGCTTATTATGGTCAAGTGATCTCTTCCTAAGCTTATCCACGGGGCGGGGCCTTTGCTCTCGACACATGGGGGATAGTCCCAATATAAAGACCAAGGAATATTAGCCCAGCGGGAGCAAATCTAGTCGAATCAGATGTGCACGACTTTAATCATTTCATTATTAGTCCTTCGATGTCAATACCAGTCTGCACCGGAGTTCAGTCCCAGAAACTCTAAATGTTTATGTTTCCTTGCAGCACGTCCACAGCAATATAAAGGATGTGGTGGATTTATCAACCCACCCCGATCTGCGCGACACTCAACACATTGGCTCCTGTTAGTGACACAGATTCACCAGCCTGTATTTCCTTCCAATCGTTCCGCTTGGCGGACACAAGTTGATACCGGCCATCTTACTGCCTGCTTATCCTAAGGTTCAAGTGTTATGAAGTTTCCAAATAGCCATCATTGATGATAAATACACAAATGTATAGTATATTTCCGCGCAGAGTACTATTTGCACCAGTAACCATTTGTAATAAAGCGCGTCTTTCCTGGGCATCGTCACTGTCCTCACACCCAACATGTGTGCAGAAGCTATGACATGCGCCCGTAAAAGTTCTTCTGACTGGGTCATACGACGAATATTGAATGTCAAATAGTAAACCACAGGAAGTAAGCATCCGATGAAGTAGTTTTGGCATGGCGCTGACAGCTTAAACGCTGTCCTTGCAATTGGATATCGCCGGCTTTTTGTTGCCATTCATCCCAACTGCGATTATCTTCCATTGTATTCGTAAGTTCTAGCTAATGTACCGTCACCAACGTTGAGCAGAGGTAGATCTCATGATTTGTGAAGCAGTTGAGAGGGACGAAGCACGATGTTTGAAACCATCTTACCTAAAATAACGCCATGAATATCTTTCTACATATTTACATATATGCGGTGAAGCGGATTTCTCTTCGTTATATACATATATAGCGAGTATATGTATATGAACCCGCCGTTGAAACGTCAATATTGGTCTTGCTGTCATGCTAATGGTCCAGTAGAAACAGTATTATATATAAAGTTACCGGTATATATTTAGCCAACTGGCGGCAACTGTTGAGTCTTATACGCGTTGATGCGCAGTCGGTCGATGCCTACGAGACCACATGGAGGCGTGATGGGGCTCTATGCATATTTGTGAGTTGTCTGGATTTGTCGCCGGCAGTGGCTATGTGACCGCCTGTTTTATTGCCCTCCTTTGTTGTCCAGACCTCACCGCCAATAATGAGACTGTGCAGCGGATTATAATGGCGCCCTGGTTATTCCGTGTAAGGTTCATTCAATGTATGACCATAATAATGTGAGCATGTATGAAGAAGCGTATCTTGTGCCGGATACGCTGCTCTGGTAATGGACGAGCAATATAACAAGAGAACCGGCTGAGGTTCATATCGTTGGTTGGCCGGGGTTGTGGGTGGTGTGTGGTGTGTGGTGTTGGGTGAGGAGGGAGGGCGGGGAGGGATGGGTGGGCGGGGTCGAGAGATCAGAAGAAGGCAATGGGGTCGTGGGGGCCGTGATAAAGGTAGTCGACCATGTATTCTGTGTTCCCTGCACACACAATGACCCGTGCTGAGTGGACGAGGAGTGGAACGAGATGAATAACATGTTACAATGACACACATATTGCAATATCAGATATACCAACTAGATAACTAGAAGAATATTTGGTCGTAGTTGAATAATTATTGCCTCCCTCGGGGATGATTTATACGCCAGAGTTTGGTAAATCTTAGTAATTATTCCGTGTCCTTGACCGATGTGTGCTTTCCACGTCTCTTCTATACCTGGCGATATCCGTGTACCGTATTCATATTATCTCCACCCTGTTTGTCTTTATCCAGAAACCGAGCATTCGCGTTGGCGATTGTGGGTCTCTTATACAGCGCCACTCTTGTCCTCACAGCCAGATGAACCGGTGTTGTGTCGAGCTTTAGCTCTTCTAGAGTCCACAAATTGCATTAGCCCCAAGCCGTAAGCCGCATGTGACGTACGAAAACTTCCTGTAAACTGGCGTTTCGCAATGGTTGCCATGGTATCTCCCGGAATCAACGGAGAAACTTGCAAAATGGGAGGGGAGAGCGGGTGGTGGTAAGGCGAGATCCAGTCCGGGGGGGGGATTCAAGTTGTGCAGAAAGGATTGTGACTATGCCCCCTGTGCTTCCTTCTACAGACAATGTGGGAGGGGGGCTGGCACGTGCCTGTTTTTCGCCTAGGAACCTCCTGGGATGATGGAGGGTGAGTGGATGAAACAAGCACCACATTAGGGTCGCGGGATCGGATTCGAACCCAGGACCTATTGCTCTGAGGACCAGTTTGCCGAGCTGAGACGTCTTGGATGAAATAATGAAGGTGTAGATAAGACAAAAACGCGCAATGCCGGGTGCGCTGTTTAGGCGTCTTCCATCAAATAATATGTTTCAGCGTCATATGTAGCTGATTACTGAGTAGTCATTATGTCTGTTTGGAGAGGCAAAGGGCCATCCCACTATTCAGTGGGGAGTGGGACAGGCAGCGCGCAGTCGTGTCCACTTTTTCTAAAGGAGGGCATGGGATTTCGGTCTTACTGCTGTATTAAGCTGGCTGTCGAATGCCCCTGTGCAAATCATAATGATTAAGCTAATAGCATACATAATCCTAGTTTTCTATGACTCATCACTGTTCACTCAAGGTACATAGCGTCCATGAATCGAGTTACCGCCAAGGAGAGTAAGACCCTTGGCGTTAATCAGTGCATAGTGGAAAGTTCCACCAATACAACCGGCTCAAGCAGTAAATTACAGCCTATTATTAAGTACCTCAAAACCATGGAACTAGCACTAAAAACTGACATTGTGATTATGATTAGACAAGCAACAATACCGAAAGGTCCCATACAGCCCACCTTTTTCTTCACTCCTATCCTGACGGAATAGCTTTCGCGCTTCCACCCTGCACAGATAATGCGGTCATATATATTCAGCGCAGGGCCTGCCAAGGAATAAACTTTCTGCCCCTCTCACCATTATCACGGGGAAGGGCACCGGGGAATTTCCTCGGGTCTTTGTCATCCGTCGGTATGAAGCGGCCAGATAAGCGGGCGATAAATGGGGTTTTAAAGGCTCGAGGTCCACTCGCAGGGTGACGCGATCGCGGCAGTTCTCGGATGTTAATAAGGCGGCGATTGGTTGTTGTAGAAGGCGGCTTGGTTCAAGGTCCTCTATTCAGCTGCCTCCTGTCACGGTGTGAAAGCTCTCAGGAGAAGAAATAGAGGGTCATCGAGGCTAAACAAACTCGATCGTATTTATTGTGACACTATTATCAGAGGTTCTTCTTTATCCCTTAAGGCGCTGCATCAGCATTATAGGCGAATACACAATGACGTGAGTGTTATGGACTCTGTTGCTAAAGATATATCACAATGAATTCAGTGGTTAATATGCAACGCGCGTAAGCCGTATTAATAATGATAATTACTGGTAATGCATAGTTAATGTAGTCTTAAGCAAAGCGTTATCGTTGTTATTATTGAACACTTTCCAAGATAAATATGACACAAATATGTAATACGATTCAAACTGTTGTGATGTAGCATTAACTATGAACACTGCCAAGAACACTGAGGCATTCCCATATATATATATATATATATATATATATATATATATAGCCAGAATGTGCTAGGATGACTTCCAATAAATGTTCCAAGTATAACGGAATTAGGGCTTATATTTCAGTATATTATAACAGTCCTATCTGTTGGGCTTCCGGCTCGGCATGCCTGGTTGTTACGCAACAACGCTTTTGCTAAGCGAGTGCACTCAAATGCGCATTGAAAAGTCAGTGCACACCGGCCCATAACATCGCTTTTGTATCAAGTTATGCATTCTGTACAAGGTACATTCCTGCATAACATTTTTATTATCCTTAGACAAAATATATGCCAGAAATATCATTATTGCCGCACGGAAAAACATTAGCAAAACCGGGAATACATTCGTTAGTTGGCATTTATATCATACACGAACCGTGATATTATGTTTTCTCGGCTTACGTGCCACCTTCTCGTTCTAAAATTCCCCTTTGATAGTCAAGATATTTGTCTGTACACAGTGCGTTTTTGATAATCCCTTGACAATTATATCTGTACTGTAATACACTATTTAGGGCCGCCGATCGTTTTTTTTGGACAAGGCGACACGCGGCGATTTTTTAAATCGACAAGGGGACATTACTGTAGTGCCCTTAACATCGTCGTGCAACATCCAGCCTTACGACTTGGACCTTTTCTTAAAATCGACATGCGCCTTAGACCTTTTCTTAAAATCGACATGCGACATGAACCTTTTCTTAAAATCTTCTTGCCACTTGGACCTCTACTTAAAATCGACATGCGACATGGCTCCCCGCCCCTCCGCCTATAACAATAATTTGTTTTAACCATTGTTCAAGTAATCCGTACGCAAACATATTTTAAGGCAAACATTTTATTACAAAAAAAATAATTGTGTTGACCTAATCTCGACCTCAATGCTTTCGACAATACGTGTACAACAGTAGTATTATCATATAAGCCACGCATGCAAAAAAAACACTACCGAACGCAGCATAGCAGCTGAATACAAGAAGAGGATAGCATCAGGATAGACATAGAGACAAATGATTTATATTTGATCAAGCTCGCTACGCGGGTTTCATCTTGGGGAAAAATGGAAACTATTGAAAAATATGACCCCATATCCGGCCATTGAAGTAACTACTCATATTGACCGATCTTCCCACGCCTGCAATGCCACCTACTTCTATCCCAACGACTCTCAACTCCCGGGCACCCCCGCCCACAATTCAATACCCAGCCCCGTCCAACCGTATCAAGTCATCTACCGTCCTAGGTGGCGAACAAAAGGCTCAGCCTGCCTTCTATTGACAAGGCTCTGAATCATATCTACCGCGGGGCGGCGCCTCGAAAGAGACCTCGCGGCAACATTCTGCGTCAGTGAGGGTGCTTTACGGTGGAAAAGTTGTTATATAATTACTTCATTTCCGTTTGGATATCATATCATTTGTTGCTGCGATATTAGCAGTAAATAACGAGCTATGTCTGGTGAAAAAAAATCAGAAATGTTCGCCGTATTTTGCAAGGTAGCATACTGCCTTAATAGCGCCTTTAGGGTTACGCGGCTGTCGTCTTGTAGCTGATTTAGACTTTAATTTGATTTTGCACTGTACACAACTACTGTTCAATGTGAATACTAATGCCATCTACACAACCCTACGTCTGTTTAAATCACAATCATATACATGTCGGATAATACAAATGTTTCATGATTTCCATTGCCACTACTTAACGGTACCATTCAATCAAACTTGATAATGTCTGACATTTGCAAAGTTTTTTTTTTTTTTTTTTTTTTTTTTCATAGGCAGCACAAACACATTACATAATAACCAAAACGTAGCGGTGGTTTCATGGTAAACAAAAATAATGTCTCTACCGTAGCTTACTGGCAATCGAGGGCATGTCGCAGAGGACTCCACTTGTTATCGAAAATCATTAAACTGTACCCGCCTTTATCATGCGAAATATATTTTTCTATTTGATAGTAAAACTTGATTGCATTTTTACACCCTTGAAAAGACGGCTTACTACCTTTCCATTTACTACCATATATATATCTTTTAATGATCAATAGTATATGGTTGAAAAGATTGCCATATTTATTCTTAGAGATTCCAAGCAAGATTATTTTCTTTGAAAACAAATTAACAATGTTAATTTCAATGTACTGTTCCAACCATGTGACCAATGTTACCCAAAGTTGCCTTATATAGGGACACTCGCAAAAAAGATGCATTATAGTTTCCGGGTCTGTGTGACAAAACGAACAATTGTCATTCTCTCGTATCTTGCAGGTCTTAAGATATACATTTGTGGCGGTAGTATGATGCAATATGTCAAATTGAAAGCTCCTTAATCGCTCATCAATAGTAGCTATGTACGGCAATTTATAAAAACATTTCCATTCAGGGGTTGAGATGGTACATCGAAGTTTTCCTTCCCATTTAGTTTCATTGCGTTTATTAACCTTAAGACACTTGACAAGATTATATAGATATAATGACATGTTCGTTTCTCTCGGGATACCTTCTCCAAACAAGTATTTTCAAAATTTACCGCAATTTCTTGATATGTGCTACATGTCTGCTTCCACTCTCTTGGAAGACAATGCATAAGGCTATAAAAGTCAGCAAAATTTATACTTGTATTGTAGCGCTCCTTAAATTCTACCCATCCAAGTAGATCTCCGTTATCATTAAGTAAATCCTTAAAATAACACAGCCCTTTATTTATGAACTCTTTTTTCCTGGAAATTACGTTTTGGTTGGTTAGAAAATACGTGTTCCAAATTGGATACCTATATACGTCATAACTAGAATCTACACTTTGGGTTTTCAGATAGAAATACCAGGCTTTCACGACCTCGGCCCAAAAAGGATTTCGAACTTTACAATATGGTACTAACGATCGAGGATCTAGCTCCCACAACAACTTTTTTTCCTCACAAATGATATCTTGAAAAAGTTGTTGCCACGTCCCAGAAGTATTTATAAGGCGTGGAATCCATGCAAGCTTAAGCGCTTTAAAGAATGACGGAACATGAGTGTTACCTACACCTCCAGCTTCAATGGACTGGCAAATCTGATTCATCGAAACTTTGGATTTTCTACCTTTCCAAATGAAATTGCGGATTGCACTGGTGAGCTTGTCCATATACGCCTGTCCCGGCGTGGGTAAGGCCGATATAACATGCACCAGCTTAGGTAACGCTAAAGACTTTACAACCATCACCCTTCCCCTGAGTGACAGGTTTCGCTTGCCATATGCTTGTAATATTCTACTGAATTCTACTAGTTTACTGTCGTAGTTTAATGATATAATTCTATCCAAATCTAGTGTAAATTTAATACCCAACAATGTAAATTCATCAGACCAGTTCAGTGCTATATCTTTACAGAAATTAACATCCCGTTTTTTTCCAAACCATACCGCTTTTGTTTTATCAATATTCATACGCAAGCCAGACACCCTATAAAACAACTCCATAATTTTTAACACTCGTCTTACTGACTTTTCGCTTCCGTCCAACATCAAGAATGTATCATCCGCGTACTGATCTATAAGAAACTGTGTACATTTAATTACAATACCTTTTACTGAAGAGTCGTTTTTCAAATACATAGCAAGTGGTTCTATAGCTAGAATAAAGATCTATGGTGACAAGGGGTCACCTTGTCTGCAACCTCTCTCTAGAGTAAACCTTTCTGAAAAGTTGCCATTGTTTATTACGCAACTACTAGGCTGTTTATATATCAAATTAAACCATTTAATAAACGATGGACCGAAACCGTATGCTTCAAAAACTCGGTTAATATATCTCCAACTTAACGTATCAAATGCCTTTTCAAAGTCTATTAAAAGTAACATGCCAGTCCTGTTATTATTTACCATATAGTGCATCATATCATAGACTAACCGTGTGTTTTCACCTATAAATCGCCCCTTTAAAAAACCCTTCTGGTCACTGCTAATTATGTCAGGTAAAACTTGTTTCATTCTATGTGCTAAAACCCCTGTCAGAATCTTGAAATCCACATTTAGTAGAGATATAGGTCGCCAATTTTTTAAAAATTCCTTGGGTTTATCCCCTTTAGGTAAACACGTGATTACCCCTTGCCTCCGACTAATAGACAACTCCTCTACACGAAAAGCATGTTCAAGACTGCGACACAGATAGGCCCCTAATTCCCTCCAAAATACTTTGTAAAAGTCGATGGGGAAACCATCGCTGCCCGGGGTTTTATTATTTTTCATATTTTTAACAATCAGCTTTATTTCTTGTATTGTAATATTGCCTTCACAAAGCTCACATTGTTGATCAGTTAACTTTTTAACGTTAGCCGATTGTAAAAACGTATCAAATAAAGACTCTTGCCTCTGATCATCGGCATTCGAATACAGTGTCTCATAATATTTTCTAAGTTCTATCAAAACTTCTTTCGGTGTATTTACTTCTACCCCATCCACTACTAATCTGTTTATTAACTTACTTATATAATTCCGCTTCTCTAAACTACAAAAATACTGGCTGGCTTTCTCACCCTCTTCATACCATTTAACTCTGGACCGCATAATATTTCCCCTCACCTTAGCTAGCCTAAGTTGCTCCAGATCGAATTTTAGTTCCTCCAACGATAATAAATCAGTTTGGTTACTTGCAGACTCTATTTGAATAATTTGGGTTTCTAGAATAGATTCTCTTTTTAGCGGAAGGTTCTTTTTATGGCTACAGTAACTGATAGTACGACCTCGAATCTCCAGTTTAATCATTTCAAACAACAGTTGGTCATCCAGTTCATTGTGATAAAAATCTACTGTTTCCTTGACCCATTCCCTTACCAATTTACAATATTCTAGGTCTTTCAGTAAAGAATTATTAAATTTCCAGTAGCCTTTACCCCTGGGTGCTAAACAAAAGTCAACCTTTATGACTACCAAAGAATGATCAGTTCTGTAGCCTGAAATAATAGAGGTTCCCCTCAACATGGAGTTAATATCGCTTGAGGTCAAAAAGAAGTCTAACCTCGCTCGTTGTGATTTCCTTTGTTGGTTGGTCCAAGTGAACCTCCGCATTGTCGGGTGGCAGACACGCCAGTAATCAAACAACTCCAACTCCTCCATCATATTTAGTAAAACCGTTCGCGCTTTAACATTGTTCTCATTTTTATATCCGGTTGTATCCTTCTCTTGTGATAAGACCAAATTCCAGTCACCACATATTATTGCACTAGAATTTTCAAACGAGTTAATTCTACATTTCAGGTTCTCATAAAACTCAGGCCTATCTTTGTTCGGTCCATAAATACAACCAAGAGTTAATCTATTGTTACACATAGTTATATCCAATATCAACACGTTGCCATCTTCATCTCTATAAACATTATGTACAATATACTCAAATTGTTTCTTTAATATTATGGCAACTCCACGTGAACGGGACGATGGCGAGTTTATGAAGAATGTAGCATTATACTCATCCTCTAATTTAGTTTGCGTTACCTTATCAAAATGCACATCCTGAAGAAAACAAATTTAAAAAAATTTCGCTTGCAACCAACTCATTACATCTGCACGTTTCAGAGGGGAACCCAGCCCACGTGCATTTAAACTACAGATTTCTATACAACCATCCAGAGTAGAAACGTTTCAAAACACAATAACGCAACCGCTTTGCCATAATCTGATAAGTGCTGCCATGAATTAGAGTGGTATTCAGATTTAAACATATGCAGGAAAAAAAGGACCATTTAATTTTTGAAAGGGTTGTTCTTTCGTATTGTTGATGTTATGCAGGCCGTACTGCATCTAACTATAAGAAAATTACAAAATCGGACGTAATCGCTAAATAATCGTTAAATGGGGGGGCTTAAATGTACCAGTGACAGGATACAGATTAACTCAACATGCAGTACATTACGCACAGCTCGAGTGAATCAGCTTCGCTCGCCCGGCTGGGCTAAAATAAACTCATATCTCATAGCAGATGTTATGCATGAATGCCCGCCCATTCCAGTGAGCTCAAATACTGGGTAGCAAAAATACTCCGCGAGGGACCGTCTCTAAGGTCAACACACCTCTAACAATTAATTTCTTTAGGGCACAAAATTCAGTCACAGTCTCGAAGTTCCACTTTCAACTCGATCCACAACGCACTTCGACCAACCTTCCGGCATTAAATGGAGCGTCCGTATGGAATACCTGCTGCCGTTTATCACCAGAATATTCCCCGACAGAGTAGCGCGCGCCCCATCTGCCCTGGCTGCCTTCAGAGCTGGCAGCAGACGCCGTCGTTCCTCCTGGATCACTCTTGGGAAATCCTCTTCCACAAACACGTTGCTCCCACGAAGAGACTTCTTGTTTTTCCAAGCCTCCTCACGATCTTTAAAGAACGCGAAACGCGCGATGATTGGCCTGCCGCGTCCCTGTGTAGCTCCTGTCGCCGGCCTTTTTCCAAGTCGGTGACAGCGTTGAAGCCTGATATCATCTGCAGCTTGTATTCCTAACTTCGTCTTAAGGATATCCAGTATGATGCGGCTACAATCTTCTTGGACGTCACCTGCTACCTCCTTCACACCGTAAAACACCAGATTTTCCCGTCGGCTGTACTGCTCCAGGGCCTGCACCTCACTCTGCAGCTTCTCATGTTGATGTTTCAGCTCCTCAAGCTCAGCACCGGCATTACGTTGCTCCAAAGCCTTTACCTTTTCCTTGAGGGTCGTGTTTTCTTTCTCGAGTGCATCGGTCCGCCCGCTGTTAAACTGAACCGCTTCTTTCAGGTCCTGCACGTCTTTCTTTTGTGTAGTTACAGCGGCCCGTATTTCAGGCAGACACGACACTAGTCCTATGATGTGATCCAGCTTCTCTGTGTCTGCCATCTTGTTGCTTTCTAGTAATGTGTCGTCGGAGACGTCTTCTTTCTCAAACCAGGAAGCGAGCGTGCGTTGATTCTTTTCGATGTCTGCGTCTCTTTTTGCACCGCTACTGCTTCTACGGCGCTTATTTTTCCCCATGGAAAATTTTGACACAGTCCCTGATTCCAGCTGCACACTGCCAACTATACACCGCTAATCTACACGGTTTTGGGCGATATTATCAGCAGCAACCTAATGTTGGTATTTTGTGTCGTATTTTCTGCAATATCGCCTTCTAAAGCCCGCAATTTCAAGTATCAGCTACATCCATGCTTGATTTGCCATCGCACTGTCAAGTTTTCACCGGGTAATCTTGCAACTAGACCATTTAAATTCAATTCTCGCGCGGCTATGTTGTTACCACGTCCGTGCGCATACGGCCATTATCCCCTTCTTTGCAAAGTGGTCTTCGATGAAATACGATTGTGACACAGTTATATAAAGGCAACTAATTGGTTCTTTATACGATCAAAGCCCATTTGCAACGCCGTCTCGTCAGGACACATGCGTATATTCGTGTGAGCAGGTGCAAATACGATATAGCGTGTCGGTCATACCATGTCATATCGGTGCATATTATTGCACCTTTTATTTGTTAGCATCTATCACAAAGTGTCTTGTCTCCAATTGTCAGGAATTTAGAAGCCTGAGAGGCTGCTCCAGAAAATCGTTTAAGAGTACCAACGGCTCTTTGTTAATAGACCTTACAGCGTTACTACCCGTCATCTTCAATTGCATACCCACGGTTAAGTGCCGCCGTCTCAGCCGTTTACAGGCCTAACGACCACAGGGGATAGCCTTCGCCTTGACTTGAACAACTAAGTGACCCAAAAACCGCATGTTACATTCATGAGAAACCTACCAATTATGCCCACACAAACAGCGTTGCTCCACCAACCCTAAACTTTTAATCAAAGCAGTTACTAAAGGTGGTGATTAAATAAACTGTCGGCCTATCCGTCATTCATGGTATGGGAACCAAACATCTACGTGACGTCATTCCCAGGGCAATGAGAGAAAGTTGCTCATAAGCCTACCCTCCAGCGGGCAACTTGCGGCTGCCCCGTGCAATGGGCAGTCACGCTAATCTCGCGATTGTCTGTGTGGAACTTCCGGTTGATCGCAATCAGTGTGGAAGGGTCAACTTCCCCTCTCTCGATGGCGAACGCCCCCTGGCGGTGCCTTAACGGCCCATTATACGCAATATCCGGTGGCGATAAACGCGGAATGTAAACGACCCACAAACAGAGGGCTGTCGACAATTATCAGCATTTTATTGGCCCCTGCCGTACTATAGTTTTGGCTCCTTAGAATCCTGTAGCCAGAGCTGTTCGTGTTCGGCGACTGCTTGGACGTGTCTCTCCAGCCCAACCAAGCCTGGCTACCAAAGTGGTCAATGCAATGTAACCATGAGTTATGGTAAGCTACCCATAATAGCAAGGTAAAAGAACTCTATATTTGTGATTATTTTATGAAAGTATCCCAATTACACACCTTCTGGTGATTGTTTAGGGTCCCGTTTAAAAAATATTCTCCATTTTCCAAGTACACCCCCATTTCTCAAAATCACCAAAACTTGACACCTACCACGAATATGTAACTTGGAAATCTTAAACCTAGTGTAATACAGGAATGATATTCAAAAATGTAAATAGTAGCCACAAAAAATAACGGAATGGTAATAATACAGTGCAATTATACAACATCAGGACAGTTTGTGCCATAATTCGAAATCACCACCTTCACAAAATTGGCTATCATTTCATATAAAATGAAAATCGTGACACCAAACCACTTTTAAAAACTTCTAAGAACATCGTTCTTGTAATAAAAATAAAGAAAAATATAGTTAGCCTTGCAAATTACTCGAGAAACACGTCCTGAATCTTGAACATGTTATTTCGCAGATATTTTTGGCGCAGCTTATGTCACACCAATTATTAGTAATTTACGCCTTGTACTCACATTTGAATAAATCTGGTTGTTATATAATAGTCTCCCATATAATTATGATCCACACGAATGTTTACTGAACTATTTACAAGTTTTCTCGATGCCTGTTACATGAATTTTTCGAATTTATCACCAAGAGCCATTCTCGGGGAAATACCCTGTGAATGACAACACGAATTGGGCATTCCCCTGTGAATGCCGTAACGAGTTAGGGATTCCCCTTTCACTGACACCCGCCGATGCTTGTTGATGTTTACCGAGGTTATTTCTAAATCGCCGAAGCTTATTATGCGATGCTCTATTCATTTTACCAACGTCACCACTTCGTTTGCTGTGTTTTATTCGTGATTTGTTTTATTAGGACTGCGTAAAATCTCAGGGCTACGGCCCCCCGATGCTGGCCGCCCCGCCGATGCTGGCCGATGTTTACCGAGGTCTGCTCAAAATCGCCAAGGCTTATTATTGGTAGCTCACCTTAAGGCAAATATGAGAATCGCCTTTGTAACGACTGCTATGACGTAGGTCGTGTATTTGTTCAAATCACCCTCCGACAAATAAGGCGACGCTTAAGTAGAACCAAATACTAAAAGGTATATAAGATATCTCGCTATACAATATACATCTTGCCTTATCAGGCTATGCTTCAGCAATCACCTCGCAACGGCAATGAAAACCATATACCGCGTCGTGTTGGCCTTATATATTATTGGGATTTGGGGATTTCCTCTGGTGACATGTCAATTGACATTCTTGGATTTACTTTCATGTACCTAAAGCTGCCAGTTTCAAAATGAAAGTAAGGCAAGGAATATATAGAATGCCTTATAGCGTCAGATTAATGTTTGTATCATTGTCTGCAGCCCAAAAAGCCATTGAGCCAATGTGCCTCAATTTTTTGCACTCATACGCCTTTATTGGGCGACGTCTCGTCGCCTTTTCCTTCAGACCCATTGGCTAAACTACCTTGAGGACTAACTAAGGTACATATAATGGCGTTCCCATTATAATTGTTGTTGCGAGTTGACATTCACTGTCGCGGGGTTAAAGAAAGATACGTCATAGATACATGGAATTGTAGATGTGGCAGTACAAAGCAATTGCCAATTATAAATATCTTAATAAAACACCCCCCGCCAGACAGTCGGAGTGAATGGAAAACATATGAGACAAAGGGACACTGAAGTACGCAAATGCATTTAAGCATCAATATTAGCATGGAAGAGAGAGCAAAAACATAACAAGAAGCCAATTGTTGGACCACGCGCAAACAAAACTGTGTGCCAGGCATCCATGATGGATTTCTACCAGCTATGTGTCACGTTGAGGTAGTCATACCGGCCGTGGGCTGAGGAACAGACGTTCGGGCAAACAAAGGGTTCTGGCATAAGCAACTGAGGAGGGGTATGGGGTGTGCGGGTATGAGGTGGTATGAGGTGGGGGGGGGGGGGGGGAGACATGAAAAGAGGAAGGCGCTTGGAATATGACCAATTTTTCTTCGACAACAAAATTCTTTCGAGATGCCGTGCGGCATTCGCTCTGGAATTCAAGCGCGATATCTATAAAACTCCATCTCCAACTCTCCCCCCCCTCCCTCCATCTCTCTGTATCTCTCTCTCTCTCTCACGCTCCCATCTGCTCACTCCCCTACCTCATCGCACCTCACTGTCCCGTCCTGCTATTCCCGCAGTCAAACGCGCGGTCCTTGTTCCACCAGGGACCTGCCCGAAGCCTGGCAAGTGCACCCAGCGCTAAGCCTTGCTACATGGCACTATTCTTTTGGGGACTCTATTCCGGGAGCTGAATAATAACTTAATGGACCCCACATTTTCAAATTCGGTGTCCCGTCGAGTCACCTGTCGTTATGTTGGAGAAGACGCTGTGTGCGGGTCTGAAGTGTGTCAGCATGATTTATGCACCAGTCCCCGACTGCCACAGACAGTCCTACACGCCCTGTGTGGTATACCCAAGCATGCCGTCAATCCATGTCATCGGAATTGTACTTACATCTAATTTGACTTGTCGTATATTTAATCTTGCCCACGTTGATGGCATGCAGGCATGGTTGACCAATATATCAATGCGTCGGATTTCAGATCATGTTTCTCAGGCTTCTACTATCATTTGTATACGTTTCATGTGAATACTTTCCGTATTGCAATGTCGATGAAATCACGTTTTGTCTTATTCTTTTGCCAGATATTCACATCATGTGGTTTCAAACCAAACCTGGATCTTGGCTCGCAACTATCATAATATGTGGCACACATTTTACATTTCCAATATATCTTAATGTTATCGAACTCCCTTCATGTTAAAAACATGTCTGTGTGATATTGTACAATCCATCGGGTCCTATTACGGAACCTTTTTGAATAGACCTACAATTCAATACAAATATAATATCATCTAGATTTTGACTTGACGGAAGTGTCATTAATGCATGTTATATTGTTATGCCCACATGGCCATATCCCCGCTAAATGTATCACGATTCGATAACAACTAAACCGGGTTTGTTGATTTGCTTGGTCGCCACAAGAGTAACTGAAACCGGTGTTGGCTAATTTTATCCTAGTGATTCGAAGGATTCGGCCGTTTTGTGGGGCTTGCGTAACCGATTGTGCGAAGACAGGGGCTTTTTAGTAAAGTCAATAGCATCACTTCAGCCTAATAAACTTAACGAATTAGGTGCAACCCACAGTCAACCCAGAAAGACCATAATTACGACAACCAAAACACCATATTAAGACAAATTAAAGGAACTGAACTGAGCACCACAGATTCCAGGCAGGACATTCAGCATGATAGATTGTTATCAGTTATAATTGGCATCTGAGCGATTGATTTGTCGCCTACAGTGCATACAAGGATGTGTCTTAATTGCGGCTAATTTGACTGATTTAAACTGCATAAAATGGACTAACAGTCCAGAACGAACGCGTTTTGCTACGAAGTCACGAGGGTCCGAGGACCTGCAAACACCGGAAATGCAAGGAACTTGGTGATCAGGTACGACCATAAAGCAGGGCGGTAGGAGGAGGTGAGGGGTGGGCGTGGGGGGGGGGGGGGTAGCGCTATACCAAGAGCCTAAGCTTGATATTAGATTCCATTTCCATGTGCTAGACCCACGAATGAAGGGTGCGAATTCCCAGGGCACCGCAGGATCCGGTATTAATCCGGAATAATTTTATTTCTGTAAGGGACGCGGCCCCGGGCGAATATTTATTCTTTTTCTGTGATTCGACAATTTTGTGCGTAGCTCCTCAGCTGTTTCAGCGTTTTCGTTGTATTATACCGTATCGTATGTTTTACACGTCATATAGTTGTGTTAGCACGAAGGAAGAGGGGACTGACGCTACTCGCCAATTGATGTTCATGTGGCGCAATTGGTGGCTCCTAACGGGCGCGATAATGACCGCAGCGTGTCTGCTTCCCTGCATGGGCAAAACAACATGGGACAGAGCGGGCCATGTGCCGCTACCCAGCGTTGTCTCCCTCCTCCTTTTGGGGGACTGCATCAAGCTGGTGCCCGTGGACGGTTTGGGCGAATGGCGGGGGATTGTTCGGGTTGCACGCCCACACGCCCCCCCCCTCCCTCCCCTCCGCACCCCTTTCCAACGTGGGTTGTGCTGCTAGAGGCTACAGGAGTAGCTAAGGATTATCGCGGGGAGGCAGATGTCTCATCCCAGCAGTTCGTGACCGTTGGCGTGATAGAGGAAAACTCGCTCCTCTCCCGGTTTCACTCAATCAACAAACTCATCCATCATGTCTCACATCAATCACGTGATCACGTTGACCAATGACAGCCCGGAGTCATAGCGCCATCGCCATCACTACCGCTACCCTCCCACAATTGCCCATGATGCACCGTCGCTTCCCATAATACGGCTTATTATTGCCTAGTGGTCTCCTCCTAAGCTTATCCACGGGGCGGGACTTTTGATCTCGGCACATCGGGGATAGCCCCAATATAAAGACCAAGGAATATTAGCCCAGCAGTAGCAAATCTAGTCGATTCTAAATGTCTAATCTAAATGTTTGTCTTTCCTTGCAGCACGTCCCGAACAATATAAAGGATGTGGTGGATTTATCCTCACACCCCGCAAGTCAAACAGACGGAGCCCCGATCTGCGCGACACCCAAATCAATGGCTCTTGTTAGTGAAACAGACTTAACAGTCTATATTTCCTTCCAGTCGTTCAGCTTTGCAGGCACAAGTTGATACCGGGCTTCTTACTGCCTGCTTATCCTAAGGTTCAAGGGTTTGAAGTTTCCAAATAGCCATCATTGATGACAAATACGCAAATTTACTATTTGCATCGGTGAACATTTGTAATAAACACGTGTCTCTCTTGGGCATCGTCACTGTCCTCTCACCCAACAATTGTGCAGAAGCCATGGCATGCGCCCGTAAAAGTTTGTTCTTCTGTGTGGGCCATATGACGAATATTTAATGGCAATAGTAAACCACAGGAAACAAACATCCGATGGTGTAGTTTTGTCATGGCAATGACAGCCTAAACGCGGTCTTTGCCATTGGATATCGCAGGGGTTTTGTAGTCATTCGTCCATCAGCGATAATCTTCCATTGTATTCGTAGGTTCTAGCTAATGTATCGTGACCAACGTTAGGCAGAGGTAGGTCTCATCATTTGTGAAGCGGTTGAGCGGGACGAGGCATGTTGGGCAGAGAGGATGATTTAAAACCATTTTACCTAAAACAAACGCAATGAATATATTTACATATATGCGATGAAGCGACTTTCTCTTCGTTATATACATATATCAACCTCAGTACCAACCGTTGAAACGTCAATATTGGTCCTGCTGCCATGCCAATGGTCCAGTAAAAGCAGTATTATATATAAAGTTATCAGTATGTATTTAGTCATGAGCGCCAATTGTTGAGTCCTATACGTGTTGGTGCGCAGTCGGGCGATGCCTACGTGACCACATGGAGGCGTGATGGGGCTCTATACATATTTGTGTGATCAACTTGTCTGGATTTGTCACAAAAGTCGCCGGCAATGGCTATGTGACCGCCTGTTTTATTGCCCTCCTTTGTTGTCCAGACCGCACCGCCAATAATGAGACTGTGCAGCGGATTATAATGGCGGCCTGGTTATCCCATGTAATATTCATTCAATGTATGACCATAATAATGTGAGCATGTATGAAGAAGCGTATCTTGTGCTGGTCACTGCTGCCTGAAGCCGCTCCGCAGCGCTGGTAATGGACGACGAATATAACAAAAGGACCGGCTGGGATTCATGTCGTTGGTTGGCGGGCGTGGTGTGTGATGTGTGGTGTGTGATGTGTGGTGTTGGACGAGGAGGGGGCGGGGGGTCGAAAGATCGGAAGGGGGCAATGGGGTGGTGGGTGGTGGGTAGTTGTAGGGGTGACCTGTTGGCGTCAGGGTAATACTGGCAGCGTGGGGCTCATTGAGAGGGAAAGGTAGTCAATCATGTATTCGGTGACCTCTGCACACAAAATGACCCGTGCTGAGTGGATGAGGAGGGGAACGAGGTGAATAACATGTTACAACGACAAATATAATGCAATATCAGATATAGCAACAGATAATTACTAGAATATTTGATCGCAGTTGAATAATAATTGCCCCCCTCGGGGATGATTTATACGCCAGATTTATATTTGCTAGATGCTAGTAATTATTCCGTTTCCTTGACCGAAGTGTGCTTTTGATGTCTCTTCTATACCTTGTGATATCCGTGTACCGTATTCATATTATCTCCACCCTGGTTGCCCTTGACCTTGGTTGACCTTGGTGGTTGTGGGTCTCCCATGCAGCGCCACTCGCGTCCTCACAGCCAGGTGAACCGGTGTGGTGTCTGGCTTTAACTCTTCACAAATTACATTAGGCCCAAGCCGGAAGCCGCGGGTGATGTACCCCTACTTCCTGCTTACCGGTGTTTGGCATTGGTTGCCATGGTAGCTTCCGGAAACCCCAGAGTGACAATCGAATTAGAACAAATCGCGTTGTTTGTTGGCAACGAAGGCGTCTTAATACGGCCCCCGTTTGGCACGACTATGCTAAGAATCACAGGTTTTTTTCTGGTAATGGTTATTTATGCAAATATTGTCTGTGGGAAAGATTTGTATCCAGTTTCATATGAGTGTTAATACGATGCAAATTGAAGATATCTGTTCTATACTTCCATGTATAAGTAAAATTAAATGTCGATAACAATCCATGTGCCGTGACACCGCTTGTTTATAAAAACATACACTCAGCAGTAGCGGACCCAGGAATTTACGAAAGGAGGTTGAGGGCGGGGGACACCATTTCTTTAAGTAATATCCAGGCGCCGATCAACCGAGAAACTTGCGACCGGGGAGGGCAGGGCGGGTGTGTGTGTGGGGCGGAGGGGGGGAGGTTTGGTGTTACCCTTAAGGAAACTGTGCTTTTCTAAACACCAGCGCACCAAATATGAAACATTACTTGAAAAAGGCATTACTTCATTATGACAATGCGTGGTAAACCGAAGCTTAAGATACTTTACCCAGACGATGCCAGTGCGGACGGCAAAATATGGGAAACAACGTTGGTGTCTACCTCTGCTCCTGTAGAAGCAATGCCAATCCCCATGGGAACGCGACGGGCGTGACTCATGACTAGGGCTGGTGGTCTAGGAGGGTTGGTTCCCAGTCTGGACGCACCAACTAACAGGCCGTGCCAGCAGCCACGATGAAATGTATTGTGTTTTGGCTAAACTGGACCAAGGAACCTCCTGGAATGACGAAGGGTGAATGGATGAAACAAGCACCATATTAGGGTCGCGGGATCGGATTCGAACCCAGGACCTATTGCTCTGAGGACCAGTGTGCCGAGCTCTACACCAGTCACCCGTCGTGCCGCAAAGACGGCTGGGATGAAATAATGAAGGTGTAGATAAGAAACGAACGCGCAATGCTGGGTGCGTTGTTTAGGGGTCTTCCGTCAAATAATATGTCGCAGCGTCATATGTAGCTGATTACTGATTAGTCATTATGTCTGGTTGGAGAGGCAAAGGGCCATCCTACTATTCAGTGGGGAGTGGGACAGGCAGCGCGCAGTCGTATCCCTGGTGGGAAATTAAAAGTCCACTTTTTTTCTGAAGGGGGGCATGGGATTTGTGTCTTACTGTTGTATTAAGCTGGCTGTCGAATGCCCATGTGCAAATCGCAAAGATTAAGCTAATAGCATACATAATCCTAGTTTTCTATGACCCATCACTGAAGGTAGATAGCGTGTATGAATCGAGCCACCGCCAAGGAGAGTAAAACCCTTGGCGTTATTCAGTGCATAATGGACAGTTTCACATAATTACCTTTGTTATGTGCATAAATACAACAGCAGTAAATTACAGCCTATTATCAGGGAACCTTACAACCATGGAACTAAGACTAAAACTGACGTTGTGATTATAATTAGACAAGCAACAATACCGAAAGGTCCCATACAGCCCACCTTTTTCTTCACCCCTATCCAGTCGGAATAGCTTCCGCGCTTCTAGCCTGCACACATAATGTGGTCATATATATTCAACGCAGGGCCTGCCAAGGAATAAACTTTCTGCCCCTCTCACAATTATCACGGGGAAGGCCCCTGGGGAATTTCCTCGGGTCTTGTCATCCGTCGATATGAAGCGGAAAGATAAGCGAGCGATAAATACTCATATTGAGCGATCTTCCCACGCTTTCAGTGCCACCTACTTCTATCCCAATGACTGTCCACTCCCGGGCAACCCCGCCCACAATTCATCACCCATCCCCGGTCAACCGTATCATGTTGTCTACGGTCCTAGGCTCAGTCTGCCTTCTATCGACAAGGCTCTGAATCATATCTACCATCGGGTGGCGCCTCGAAAGAGACCTTGCATCAATCAAAACCTTGGATCTATCATGAATTATTTCAACGGACCGTTAGAACGAGTAAACCACCATTTTGCGTCGATGAGGGCCCTTTACGGTGGAAAGGTTGTTATATATTTACTCCATTTCCCGTTTGGATGTCATATATTTTTTTGCTGCGATGTTATCAGTAAATAACAAGCTATGCCTGGTAAAAAAAATCAGAAATGTTCGCCGTATTTTGAAAAGTAGCATACTGCCTTAATAGCGCGACTTTAAGGTTATCCCGCTGACATCTGCTAGGCTGATTTAGACATTAATTTGATTTTGCCCTGTACACATCTACTATACTGTTGAAAGAGATGGTGATTAAATAAGCTGTCGGCCTATCCGTCATCCATGGTGTGGGAACCAAGCATCTCTGTGACGTAATTGCCAGGGAAATGAGAGAAAGTTGCTCATATGCCTACCCTCCAACGGGCAACTTGCGGCTGCCTCGTGCAATGGGCAGTCACGTTAAGTCTCGCCAGTGTCTATGTGATGTCCGGCGTGTGGAACTTCCGGTTTATCGCAATCAGTGTGGAGGGGTCAACTTCTTCTTTCTCGCTGGCGCGCGCCCCCTGACGGTGCCCTTACGGTTCATTATGCGCAATATCCGGTGGCGGTAAACGCGGAATATTAACGACCCACAAACAGAGGGATGTTGACAAGTTTCAGCATTTCATTGGCCCCTGTCGTACCATAGTGTTGGCTCCTTGAAATCCTGTAGCCAGAGCTGTTAGTGTCCGGCGACTGCTTGGAAGTGTCTCTCGGGCCCAACCAAGCTTGGATACAAGAGGTCAATGTAATGTAACCATGATTTAAGGCAAAAATGAAAATGGTCTTTGTAACGACTGCTATGACGTAGGTGGTGTATTTGTTCAATTCACCCTCCGACAAATAAGGCGACGCTCAAGTAGAACCAAATACTAAAGAAGGACAGCTATCTCCTCACTATATTGGCATTGTCAACATGGATACATATATGTATATATATATATGGAAAATATATACGAGTATTTATATAGACATATATAACACATATACATGTTATACATAGGTATACAAGTATAAGATAGCCCAATATATAATATACATAATGCCTTACCAGGCTTTGTTTCAGAAATGACATCCCAACGGGAAAGCAAACTATATACCGCCTCGTGGTGACCCAATAAGTTATTGGTATTTTGGGATTTACTTTTGTGACATGTCAATTGACATTCTTGGATTTACTTTCATGAACCTAAATCTGCCATTCTAAAAATGAAAATAAGGCAAAACATATAAAACGCCAACTTAATATTTATATCGTGTTCAGGTCGCGTTCTATCGCTCGTCGCAGTGTTGGTAAAAATCCTATAATTCGGTCGTGCTTTATAAAATCTAGCCGTCAAAATCAAGTTCAAGTCATCTAGCCTAGTCACCCCACTCCCTTCCCCCCACACCCTCCTCCGCTCCTCTCGTTCCTCAGTGTCAACGATGAAGAGAGCCACTGGGGGCTTAGTCAGGTAGAAAATGACCCTAAAACAGTGGGAAAAAACGCTCCTAGGTCGATATCAACGCAGTCCAAGGGGTCTGCAGCCCAATAAGCCATTGAGCCAATGTGCCTCCATGTTTTGCACTCACACGCCTTTATTGGGCGACGTCTCGGCGCACTTTCTTTCGGTAACATTGGATAAAAGAGGCGCCATGCACAATAAATTTGAAAACTAACTAAAGTACATAAAATGGCATTCCAATGATAATTGCTGTTGCGGGTTGACATTCACTGTCGCAGGGTTAAGGAAAGATACGTCATAGATACATGGAATTGTAGATGTTGCAGTACAAAGCAATTGCCACTTATTAATACTTTAATACACCACAGCCACCAGACAGTCTGGGTAAATGGAAAACATATGAGACAAAGGGACACGTACAGTACGCAAATGCATTAAAGCATCAATATCAGCATGGAAGAGAGAGCAAAAACATAACAAGAAGCCAATTGTTGGACCACGCGCAAACAAAACTGTGTGCCAGGCATCCATGATGGATTTCCATCAGCCATGTGTCACGTGGAAGTAGTCATACCGGCCGTGGGCTGAGGAACAGACGTTCGGGCCAACAATGGGTTCTGGTATAGGCAACTGAGGAGGGGTATGGGGTGTGCGGGTATAAAGTAGGCACCGCGGGTGGGGTGGGGGGGGGGGTGCATGGAAGGAGGAAGGCGCTTGGAATATAACCAATTTTTCTTCGACAACATAATTCTTTAGAGATGCCGGGCGGCATTCCCTCTGGAGTTCAAACCACATATCCATGAACCGCCATCTCCAATACCGCCCCCCCCCCCTATCTCTATCCCTCTTACCTACACCCACCTGCTCCTGCTCACTCCTCTACCTCATCGCACGTCACTGTCCCGTGCTTCCATTCCCTCAGCCAAACGCGCGGTCCTTGTTCCACCAGGGACCTGCCCCAAGCCTAGCAGGTGCACCCAGTGCTAAGCCTTGCCACATGGCAGTATTCTCTCGGGGACTCCTTTCCGGGAGCTGAATAATAACTTAATGGCCCCCACATTTTCAAATTCGGTTATAAGAAAGATTTTCCCGTCGCGTCACTTGTCGTTATGTTGGAGAAGACGCCGTGTACGGGTCTGAAGTGTGTCAGCAAGATTTATGCACCAGTCCCCGACTGCCACAGATACTCTTACGCGCCCTATGTGGTACATCCAAGCATGCCATCAATCCATGTCATCGGAATTGTACTTACATCTAATTTGGCTTGTCGTATATTTAATCTTGCCCACGTTGATGGCATGCAGGCATGGTTGACCAATATAACAATGCGTCGGATTTCAGATCATGTTTGCCAGGCTTCTACTATCATTTATCTACGTTTCATGTGAATACTTTCCGTATTGCAATGTCGATGAAATCACGTTTTGTCTTATTCTTTTGCCGCTCAAATCATGCCAATGTATATTTTGAACATTGCATATAGCGTTGATATTGTTGTCCTTCATATTCACTTCCTGTGGTTTCAAACCAAACCTGGATCTTGGCTTACAACTATCATTACATGTGGCACACGTGCTACATTTCCATTATATCCTAATAATAATTTTTCATTTTACAAGAGTATTTAGATCTTTGGGAATTAGCGGTAGTCCGCCCCTGTTAGTCAATTATATCCATAGTCAAATAAAGTGAAGGTACTTGCCAGGATTTTGAATGCAAAACTGTAAAATTTGTAAAAGTGTAGTATGCCTCAAATGTAAACGAGTGAAATGAAGTGCTGCGTTACTGGGATTTGTTACAACACCCCCCATGTTAAAAACATGTCTGCGTGATATTGTACAATCCATCGGATCCTATTACGGACCCTTTTAAAATAGACCTACAATTCAATACAAATATAATATCATCTGGATTTTGACTTGACGGAAGTGTCATTAATGCATGTTATATTGTTATGCCCACATGGCCATGTCACCGCTAAACATATCCCGATTCGATAACAACTAAAACGGATTTGTTGATTTGCTTGGTCGCCACAAGAGTAACTGAAGCCGGTGTTGGCTAATTTAATCCTAGTGATTCGAAGGATTCGGTCGTTTTGTGGGGCTTGCGTAACCGATTGTGCGAAGACAGGGGCTTTTTAGTAAAGTCAATAGCATCACTTCAGCCTAATAAACTTAATGAATAAGATGCGACCCACAGTCAACCCAGAAAGACCATAATTACGACAACCAATACAACATATTAGGACAAATTAAAGAAACTAAACTGAGCACCCTAGATTCCAGGCAGGACATTCAGCATGAGAGATTGTTATCAGTTATCATTGTTATCTGAGCGATTGATTTGTCGCCTACTGTGCACACAAGGATGTGTCTTAATTGCGAATAATTTGACTGATTAAAACGGCATAAAATTGACTAACAGTCCAGAACGAACGCGTTATGTTACCGGAGTCACGAGGGTCCGAGGACCTGCAAACACCGGAAATGCAAGGAACTTGGTGATCAGGTACGACCATAATGCAGGGCGGTAGGAGGAGGTGAGGGGTTGGGGGTGGGAGTGGGGTGGGGTAGCTCTATACCAAAGCCTAAGCTCGATATTAGATTCCATTTCCATGTGTTAAACCCACGGATGTAGTTTGCGAATTCCCAGGGCACCGCAGGATCCGGTATTAAGCCTTCGGGTTTATGGCATAGATGATACATTACATAATCCGGACTAATTTGATTTTTGTAAGGGACGCGGCCCCGGGCGAATATTTATTCTTTTTCTGTGATTCGACAATTTTGTGGGTAGCTCCTCAGATGTTTCAGCGTTTTCGTTGTATTATACCGCATCGTATGTTTTGCACGTCATATGGTTGTGTCAAACCGGAGGAAGAGGGGACTGACGCTACTCGCCAATTGATGTTCATGTGGCGCAATTGGTGGCTCCTAACGGGCGGGATAATGACCGCAGCGTGTCTGTTTCCCTGCATGGGCAAAACAACAGGGGACAGAGCGGGCCATGTGCCGCTACCCAGCGTTGTCTCCCTCCTCCTTTTGGGGGACTGCATCATGATGGTGCCCGTGGACGGTTTGGGCGAATGGCGGGGGATTGTTCGGGTTGCACGACCCTCGAACATATAGAACGCCCCCGTGCTACTGCTAGAGACTGCAGGAGTAGCTAAGGATTGTCGCTGAGAGGGCAGATGTCCCATCCCAGCAGTTCATGACCGTTGGCGTGATAGAGGAAAACTCGCTCCTCTCCCGGTTTCACTCAATCAACAAACTCATCCGTCATGTCTCACATCAATCACGTAATAGCGTTGACCAATGACAGCGCGGAGTCATAGCGCCATCGCCATCACTACCGCTACTCTCCCACAATCCCCCATGATGCACCGTCGCCTACCATAATACGGCTTATTATGGTCAAGTGGTCTCCTCCTAAGCTTATCCACGGGGCGGGGCCTTTGCTCTCGACACATGGGGGATAGTCCCAATATAAAGACCAAGGAATATTAGCCCAGCGGGAGCAAATCTAGTCGAATCAGATGTGCACGACTTTAATCATTTCATTATTAGTCCTTCGATGTCAATACCAGTCTGCACTAGAGCTCAGTCCCAGAAACTCTAACTGTTTATGTTTCCTTGCAGCACGTCCACGGCAATATAAAGGATGTGGTGGATTTATCAACCCACCCCGATCTGCGCGACACTCAACACATTGGCTCCTGTTAGTGACACAGATTTACCAGTCTGTATTTCCTTCCAATCGTTCCGCTTGGCGGACACAAGTTGATACCGGCCATCTTACTGCATGCTTATCCTAAGGTTCAAGTGTTATGAAGTTTCCAAATAGCCATCATTGATGACAAATACGCAAATTTACTATTTGCATCGGTGAACATTTGTAATAAACACGTGTCTCTCTTGGGCATCGTCACTGTCCTCTCACCCAACAATTGTGCAGAAGCCATGGCATGCGCCCGTAAAAGTTTGTTCTTCTGTGTGGAATATGTATGTATAGTATATTTCCGCGCAGAGTACTATTTGCACCAGTAACCATTTGTAATAAAAAACGCGTCTTTCCTGGGCATCGTCACTGTCCTCACACCCAACATGTGTGCAGAAGCTATGACATGCGCCCGTAAAAGTTCTTCTGACTGGGTCATACGACGAATATTGAATGTCAAATAGTAAACCACAAGAAAGTAAGCACCCGATGAAGTAGTTTTGACATGGCGCTGACAGCTTAAACGCGGTCCTTGCAAATGTACCGTCACCAACGTTGAGCAGAGGTAGATCTCATGATTTGTGAAGCAGTTGAGAGGGACGAAGCACGATGTTTGAAACCATCTTACCTAAAATAACGCCATGAATATATTTCTACATATTTACATATATGCGATGAAGCGGATTTCTCTTCGTTATATACATATATAGCGAGTATATGTATATGTACCAGCCGTAGAAACGTCAATATTGGTCTTGCTGTCATGCTAATGGTCCAGTAGAAACAGTATTATACATAAAGTTACCGGTATATATTTAGCCAACTGGCGGCAACTGTTGAGTCTTATACGCGTTGATGCGCAGTCGGTCGATGCCTACGAGACCACATGGAGGCGTGATGGGGCTCTATACATATTTGTGAGTTGTCTGGATTTGTCAAAAAAGTCGTCGGCAATGGCTATGTGACCGCCTGTTTTATTGCCCTCCTTTGTTGTCCAGACCGCACCGCCAATAATGAGACTGTGCAGCGGATTATAATGGCGCCCTGGTTATTCCGTGTAATATTCATTCAATGTATGACCATAATAATGTGAGCATGTATGAAGAAGCGTATCTTGTGCTGGTCACGCTGCTCTGGTAATGGACGAGCAATATAACAAGAGAACCGGCTGAGGTTCATATCGTTGGTTGGCCGGGGTTGTGGGTGGTGTGTGGTGTGTGGTGTTGGGTGAGGAGGGAGGGCGGGGAGGGAGGGGTGGGCGGGGTCGAGAGATCAGAAGAAGGCAATGGGGTCATGGGGGCCGTGATAAAGGTAGTCGACCATGTATTCTGTGTTCCCTGCACACACAATGACCCGTGCTGAGTGGACGAGGAGTGGAACGAGATGAATAACATTTTGCAACGACACACATATTGCAATATCAGATATACCAACTAGATAACTAGAAGAATATTTGGTCGTAGTTGAATAATTATTGCCTCCCTCGGGGATGATTTATACGCCAGAGTTTGGTAAATCTTAGTAATTATTCCGTGTCCTTGACCGACGTGGGCTTTCCACGTCTCTTCTATACCTGGCGATATCCGTGTACCGTATTCATATTATCTCCACCCTGTTTGTCTTTATCCAGAAACCGAGCATTCGCGTTGGCGATTGTGGGTCTCTTATACAGCGCCACTCGTGTCCTCACAGCCAGATGAACCGGTGTTGTGTCGAGCTTTAGCTCTTCTAGAGTCCACAAATTGCATTAGCCCCAAGCCCAAACTGGCGTTTCGCAATGGTTGCCATGGTATCTCCCAGAATCAACCGAGAAACTTGCAAAATGGGAGGGGAGAGCGGGTGGTGGTAAGGCGAGATCCAGTCCGAGGGGGGGGGGGGTTCAAGTTGTGCAGAAAGGATTGTGACTATGCCCCCTGTGCTTCCTTCTACAGACAATGTGGGAGGGGGGCTGGCACGTGCCTGTTTTTCTCCTAGGAACCTCCTGGGATGATGGAGGGTGAGTGGATGAAACAAGCACCACATTAGGGTCGCGGGATCGGATTCGAACCCAGGACCTATTGCTCTGAGGACCAGTGTGCCGAGCTGAGACGGCTTGGATGAAATATTGAAGGTGTAGATAAGAAAAAAGCGCGCAATGCCGGGTGCGCTGTTTAGGCGTCTTCCATCAAATAATATGTTTCAGCGTCATATGTAGCTGATTACTGATTAGTCATTATGTCTGGTTGGAGAGGCAAAGGGCCATCCCACTATTCAGTCGGGAGTGGGACAGGCAGCGCGCAGTCGTGTCCACTTTTTCTAAAGGAGGGCATGGGATTTCTGTCTTACTGCTGTATTAAGCTGGCTGTCGAATGCCCCTGTGCAAATCATAAAGATTAAGCTAATAGCATACATAATCCTAGTTTTCTATGACTCATCACTGTTCACTCAAGGTACATAGCGTCCATGAATCGAGTTACCGCCAAGGAGAGTAAGACCCTTGGCGTTAATCAGTGCATAGTGGACAGTTCCACCAATACAACCGGCTCAAGCAGTAAATTACAGCCTATTATTAAGTACCTCACAACCATGGAACTAGCACTAAAAACTGACATTGTGATTATGATTAGACAAGCAACAATACCGAAAGGTCCCATACAGCCCACCTTTTTCTTCACTCCTATCCTGACGGAATAGCTTTCGCGCTTCCACCCTGCACAGATAATGCGGTCATATATATTCAACGCAGGGCCTGCCAAGGAATAAACTTTCTGCCCCTCTCACCATTATCACGGGGAAGGGCATCGGGGAATTTCCTCGGGTCTTTGTCATCCGTCGGTATGAAGCGGCCAGATAAGCGGGCGATAAATGGGGTTTTAAAGGCTCGAGGTCCACTCGCAGGGTGACGCGATCGCGGCAGTTCTCGGATGTTAATAAGGCGGCGATTGGTTGTTGTAGAAGGCGGCTTGGTTCAAGGTCCTCTATTCAGCTGCCTCCTCTCACGGTGTAAAAGCTCTCAGGAGAAGAAATAGAGGGTCATCGAGGCTAAACAAACTCGATCGTATTTATTGCGACACTATTATCAGAGGTTCTTCTTTATCCCTTAAGGCGTTGCATCAGCATTATAGGCGAATACACAATGACGTGAGTGTTATGGACTCTGTTGCTAAAGATATATCACAATGAATTCAGTGGTTAATATGCAACGCGCGTAAGCCGTATTAATAATGATAATTACTGGTAATGCATAGTTAATGTAGTCTTAAGCAAAGCGTTATCGTTGTTATTATTGAACACTTTCAAGGATAAATATGACACAAATATGTAATACGATTCAAACTGTTGTGATGTAGCATTAACTATGAACACTGCCAAGAACACTGAGGCATTCCCATATATATATATATATATATATATAGCCAGAATGTGCTAGGATGACTTCCAATAAATATTTCAAGTATAACGGAATGAGGGCTTATATTTCAGTATATTATAACAGTCCTATCTGTTGGGCTTCCGGCTCGGCATGCCTGGTTGTTACGCAACAACGCCTTTGCTAAGCGAGTGCACTCAAATGCGCATTGAAAAGTCAGTGCACACCGGCCCATAACATCGCTTTTGTATCAAGTTATGCATTCTGTACAAGGTACATTCCTGCATAACATTTTTATTATCCTTAGACAAAATATATGCCAGAAATATCATTATTGCCGCACGGAAAACATTACCAAAACCGGGAATACATTCGTTAGTTGGCATTTATATCATACACGAACCTTGATATTATGTTTTCTCGGCTTACGTGCCACCTTCTGGTTCTAAAATATTCCCCTTTGATAGTCAAGATATTTGTCTGTACACAGTGGGTTTTTGATAATCCCTTGACAATTATAGCTGTACTGTAATACACTATTTAGGGCCCCCGATCGTTTTGTTTTGACAAGGCGACACGCGGCGATTTTTTAAATCGACAAGGGGACATTACTGTAGTGCCCTTAACATCGTCGTGCAACATCCAGCCTTACGACTTGGACCTTTTCTTAAAATCGGCATGCGCCTTAGACCTTTTCTTAAAATCGACATGCGACATGGACCTTTTCTTAAAATCTTCTTGCCACTTGGACCTCTACTTAAAATCGACATGCAATATGGCTCCCCGCCCCTCCGCCTATAACAATAATTTGATTTAACCATTGTTCAAGTAATCCGTACGCAAACATATTTTAAGGCAAACATTTTATTACAAAAAAAATAATTGTGTTGACCTATTCTCGACCTCAATGCTTTCGACAATACGTGTACAACAGTAGTATTATCATATAAGCCACACATGCAAAAACAACACTACCGAACGCAGCATAGCAGCTGGATACAAGAAGAGGATAGCATCAGGATAGACATAAAGACAAATGATTTATATTTGATCAAGCTCGCTACGCGGGTTTCATCTTGGGGAAAAATGGAAACTATTGAAAAATATGACTCCCATATCCGGCCATTGAAGTAAATACTCATATTGACCGATCTGCCCACGCCTGCAATGCCACCTACTTCTATCCCAACGACTCTCAACTCCCGGGCACCCCCGCCCACAATTCAATACCCAGCCCCGTCCAACCGTATCAAGTCATCTACCGTCCTAGGTGGCGAACAAAAGACTCAGACTGCCTTCTATTGACAAGGCTCTGAATCATATCTACCGCGGGGCGGCGCCTCAAAAGAGACCTCGCGGCAACATTCTGCGTCAGTGAGGGTGCTTTACGGTGGAAAGTTGTTATATAATTACTACATTTCCGTTTGGATATCATATCATTTGTTGCTGCGATATTAGCAGTAAATAACGAGCTATGTCTGGTAAAAAAAAATCAGAAATGTTCGCCGTATTTTGCCAGGTAGCATACTGCCTTAATAGCGCCTTTAGGGTTACGCGGCTGTCGTCTTGTAGCTGATTTAGACTTTAATTTGATTTTGCACTGTACACAACTACTGTTCAATGTGAATACTAATGCCATCTACACAACCCTACGTCTGTTCAAATCACAATCATATACATGTCGGATAATACAAATGTTTAATGATTGCCATTGCCACTACTTAACGGTACCATTCAATCAAACTTGATAATGTGTGACATTTGCAAAGTCTTCGATGAAATACGATTATGACACAGTTATATAAAGGCAACTAATTGGTTCCTTATACGATCAAAGCCCATTTGCAACGCCGTTTTGTCAGGAAACATGCGTATATTCGTGTGAGCAGGTGCAAATACGATATAGCGTGTCGGTCATACCATATCATATCGGTGCATATTATTGCACCTTTTATTTGTTAGCATCTATCACAAAGTGTCTTGTCTCCAATTGTCAGGAATTTAGGAGCCTGAGAGGCTGCTCCAGAAAATCGTTTAAGAATACCAACGGCTCTTTGTTAATAGACCTTACAGCGTTACTACCCGTCATCTTCAATTGCATACCCACGGTTAAGTGCCGCCGTCTCAGCCGTTTACAGGCCTAACGACCACAGGGGATAGCCTTCGCCTTGACCTGAACAACTGAGTGACCCAAAAACCGCATGTTACATTCATGAGAAACCTACCAATTATGCCCACACAAACAGCGTTGCTCCACCAACCCTAAACTTTTAATCAAAGTAGTTACTAAAGGTGGTGATTAAATAAACTGTCGGCCTATCCGTCATTCATGGTGTGGGAACCAAACATCTACGTGACGTCATTCCCAGGGCAATGAGAGAAAGTTGCTCATATGCCTACCCTCCAGCGGGCAACTTGCGGCTGCCCCGTGCAATGGGCAGTCACGCTAATCTCGCGATTGTCTGTGTGGAACTTCCGGTTGATCGCAATCAGTGTGGAAGGGTCAACTTCCCCTCTCTCGATGGCGAACGCCCCCTGGCTGTGCCTTAACGGCCCATTATACGCAATATCCGGTGGCGATAAACGCGGAATGTAAACGACCCACAAACAGAGGGCTGTCGACAATTATCAGCATTTTATTGGCCCCTGCCGTACTATAGTTTTGGCTCCTTAGAATCCTGTAGCCAGAGCTGTTCGTGTTCGGCGACTGCTTGGACGTGTCTCTCCAGCCCAACCAAGCCTGGCTACCAAAGTGGTCAATGCAATGTAACCATGAGTTATGGTAAGCTACCCATAATAGCAAGGTAAAAGAACTCTATATTTGTGATTATTTTATGAAAGTATCCCAATTACACACCTTCTGGTGATTGTTTAGGGTCCCGTTTAAAAAATATTCTCCATGTTCCAAGTACACCCCCATTTCTCAAAATGACCAAAACTTGACACCTACCACGAATATGTAACTTGGAAATCTTAAACCTAGTGTAATACAGGAATGATATTCAAAAATGTAAATAGTAGCCACAAAAAATAACGGAATGCTAATAATACAGTGCAATTATACAAAATCAGGACAGTTTGTGCCATAATTCGAAATCACCACGTTCACAAAATTGGCTATCATTTCATATAAAAGGAAAATCGTGACACCAAACCACTTTTAAAAACTTCTAAGAACATCGTTCTTGTAATAAAAATAAAGAAAAATATAGTTAGCCTTGCAAATTACTCGAGAAACACGTCCTGAATCTTGAACATGTTGTTTCGCAGATATTTTTTGGCGCAGCTTATGTCACACCAATTATTAGTAATTTACGCCTTGTACTCACATTTGAATAAATCTGGTTGTTATATAATAGTCTTCCATATAATTATGATCCACACGAATGTTTACTGAACTATTTACAAGTTTTCTCGATGCCTGTTACATGAATTTTCCGAATTTATCACCAAGAGCCATTCTCGGGGAAATACCCTGTGAATGACGACACGAATTGGGTATTCCCCTGTGAATGCCGTAACGAGTTAGGGATTCCCCTTTCACTGACACCCGCCGATGCTTGTTGATGTTTACCGAGGTTATTTCTAAATCGCCGAAGCTTATTATACGATGCTCTATTCATTTTACCAACGTCACCACTTCGTTTGCTGTGTTTTATTCGTGCTTTGTTTCATTAGGACTGCGTAAAATCTCAGGGCTACGGCCCGCCGATGCTGGCCGCCCCGCCGATGCTGGCCGCCCCGCCGATGCTGGCCGATGTTTACCGAGGTCTGCTCAAAATCGCCAAGGCTTATTATTGGTAGCTCACCTTAAGGCAAATATGAGAATCGCCTTTGTAACGACTGCTATGACGTAGGTCGTGTATTTGTTCAAATCACCCTCCGACAAATAAGGCGACGCTTAAGTAGAACCAAATACTAAAAGCTATATAAGATATCTCGCTATACAATATACATATCGCCTTATCAGGCTATGCTTCAGAAATCACCTCGCAACGGGAATGAAAACTATATACCGCGTCGTGTTGGCCTTATATATTATTGGGATTTGGGGATTTCCTCTGGTGACATGTCAATTGACATTCTTGGATTTACTTTCATGTACCTAAAGCTGCCAGTTTCAAAATGAAAGTAAGGCAAGGAATATATAGAATGCCTTATAGCGTCAGCCTAATGTTTGTATCATTGTCTGCAGCCCAAAAAGCCATTGAGCCAATGTGCCTCAATTTTCGTCGCCTTTTCCTTCAGACCCATTGGCTAAACTACCTTGAGGACTAACTAAGGTACATATAATGGCGTTCCCATTATAATTGTTGTTGCGAGTTGACATTCACTGTCGCAGGGTTAAAGAAAGATACGTCATAGATACATGGAATTGTAGATGTGGCAGTACAAAGCAATTGCCAATTATTAATATCTTAATAAAACACCCCCCGCCAGACAGTCGGAGTGAATGGAAAACATATGAGACAAAGGGACACTGAAGTACGCAAATGCATTTAAGCATCAATATTAGCATGGAAGAGAGAGAAAAAACATAACAAGAAGCCAATTGTTGGACCACGCGCAAACAAAACTGTGTGCCAGGCATCCATGATGGATTTCTACCAGCTATGTGTCACGTGGAGGTAGTCATACCGGCCGTGGGCTGAGGAACAGACGTTCGGGCAAACAAAGGGTTCTGGCATAAGCAACTGAGGAGGGGTATGGGGTGTGCGGGTATGAGGTGGTATGAGGTGGGGGGGGGGGGGGGGGAGACATGAAAAGAGGAAGGCGCTTGGAATATGACCAATTTTTCTTCGACAACAAAATTCTTTCGAGATGCCGGGCGGCATTCGCTCTGGAATTCAAGCGCATTCAAGCGCAATATCTATAAAACTCCATCTCCAACTCTCCCCCCCCCCCCTCCCTCCATCTCTCTGTATCTCTCTCTCTCTCTCACGCTCCCATCTGCTCACTCCCCTACCTCATCGCACCTCACTGTCCCGTCCTGCCATTCCCGCAGTCAAACGCGCGGTCCTTGTTCCACCAGGGACCTGCCCGAAGCCTAGCAAGTGCACCCAGCGCTAGGCCTTGCTACATGGCACTATTCTTTTGGGGACTCTATTCCGGGAGCTGAATAATAACTTAATGGACCCCACATTTTCAAATTCGGTGTCCCGTCGAGTCACCTGTCGTTATGTTGGAGAAGACGCTGTGTGCGGGTCTGAAGTGTGTCAGCATGATTTATGCACCAGTCCCCGACTGCCACAGACAGTCCTACACGCCCTGTGTGGTATACCCAAGCATGCCGTCAATCCATGTCATCGGAATTGTACTTACATCTAATTTGACTTGTCGTATATTTAATCTTGCCCACGTTGATGGCATGCAGGCATGGTTGACCAATATATCAATGCGTCGGATTTCAGATCATGTTTCTCAGGCTTCTACTACCATTTGTATACGTTTCATGTGAATACTTTCCGTATTGCAATGTCGATGAAATCACGTTTTGTCTTATTCTTTTGCCAGATATTCACATCATGTGGTTTCAAACCAAACCTGGATCTTGGCTCGCAACTATCATAATATGTGGCACACATTTTACATTTCCAATATATCTTAATGTTAACGTTCCATTTTACAAGAGTATTTAGATCTTTGGGAATTAGCGGTAGTCCGCCACTGTTAGTCAATTATAGCCATAGTCAATTAAAGGGAAACTACTATCCAGGACTTTAAATGCAAAACTGTAAAACTTGTAAAAGTGTAGTATGCCTCAAATGTAAACGAGTGAAATGCAGTGCCGCATTACTGTGATTTGTTACAACTCCCTTCATGTTAAAAACATGTCTGTGTGATATTGTACAATCCATCGGGTCCTATTACGGAACCTTTTCGAATAGGCCTACAACAAATATAATATCATCTAGATTTTGACTTGACGGAAGTGTCATTAATGCATGTTATATTGTTATGCCCACATGGCCATATCCCCGCTAAATGTATCACGATTCGATAACAACTAAACCGGGTTTGTTGATTTGCTTGGTCGCCACAAGAGTAACTGAAACCGGTGTTGGCTAATTTTATCCTAGTGATTCGAAGGATTCGGCCGTTTTGTGGGGCTTGCGTAACCGATTGTGCGAAGACAGGGGCTTTTTAGTAAAGTCAATAGCATCACTTCAGCCTAATAAACTTAACGAATAAGGTGGAACCCACAGTCAACCCAGAAAGACCATAATTACGAGAACCAAAACACCATATTAAGACAAATTAAAGGAACTGAACTGAGCACCACAGATTCCAGGCAGGACATTCAGCATGATAGATTGTTATCAGTTATAATTGGCATCTGAGCGATTGATTTGTCGCCTACAGTGCATACAAGGATGTGTCTTAATTGCGGCTAATTTGACTGATTTAAACTGCATAAAATGGACTAACAGTCCAGAACGAACGCGTTTTGCTACGAAGTCACGAGGGTCCGAGGACCTGCAAACACCGGAGGTGAGGGGTGGGCGTGGGGGGGGGGGGGGGTAGCGCTATACCAAGAGCCTAAGCTCGATATTTGATTCCATTTCCATGTGCGAGACCCACGAATGAAGGGTGCGAATTCCCAGGGCACCGCAGGATCCGGTATTAATCCGGAATAATTTTATTTCTGTAAGGGACGCGGCCCCGGGCGAATATTTATTCTTTTTCTGTGATTCGACAATTTTGTGCGTAGCTCCTCAGCTGTTCCAGCGTTTTCGTTGTATTATACCGTATCGTATGTTTTACACGTCATATGGTTGTGTCAACACGAAGGAAGAGGGGACTGACGCTACTCGCCAATTGATGTTCATGTGGCGCAATTGGTGGCTCCTAACGGGCGCGATAATGACCGCAGCGTGTCTGTCTCCCTGGATGGGCTAAGCAACATGGGACAGAGCGGGCCATGTGCCGCTAACCAGCGTTGTCCCTCCTCTTTTTGGGGGACTGCATCAGGCTGGGTGCCCGTCGACGGTTTGGGCGAGTGCCGGGGGATTGTTCCGGTTGCGCGCCCACACGCCCCCCCCCCTCCCTCCCCTCCGCACCCCTTTCCAACGTGGGTTGTGCTGCTAGAGGCTACAGGAGTAGCTAAGGATTGTCGCGGGGAGGCAGATGTCTCATCCCAGCAGTTCGTGACCGTTGGCGTGATAGAGGAAAACTCGCTCCTCTCCCGGTTTCACTCAATCAACAAACTCATCCATCATGTCTCACATCAATCACGTGATCACGTTGACCAATGACAGCCCGGAGTCATAGCGCCATCGCCATCACTACCGCTACCCTCCCACAATTGCCCATGATGCACCGTCGCTTCCCATAATACGGCTTATTATTGCCTAGTGGTCTCCTCCTAAGCTTATCCACGGGGCGGGACTTTTGATCTCGACACATCGGGGATAGCCCCAATATAAAGACCAAGGAATATTAGCCCAGCAGTAGCAAATCTAGTCGATTCTAAATGCCTAATCTAAATGTTTGTCTTTCCTTGCAGCACGTCCCGAACAATATAAAGGATGTGGTGGATTTATCCTCACACCCCGCAAGTCAAACAGACGGAGCCCCGATCTGCGCGACACCCAAATCATTGGCTCTTGTTAGTGAAACAGACTTAACAGTCTATATTTCCTTCCAATCGTTCAGCTTCGCAGGCACAAGTTGATACCGGGCTTCTTACTGCCTGCTTATCCTAAGGTTCAAGGGTTTGAAGTTTCCAAATAGCCATCATTGATGACAAATACGCAAATTTACTATTTGCATCGGTGAACATTTGTAATAAAAACGTGTCTCTCTTGGGCATCGTCACTGTCCTCTCACCCAACAATTGTGCAGAAGCCATGGCATGCGCCCGTAAAAGTTTGTTCTTCTGTGTGGGCCATATGACGAATATTTAATGGCAAATAGTAAACCACAGGAAACAAACATCCGATGATGTAGTTTTGTCATGGCACTGACAGCCTAAACGCGGTCTTTGCCATTGGATATCGCCGGGGTTTTGTAGTCATTCGTCCATCAGCGATAATCTTCCATTGTATTCGTGGGTTCTAGCTAATGTATCGTGACCAACGTTAGGCAGAGGTAGGTCTCATCATTTGTGAAGCGGTTGAGAGGGACGAGGCCTGTTGGGCAGGGAGGATGATTTAAAACCATTTTACCTAAAACAAACGCAATGAATATATTTACATATATGCGATGAAGCGACTTTCTCTTCGTTATATACATATATCAACCTCAGTACCAACCGTTGAAACGTCAATATTGGTCCTGCTGCCATGCCAATGGTCCAGTAAAAGCAGTACTATATATAAAGTTAACAGTATATATTTAGACATGGGCGCCAATTGTTGAGTCTTATGCGTGTTGGTGCGCAGTCGGTCGATGCCTACGTGACCACATGGAGGCGTGATGGGACTCTATACATATTTGTGAGATCAACTTGTCTGGATTTGTCACAAAAGTCGCCGGCAATGGCTATGTGACCGCCTGTTTTATTGCCATCCTTTGTTGTCCAGACCGCACCGCCAATAATGAGACTGTGCAGCGGATTATAATGGCGGCCTGGTTATCCCATGTAATATTTGTTCCATGTATGACCATAATAATGTGCGCATGTATGAAGAAGCGTATCTTGTACTGGTCATTGCTGCCTGAAGCCGCTCCGCAGCGCTGGTAATGGACGACGAATATAACAAAAGGACCGGCTGGGATTCATGTCGTTGGTTGGAGGGCGTGGTGTGTGATGTGTGGTGTGTGATGTGTGGTGTTGGGCGAGGAGGGGGCGGGGGGTCGAAAGATCGGAAGGGGGCAATGGGGTGGTGGGTGGTGGGTAGTTGTAGGGGTGACCTGTTGGCGTCAGGGTAATACTGGCAGCGTGGGGCTCATTGAGAGGGAAAGGTAGTCAATCATGTATTCGGTGACCTCTGCACACAAAATGACCCGTGCTGAGTGGATGAGGAGGGGAACGAGGTGAATAACATGTTACAACGACACATATATTGCAATATCAGATATAGCAACAGATAATTACTAGAATATTTGATCGCAGTTGAATAATAATTGCCCCCCTCGGGGATGATTTATACGCCAGATTTATATTTGCTAGATGCTAGTAATTATTCCGTTTCCTTGACCGAAGTGTGCTTTTGATGTCTCTTCTATACCTTGTGATATCCGTGTACCGTATTCATATTATCTCCACCCTGGTTGCCCTTATCCAGAAACCAAGCATTCGCGGACCTTGGTGGTTGTGGGTCTCCCATACAGCGCCACTCGCGTCCTCACAGCCAGGTGAACCGGTGTGGTGTCTGGCTTTAACTCTTCACAAATTACATTAGCTCCAAGCCGGAAGCCGCGGGTGATGTACCCCTACTTCCTGCCTACCGGTGTTTGGCATTGGTTGCCATGGTAGCTTCCGGAAACCCCAGAGTGACAATCGAATTAGAACAAATCGCGTTGTTTGTTGGCAACGAAGGCGTCTTAATACGGCCCCCGTTTGGCACGACTATGCTAAGAATCACAGGTTTTTTTCTGGTAATGGTTATTTATGCAAATATTGTCTGTAGGAATGATTTGTATCCAGTTTCATATGAGTGTTAATACGATGCAAATTGAAGATATCTGTTCTATACTTCCATGTATAAGTAAAATGAAATATCGATAACAATCCATGTGCCGTGACACCGCTTGTTCATAAAAACATACGCTCAGCAGTAGCGGACCCAGGAATTTACGAAAGGAGGAGGAGGGCGGGGGACACCATTTCTTTAAGCAATATCCAGGCGCCGATCAACCGAGAAACTTGCGACCGGGGAGGGCAGGGCGGGTGTGTGTGTGGGGCGGGGGGGGGGGGGGAGGTTTGGTGTTACCCTTATAGAAACTGTGCTTTTCTAAACACCAGCGCACCAAATATGAAACAATACTTGAAAAAGGCATTACTTCATTATGACAATGTGTGGTAAACCGAAGCTTAAGATACTTTACCCAGACGATGCCAGTGCGGACGGCAAAATATGGGAAACAACGTTGGTGTCTACCTCTGCTCCTGTAGAAGCAATGCCAATCCCCATGGGAACGCGACGGGCGTGACTCATGACTAGGGCTGGTGGTCTAGGAGGGTTGGTTCCCAGTCTGGACGCACCAACTAACATGCCGTGCCAGCAGCCACGATGAAATGTATTGTGTTTTGGCTAAACTGGACCAAGGAACCTCCTGGAATGACGAAGGGTGAATGGATGAAACAAGCACCATATTAGGGTCGCGGGATCGGATTCGAACCCAGGACCTATTGCTCTGAGGACCAGTGTGCCGAGCTCTACACCAGTCACCCGTCGTGCCGCAAAGACGGCTGGGATGAAATAATGAAGGTGTAGATAAGAAACGAACGCGCAATGCTGGGTGCGTTGTTTAGGGGTCTTCCGTCAAATAATATGTCGCAGCGTCATATGTAGCTGATTACTGATTAGTCATTATGTCTGGTTGGAGAGGCAAAGGGCCATCCTACTATTCAGTGGGGAGTGGGACAGGCAGCGCGCAGTCGTATCCCTTGCGGGAAATTAAAAGTCCACTTTTTTTCTGAAGGGGGGCATGGGATTTGTGTCTTACTGTTGTATTAAGCTGGCTGTCGAATGCCCATGTGCAAATCGCAAAGATTAAGCTAATAGCATACATAATCCTAGTTTTCTATGACCCATCACTGAAGGTAGATAGCGTGTATGAATCGAGCCACCGCCAAGGAGAGTAAAACCCTTGGCGTTATTCAGTGCATAATGGACAGTTTCACATAATTACCTTTGTTATGTGCATAAATACAACAGCAGTAAATTACAGCCTATTATCAGGAAACCTTACAACCATGGAACTAAGACTAAAACTGACGTTGTGATTATAATTAGACAAGCAACAATACCGAAAGGTCCCATACAGCCCACCTTTTTCTTCACCCCTATCCAGTCGGAATAGCTTCCGCGCTTCTAGCCTGCACACATAATGTGGTCATATATATTCAACGCAGGGCCTGCCAAGGAATAAACTTTCTGCCCCTCTCACAATTATCACGGGGAAGAACCCTGGGGAATTTCCTCGGGTCTTGTCATCCGTCGATATGAAGCGGAAAGATAAGCGAGCGATAAATACTCATATTGAGCGATCTTCCCACGCTTTCAGTGCCACCTACTTCTATCCCAATGACTGTCCACTCCCGGGCAACCCCGCCCACAATTCATCACCCATGCCCGGTCAACCGTATCATGTCGTCTACGGTCCTAGGCTCAGTCTGCCTTCTATCGACAAGGCTCTGAATCATATCTACCATCGGGTGGCGCCTCGAAAGAGACCTTGCATCAATCAAAACCTTGGATCTATCATGAATTATTTCAACGGACCGTAGGAACGAGTAAACTACCATTTTGCGTCGATGAGGGCCCTTTACGGTGGAAAGGTTGTTATATATTTACTCCATTTCCCGTTTAGATGTCATATATTTTTTTGCTGCGATGTTATCAGTAAATAACAAGCTATGCCTGGTAAAAAAAATCAGAAATGTTCGCCGTATTTTGAAAAGTAGCATACTGCCTTAATAGCGCGACTTTAAGGTTATCCCGCTGACATCTGCTAGGCTGATTTAGACATTAATTTGATTTTGCCCTGTACACATCTACTATACTGTTGAAAGAGATGGTGATTAAATAAGCTGTCGGCCTATCCGTCATCCATGGTGTGGGAACCAAGCATCTCTGTGACGTAATTGCCAGGGAAATGAGAGAAAGTTGCTCATATGCCTACCTTCCAACGGGCAACTTGCGGCTGCCTCGTGCAATGGGCAGTCACGTTAAGTCTCGCGAGTGTCTATGTGATGTCCGGCGTGTGGAACTTCCGGTTTATCGCAATCAGTGTGGAGGGGTCAACTTCTTCTTTCTCGCTGGCGCGCGCCCCCTGACGGTGCCCTTACGGTTCATTATGCGCAATATCCGGTGGCGGTAAACGCGGAATATTAACGACCCACAAACAGAGGGATGTTGACAAGTTTCAGCATTTCATTGGCCCCTGTCGTACCATAGTGTTGGCTCCTTGGAATCCTGTAGCCAGAGCTGTTAGTGTCCGGCGACTGCTTGGAAGTGTCTCTCGGGCCCAACCAAGCTTGGATACAAGAGGTCAATGTAATGTAACCATGAGTTCAGGCAAAAATGAAAATGGTCTTTGTAACGACTGCAATGACGTAGGTGGTGTATTTGTTCAATTCACCCTCCGACAAATAAGGCGACGCTCAAGTAGAACCAAATACTAAAGAAAGACAGCTATCTCCTCACTATATTGGCATTGTCAACATGGATACATATATGTATATATATATATGGAAAATATATACGAGTATTTATATAGACATATATAACACATATACATGTTATACATAGGTATACAAGTATAAGATATCCCTATATATAATATACATAATGCCTTACCAGGCTATGCTTCAGAAATGACATCCCAACGGGAAAGCAAACTATATACCGCCTCGTGGTGACCCAATAAGTTATTGGTATTTTGGGATTTACTCTTGTGACATGTCAATTGACATTCTTGGATTTACTTTCATGAACCTAAATCTGCCATTCTAAAAATGAAAATAAGGCAAAACATATAAAACGCCAACTTAATATTTATATCGTGTTCAGGTCGCGTTCTATCGCTCGTCGCAGTGTTGGTAAAAATCCTATAATTCGGTCGTGCTTTATAAAATCGAGCCGTCAAAATCAAGTTCAAGTCATCTAGCCTAGTCACCCCACTCCCTTCCCCCCACACCCTCCTCCGCTCCTCTCGTTCCTCAGTGTCAACGATGAAGAGAGCCACTGGGGGCTTAGTCAGGTAGAAAATGACCCTAAAACAGTGGGAAAAAAACGCTCCTAGGTCGATATCAACGCAGTCCAAGGGGTCTGCAGCCCAATAAGCCATTGAGCCAATGTGCCTCCATGTTTTGCACTCACACGCCTTTATTGGGCGACGTCTCGGCGCACTTTCTTTCGGTAACATTGGATAAAAGAGGCGCCATGCACAATAAATTTGAAAACTAACTAAAGTACATAAAATGGCATTCCTATGATAATTGTTGTTGCGGGTTGACATTCACTGTCGCAGGGTTAAGGAAAGATACGTCATAGATACATGGAATTGTAGATGTTGCAGTACAAAGCAATTGCCACTTATTAATACTTTAATACACCACAGCCACCAGCCAGTCTGGGTAAATGGAAAACATATGAGACAAAGGGACACGTACAGTACGCAAATGCATTAAAGCATCAATATCAGCATGGAAGAGAGAGCAAAAACATAACAAGAAGCCAATTGTTGGACCACGCGCAAACAAAACTGTGTGCCAGGCATCCATGATGGATTTCTATCAGCCATGTGTCACGTGGAAGTAGTCATACCGGCCGTGGGCTGAGGAACAGACGTTCGGGCCAACAATGGGTTCTGGTATAGGCAACTGAGTAGGGGTATGGGGTGTGCGGGTATAAAGTAGGCACCGCGGGTGGGGGGGGGGGGGTGCATGGAAGGAGGAAGGCGCTTGGAATATAACCAATTTTTCTTCGACAACATAATTCTTTAGAGATGCCGGGCGGCATTCCCTCTGGAGTTCAAACCACATATCCATGAACCGCCATCTCCAATACCGCCCCCCCTATCTCTATCCCTCTTACCTACACCCACCTGCTCCTGCTCACTCCTCTACCTCACCGCACGTCACTGTCCCGTGCTTCCATTCCCTCAGCCAAACGCGCGGTCCTTGTTCCACCAGGGACCTGCCCCAAGCCTAGCAGGTGCACCCAGTGCTAAGCCTTGCCACATGGCAGTATTCTCTCGGGGACTCCTTTCCGGGAGCTGAATAATAAATAATGGCCCCCACATTTTCAAATTCGGTTATAAGAAAGATTTTCCCGTCGCGTCACTTGTCGTTATGTTGGAGAAGACGCCGTGTACGGGTCTGAAGTGTGTCAGCAAGATTTATGCACCAGTCCCCGACTGCCACAGATACTCTTACGCGCCCTATGTGGTACATCCAAGCATGCCATCAATCCATGTCATCGGAATTGTACTTACATCTAATTTGGCTTGTCGTATATTTAATCTTGCCCACGTTGATGGCATGCAGGCATGGTTGACCAATATAACAATGCGTCGGATTTCAGATCATGTTTGCCAGGCTTCTACTATCATTTATCTACGTTTCATGTGAATACTTTCCGTATTGCAATGTCGATGAAATCACGTTTTGTCCTATTCTTTTGCCGCTCAAATCATGCCAATGTATATTTTGAACATTGCATAGAGCGTTGATATTGTTGTCCTTCATATTCACTTCCTGTGGTTTCAAACCAAACCTGGATCTTGGCTTACAACTATCATTACATGTGGCACACGTGCTACATTTCCATTATATCCTAATAATAATTTTTTATTTTACAAGAGTATTTAGATCTTTGGGAATTAGCGGTAGTCCGCCCCTGTTAGTCAATTATATCCATAGTCAATAAAGTGAAGGTACTTGCCAGGATTTTAAATGCAAAACTGTAAAATTTGTAAAAGTGTAGTATGCCTCAAATGTAAACGAGTGAAATGAAGTGCTGCGTTACTGGGATTTGTTACAACTCCCTTCATGTTAAAAACATGTCTGTGTGATATTGTGCAATCCATCGGATCCTATTACGGACCCTTTTAAAATAGACCTACAATTCAATACAAATATAATATCATCTAGATTTTGACTTGACGGAAGTGTCATTAATGCATGTTATATTGTTATGCCCACATGGCCATGTCACCGCTAAACATATCACGATTCGATAACAACTAAAACGGATTTGTTGATTTGCTTGGTCGCCACAAGAGTAACTGAAGCCGGTGTTGGCTAATTTAATCCTAGTGATTCGAAGGATTCGGTCGTTTTGTGGGGCTTGCGTAACCGATTGTGCGAAGACAGGGGCTTTTTAGTAAAGTCAATAGCATCACTTCAGCCTAATAAACTTAATGAATAAGATGCGACCCACAGTCAACCCAGAAAGAGCATTACGACAACCAAGACAACATATTAGGACAAATTAAAGGAACTGAACTGAGCACCATAGATTCCAGGCAGGACATTCAGCATGATAGATTGTTATCAGTTATAATTGGCATCTGAGCGATTGATTTGTCGCCTGCTGTGCACACAAGGATGTGTCTTAATTGTGGATAATTTGACTGATTAAAACTGCATAAAATTGACTAACAGTCCAGAACGAACGCGTTATGTTACCGGAGTCACGAGGGTCCGAGGACCTGCAAACACCGGAAATGCCAGGAACTTGGTGACCAGGTACGACCATAAGGCTGGGCGGTAGGAGGAGGTGAGGGGTTGGGGGTGGGAGTGGGGTGGGGTAGCGCTATACCAAAGCCTAAGCTCGATATTAGATTCCATTTCCATGTGCTAAACCCACGGATGTAGGGTGCGAATTCCCAGGGCACCGCAGGATCCGGTATTTGGCCTTCGGGGTTATGGCATACATTACATAATCCGGACTAATTTGATTTTTGTAAGGGACGCGGCCCCGGGCGAATATTTATTCTTTTTCTGCGATTCGACAATTTTGTGCGTAGCTCCTCATCTGATTCAGCGTTTTTGTTGTATTATACCGCATCGTATGTTTTACACGTCATATGGTTGTGTCAACACGAAGGAAGAGGGGACTGACGCTCGCCAATTGATGTTCATGTGGCGCAATTGGTGGCTCCTAACGAGCGCGATAATGACCGCAACGTGTCTGTTTCCCTGCATGGGCTAAACAACATGGGACAGAGCGGGCCATGTGCCGCTAACCAGCGTTGTCTCCCTCCTCCTTTTGGGGGACTGCATCAAGATGGTGCCCGTGGACGGTTTGGGCGAATGGCGGGGGATTGTTCGGGTTGCACGCCCCTCGAACGCCCCCGTGCTACTGCTAGAGACTGCATGAGTAGCTAAGGATTGTCGCTGGGAGCGCAGATGTCCCATCCCAGCAGTTCATGACCGTTGGCGTGATAGAGAAAAACTCGCTCCTCTCCCGGTTTCAATCAATCAACAAACTCATCCGTCATGTCTCACATCAATCACGTAATAGCGTTGACCAATGACAGCGCGGAGTCATAGCGCCATCGCCATCACTACCGCTACTCTCCCACAATCCCCCATGATGCACCGTCGCCTACCATAATACGGCTTATTATGGTCAAGTGGTCTCCTCCTAAGCTTATCCACGGGGCGGGGCCTTTGCTCTCGACACATGGGGGATAGTCCCAATATAAAGACCAAGGAATATTAGCCCAGCGGGAGCAAATCTAGTCGAATCAGATGTGCACGACTTTAATCATTTCATTATTAGTCCTTCGATGTCAATACCAGTCTGCACTAGAGCTCAGTCCCAGAAACTCTAACTGTTTATGTTTCCTTGCAGCACGTCCACGGCAATATAAAGGATGTGGTGGATTTATCAACCCACCCCGATCTGCGCGACACTCAACACATTGGCTCCTGTTAGTGACACAGATTTACCAGTCTGTATTTCCTTCCAATCGTTCCGCTTGGCGGACACAAGTTGATACCGGCCATCTTACTGCATGCTTATCCTAAGGTTCAAGTGTTATGAAGTTTCCAAATAGCCATCATTGATGACAAATACGCAAATTTACTATTTGCATCGGTGAACATTTGTAATAAACACGTGTCTCTCTTGGGCATCGTCACTGTCCTCTCACCCAACAATTGTGCAGAAGCCATGGCATGCGCCCGTAAAAGTTTGTTCTTCTGTGTGGAATATGTATGTATAGTATATTTCCGCGCAGAGTACTATTTGCACCAGTAACCATTTGTAATAAAAAACGCGTCTTTCCTGGGCATCGTCACTGTCCTCACACCCAACATGTGTGCAGAAGCTATGACATGCGCCCGTAAAAGTTCTTCTGACTGGGTCATACGACGAATATTGAATGTCAAATAGTAAACCACAAGAAAGTAAGCACCCGATGAAGTAGTTTTGACATGGCGCTGACAGCTTAAACGCGGTCCTTGCAAATGTACCGTCACCAACGTTGAGCAGAGGTAGATCTCATGATTTGTGAAGCAGTTGAGAGGGACGAAGCACGATGTTTGAAACCATCTTACCTAAAATAACGCCATGAATATATTTCTACATATTTACATATATGCGATGAAGCGGATTTCTCTTCGTTATATACATATATAGCGAGTATATGTATATGTACCAGCCGTAGAAACGTCAATATTGGTCTTGCTGTCATGCTAATGGTCCAGTAGAAACAGTATTATACATAAAGTTACCGGTATATATTTAGCCAACTGGCGGCAACTGTTGAGTCTTATACGCGTTGATGCGCAGTCGGTCGATGCCTACGAGACCACATGGAGGCGTGATGGGGCTCTATACATATTTGTGAGTTGTCTGGATTTGTCAAAAAAGTCGTCGGCAATGGCTATGTGACCGCCTGTTTTATTGCCCTCCTTTGTTGTCCAGACCGCACCGCCAATAATGAGACTGTGCAGCGGATTATAATGGCGCCCTGGTTATTCCGTGTAATATTCATTCAATGTATGACCATAATAATGTGAGCATGTATGAAGAAGCGTATCTTGTGCTGGTCACGCTGCTCTGGTAATGGACGAGCAATATAACAAGAGAACCGGCTGAGGTTCATATCGTTGGTTGGCCGGGGTTGTGGGTGGTGTGTGGTGTGTGGTGTTGGGTGAGGAGGGAGGGCGGGGAGGGAGGGGTGGGCGGGGTCGAGAGATCAGAAGAAGGCAATGGGGTCATGGGGGCCGTGATAAAGGTAGTCGACCATGTATTCTGTGTTCCCTGCACACACAATGACCCGTGCTGAGTGGACGAGGAGTGGAACGAGATGAATAACATTTTGCAACGACACACATATTGCAATATCAGATATACCAACTAGATAACTAGAAGAATATTTGGTCGTAGTTGAATAATTATTGCCTCCCTCGGGGATGATTTATACGCCAGAGTTTGGTAAATCTTAGTAATTATTCCGTGTCCTTGACCGACGTGGGCTTTCCACGTCTCTTCTATACCTGGCGATATCCGTGTACCGTATTCATATTATCTCCACCCTGTTTGTCTTTATCCAGAAACCGAGCATTCGCGTTGGCGATTGTGGGTCTCTTATACAGCGCCACTCGTGTCCTCACAGCCAGATGAACCGGTGTTGTGTCGAGCTTTAGCTCTTCTAGAGTCCACAAATTGCATTAGCCCCAAGCCCAAACTGGCGTTTCGCAATGGTTGCCATGGTATCTCCCAGAATCAACCGAGAAACTTGCAAAATGGGAGGGGAGAGCGGGTGGTGGTAAGGCGAGATCCAGTCCGAGGGGGGGGGGGGGTTCAAGTTGTGCAGAAAGGATTGTGACTATGCCCCCTGTGCTTCCTTCTACAGACAATGTGGGAGGGGGGCTGGCACGTGCCTGTTTTTCTCCTAGGAACCTCCTGGGATGATGGAGGGTGAGTGGATGAAACAAGCACCACATTAGGGTCGCGGGATCGGATTCGAACCCAGGACCTATTGCTCTGAGGACCAGTGTGCCGAGCTGAGACGGCTTGGATGAAATATTGAAGGTGTAGATAAGAAAAAAGCGCGCAATGCCGGGTGCGCTGTTTAGGCGTCTTCCATCAAATAATATGTTTCAGCGTCATATGTAGCTGATTACTGATTAGTCATTATGTCTGGTTGGAGAGGCAAAGGGCCATCCCACTATTCAGTCGGGAGTGGGACAGGCAGCGCGCAGTCGTGTCCACTTTTTCTAAAGGAGGGCATGGGATTTCTGTCTTACTGCTGTATTAAGCTGGCTGTCGAATGCCCCTGTGCAAATCATAAAGATTAAGCTAATAGCATACATAATCCTAGTTTTCTATGACTCATCACTGTTCACTCAAGGTACATAGCGTCCATGAATCGAGTTACCGCCAAGGAGAGTAAGACCCTTGGCGTTAATCAGTGCATAGTGGACAGTTCCACCAATACAACCGGCTCAAGCAGTAAATTACAGCCTATTATTAAGTACCTCACAACCATGGAACTAGCACTAAAAACTGACATTGTGATTATGATTAGACAAGCAACAATACCGAAAGGTCCCATACAGCCCACCTTTTTCTTCACTCCTATCCTGACGGAATAGCTTTCGCGCTTCCACCCTGCACAGATAATGCGGTCATATATATTCAACGCAGGGCCTGCCAAGGAATAAACTTTCTGCCCCTCTCACCATTATCACGGGGAAGGGCATCGGGGAATTTCCTCGGGTCTTTGTCATCCGTCGGTATGAAGCGGCCAGATAAGCGGGCGATAAATGGGGTTTTAAAGGCTCGAGGTCCACTCGCAGGGTGACGCGATCGCGGCAGTTCTCGGATGTTAATAAGGCGGCGATTGGTTGTTGTAGAAGGCGGCTTGGTTCAAGGTCCTCTATTCAGCTGCCTCCTCTCACGGTGTAAAAGCTCTCAGGAGAAGAAATAGAGGGTCATCGAGGCTAAACAAACTCGATCGTATTTATTGCGACACTATTATCAGAGGTTCTTCTTTATCCCTTAAGGCGTTGCATCAGCATTATAGGCGAATACACAATGACGTGAGTGTTATGGACTCTGTTGCTAAAGATATATCACAATGAATTCAGTGGTTAATATGCAACGCGCGTAAGCCGTATTAATAATGATAATTACTGGTAATGCATAGTTAATGTAGTCTTAAGCAAAGCGTTATCGTTGTTATTATTGAACACTTTCAAGGATAAATATGACACAAATATGTAATACGATTCAAACTGTTGTGATGTAGCATTAACTATGAACACTGCCAAGAACACTGAGGCATTCCCATATATATATATATATATATATATAGCCAGAATGTGCTAGGATGACTTCCAATAAATATTTCAAGTATAACGGAATGAGGGCTTATATTTCAGTATATTATAACAGTCCTATCTGTTGGGCTTCCGGCTCGGCATGCCTGGTTGTTACGCAACAACGCCTTTGCTAAGCGAGTGCACTCAAATGCGCATTGAAAAGTCAGTGCACACCGGCCCATAACATCGCTTTTGTATCAAGTTATGCATTCTGTACAAGGTACATTCCTGCATAACATTTTTATTATCCTTAGACAAAATATATGCCAGAAATATCATTATTGCCGCACGGAAAACATTACCAAAACCGGGAATACATTCGTTAGTTGGCATTTATATCATACACGAACCTTGATATTATGTTTTCTCGGCTTACGTGCCACCTTCTGGTTCTAAAATATTCCCCTTTGATAGTCAAGATATTTGTCTGTACACAGTGGGTTTTTGATAATCCCTTGACAATTATAGCTGTACTGTAATACACTATTTAGGGCCCCCGATCGTTTTGTTTTGACAAGGCGACACGCGGCGATTTTTTAAATCGACAAGGGGACATTACTGTAGTGCCCTTAACATCGTCGTGCAACATCCAGCCTTACGACTTGGACCTTTTCTTAAAATCGGCATGCGCCTTAGACCTTTTCTTAAAATCGACATGCGACATGGACCTTTTCTTAAAATCTTCTTGCCACTTGGACCTCTACTTAAAATCGACATGCAATATGGCTCCCCGCCCCTCCGCCTATAACAATAATTTGATTTAACCATTGTTCAAGTAATCCGTACGCAAACATATTTTAAGGCAAACATTTTATTACAAAAAAAATAATTGTGTTGACCTATTCTCGACCTCAATGCTTTCGACAATACGTGTACAACAGTAGTATTATCATATAAGCCACACATGCAAAAACAACACTACCGAACGCAGCATAGCAGCTGGATACAAGAAGAGGATAGCATCAGGATAGACATAAAGACAAATGATTTATATTTGATCAAGCTCGCTACGCGGGTTTCATCTTGGGGAAAAATGGAAACTATTGAAAAATATGACTCCCATATCCGGCCATTGAAGTAAATACTCATATTGACCGATCTGCCCACGCCTGCAATGCCACCTACTTCTATCCCAACGACTCTCAACTCCCGGGCACCCCCGCCCACAATTCAATACCCAGCCCCGTCCAACCGTATCAAGTCATCTACCGTCCTAGGTGGCGAACAAAAGACTCAGACTGCCTTCTATTGACAAGGCTCTGAATCATATCTACCGCGGGGCGGCGCCTCAAAAGAGACCTCGCGGCAACATTCTGCGTCAGTGAGGGTGCTTTACGGTGGAAAGTTGTTATATAATTACTACATTTCCGTTTGGATATCATATCATTTGTTGCTGCGATATTAGCAGTAAATAACGAGCTATGTCTGGTAAAAAAAAATCAGAAATGTTCGCCGTATTTTGCCAGGTAGCATACTGCCTTAATAGCGCCTTTAGGGTTACGCGGCTGTCGTCTTGTAGCTGATTTAGACTTTAATTTGATTTTGCACTGTACACAACTACTGTTCAATGTGAATACTAATGCCATCTACACAACCCTACGTCTGTTCAAATCACAATCATATACATGTCGGATAATACAAATGTTTAATGATTGCCATTGCCACTACTTAACGGTACCATTCAATCAAACTTGATAATGTGTGACATTTGCAAAGTCTTCGATGAAATACGATTATGACACAGTTATATAAAGGCAACTAATTGGTTCCTTATACGATCAAAGCCCATTTGCAACGCCGTTTTGTCAGGAAACATGCGTATATTCGTGTGAGCAGGTGCAAATACGATATAGCGTGTCGGTCATACCATATCATATCGGTGCATATTATTGCACCTTTTATTTGTTAGCATCTATCACAAAGTGTCTTGTCTCCAATTGTCAGGAATTTAGGAGCCTGAGAGGCTGCTCCAGAAAATCGTTTAAGAATACCAACGGCTCTTTGTTAATAGACCTTACAGCGTTACTACCCGTCATCTTCAATTGCATACCCACGGTTAAGTGCCGCCGTCTCAGCCGTTTACAGGCCTAACGACCACAGGGGATAGCCTTCGCCTTGACCTGAACAACTGAGTGACCCAAAAACCGCATGTTACATTCATGAGAAACCTACCAATTATGCCCACACAAACAGCGTTGCTCCACCAACCCTAAACTTTTAATCAAAGTAGTTACTAAAGGTGGTGATTAAATAAACTGTCGGCCTATCCGTCATTCATGGTGTGGGAACCAAACATCTACGTGACGTCATTCCCAGGGCAATGAGAGAAAGTTGCTCATATGCCTACCCTCCAGCGGGCAACTTGCGGCTGCCCCGTGCAATGGGCAGTCACGCTAATCTCGCGATTGTCTGTGTGGAACTTCCGGTTGATCGCAATCAGTGTGGAAGGGTCAACTTCCCCTCTCTCGATGGCGAACGCCCCCTGGCTGTGCCTTAACGGCCCATTATACGCAATATCCGGTGGCGATAAACGCGGAATGTAAACGACCCACAAACAGAGGGCTGTCGACAATTATCAGCATTTTATTGGCCCCTGCCGTACTATAGTTTTGGCTCCTTAGAATCCTGTAGCCAGAGCTGTTCGTGTTCGGCGACTGCTTGGACGTGTCTCTCCAGCCCAACCAAGCCTGGCTACCAAAGTGGTCAATGCAATGTAACCATGAGTTATGGTAAGCTACCCATAATAGCAAGGTAAAAGAACTCTATATTTGTGATTATTTTATGAAAGTATCCCAATTACACACCTTCTGGTGATTGTTTAGGGTCCCGTTTAAAAAATATTCTCCATGTTCCAAGTACACCCCCATTTCTCAAAATGACCAAAACTTGACACCTACCACGAATATGTAACTTGGAAATCTTAAACCTAGTGTAATACAGGAATGATATTCAAAAATGTAAATAGTAGCCACAAAAAATAACGGAATGCTAATAATACAGTGCAATTATACAAAATCAGGACAGTTTGTGCCATAATTCGAAATCACCACGTTCACAAAATTGGCTATCATTTCATATAAAAGGAAAATCGTGACACCAAACCACTTTTAAAAACTTCTAAGAACATCGTTCTTGTAATAAAAATAAAGAAAAATATAGTTAGCCTTGCAAATTACTCGAGAAACACGTCCTGAATCTTGAACATGTTGTTTCGCAGATATTTTTTGGCGCAGCTTATGTCACACCAATTATTAGTAATTTACGCCTTGTACTCACATTTGAATAAATCTGGTTGTTATATAATAGTCTTCCATATAATTATGATCCACACGAATGTTTACTGAACTATTTACAAGTTTTCTCGATGCCTGTTACATGAATTTTCCGAATTTATCACCAAGAGCCATTCTCGGGGAAATACCCTGTGAATGACGACACGAATTGGGTATTCCCCTGTGAATGCCGTAACGAGTTAGGGATTCCCCTTTCACTGACACCCGCCGATGCTTGTTGATGTTTACCGAGGTTATTTCTAAATCGCCGAAGCTTATTATACGATGCTCTATTCATTTTACCAACGTCACCACTTCGTTTGCTGTGTTTTATTCGTGCTTTGTTTCATTAGGACTGCGTAAAATCTCAGGGCTACGGCCCGCCGATGCTGGCCGCCCCGCCGATGCTGGCCGCCCCGCCGATGCTGGCCGATGTTTACCGAGGTCTGCTCAAAATCGCCAAGGCTTATTATTGGTAGCTCACCTTAAGGCAAATATGAGAATCGCCTTTGTAACGACTGCTATGACGTAGGTCGTGTATTTGTTCAAATCACCCTCCGACAAATAAGGCGACGCTTAAGTAGAACCAAATACTAAAAGCTATATAAGATATCTCGCTATACAATATACATATCGCCTTATCAGGCTATGCTTCAGAAATCACCTCGCAACGGGAATGAAAACTATATACCGCGTCGTGTTGGCCTTATATATTATTGGGATTTGGGGATTTCCTCTGGTGACATGTCAATTGACATTCTTGGATTTACTTTCATGTACCTAAAGCTGCCAGTTTCAAAATGAAAGTAAGGCAAGGAATATATAGAATGCCTTATAGCGTCAGCCTAATGTTTGTATCATTGTCTGCAGCCCAAAAAGCCATTGAGCCAATGTGCCTCAATTTTCGTCGCCTTTTCCTTCAGACCCATTGGCTAAACTACCTTGAGGACTAACTAAGGTACATATAATGGCGTTCCCATTATAATTGTTGTTGCGAGTTGACATTCACTGTCGCAGGGTTAAAGAAAGATACGTCATAGATACATGGAATTGTAGATGTGGCAGTACAAAGCAATTGCCAATTATTAATATCTTAATAAAACACCCCCCGCCAGACAGTCGGAGTGAATGGAAAACATATGAGACAAAGGGACACTGAAGTACGCAAATGCATTTAAGCATCAATATTAGCATGGAAGAGAGAGAAAAAACATAACAAGAAGCCAATTGTTGGACCACGCGCAAACAAAACTGTGTGCCAGGCATCCATGATGGATTTCTACCAGCTATGTGTCACGTGGAGGTAGTCATACCGGCCGTGGGCTGAGGAACAGACGTTCGGGCAAACAAAGGGTTCTGGCATAAGCAACTGAGGAGGGGTATGGGGTGTGCGGGTATGAGGTGGTATGAGGTGGGGGGGGGGGGGGGGGAGACATGAAAAGAGGAAGGCGCTTGGAATATGACCAATTTTTCTTCGACAACAAAATTCTTTCGAGATGCCGGGCGGCATTCGCTCTGGAATTCAAGCGCATTCAAGCGCAATATCTATAAAACTCCATCTCCAACTCTCCCCCCCCCCCCTCCCTCCATCTCTCTGTATCTCTCTCTCTCTCTCACGCTCCCATCTGCTCACTCCCCTACCTCATCGCACCTCACTGTCCCGTCCTGCCATTCCCGCAGTCAAACGCGCGGTCCTTGTTCCACCAGGGACCTGCCCGAAGCCTAGCAAGTGCACCCAGCGCTAGGCCTTGCTACATGGCACTATTCTTTTGGGGACTCTATTCCGGGAGCTGAATAATAACTTAATGGACCCCACATTTTCAAATTCGGTGTCCCGTCGAGTCACCTGTCGTTATGTTGGAGAAGACGCTGTGTGCGGGTCTGAAGTGTGTCAGCATGATTTATGCACCAGTCCCCGACTGCCACAGACAGTCCTACACGCCCTGTGTGGTATACCCAAGCATGCCGTCAATCCATGTCATCGGAATTGTACTTACATCTAATTTGACTTGTCGTATATTTAATCTTGCCCACGTTGATGGCATGCAGGCATGGTTGACCAATATATCAATGCGTCGGATTTCAGATCATGTTTCTCAGGCTTCTACTACCATTTGTATACGTTTCATGTGAATACTTTCCGTATTGCAATGTCGATGAAATCACGTTTTGTCTTATTCTTTTGCCAGATATTCACATCATGTGGTTTCAAACCAAACCTGGATCTTGGCTCGCAACTATCATAATATGTGGCACACATTTTACATTTCCAATATATCTTAATGTTAACGTTCCATTTTACAAGAGTATTTAGATCTTTGGGAATTAGCGGTAGTCCGCCACTGTTAGTCAATTATAGCCATAGTCAATTAAAGGGAAACTACTATCCAGGACTTTAAATGCAAAACTGTAAAACTTGTAAAAGTGTAGTATGCCTCAAATGTAAACGAGTGAAATGCAGTGCCGCATTACTGTGATTTGTTACAACTCCCTTCATGTTAAAAACATGTCTGTGTGATATTGTACAATCCATCGGGTCCTATTACGGAACCTTTTCGAATAGGCCTACAACAAATATAATATCATCTAGATTTTGACTTGACGGAAGTGTCATTAATGCATGTTATATTGTTATGCCCACATGGCCATATCCCCGCTAAATGTATCACGATTCGATAACAACTAAACCGGGTTTGTTGATTTGCTTGGTCGCCACAAGAGTAACTGAAACCGGTGTTGGCTAATTTTATCCTAGTGATTCGAAGGATTCGGCCGTTTTGTGGGGCTTGCGTAACCGATTGTGCGAAGACAGGGGCTTTTTAGTAAAGTCAATAGCATCACTTCAGCCTAATAAACTTAACGAATAAGGTGGAACCCACAGTCAACCCAGAAAGACCATAATTACGAGAACCAAAACACCATATTAAGACAAATTAAAGGAACTGAACTGAGCACCACAGATTCCAGGCAGGACATTCAGCATGATAGATTGTTATCAGTTATAATTGGCATCTGAGCGATTGATTTGTCGCCTACAGTGCATACAAGGATGTGTCTTAATTGCGGCTAATTTGACTGATTTAAACTGCATAAAATGGACTAACAGTCCAGAACGAACGCGTTTTGCTACGAAGTCACGAGGGTCCGAGGACCTGCAAACACCGGAGGTGAGGGGTGGGCGTGGGGGGGGGGGGGGGTAGCGCTATACCAAGAGCCTAAGCTCGATATTTGATTCCATTTCCATGTGCGAGACCCACGAATGAAGGGTGCGAATTCCCAGGGCACCGCAGGATCCGGTATTAATCCGGAATAATTTTATTTCTGTAAGGGACGCGGCCCCGGGCGAATATTTATTCTTTTTCTGTGATTCGACAATTTTGTGCGTAGCTCCTCAGCTGTTCCAGCGTTTTCGTTGTATTATACCGTATCGTATGTTTTACACGTCATATGGTTGTGTCAACACGAAGGAAGAGGGGACTGACGCTACTCGCCAATTGATGTTCATGTGGCGCAATTGGTGGCTCCTAACGGGCGCGATAATGACCGCAGCGTGTCTGTCTCCCTGGATGGGCTAAGCAACATGGGACAGAGCGGGCCATGTGCCGCTAACCAGCGTTGTCCCTCCTCTTTTTGGGGGACTGCATCAGGCTGGGTGCCCGTCGACGGTTTGGGCGAGTGCCGGGGGATTGTTCCGGTTGCGCGCCCACACGCCCCCCCCCCTCCCTCCCCTCCGCACCCCTTTCCAACGTGGGTTGTGCTGCTAGAGGCTACAGGAGTAGCTAAGGATTGTCGCGGGGAGGCAGATGTCTCATCCCAGCAGTTCGTGACCGTTGGCGTGATAGAGGAAAACTCGCTCCTCTCCCGGTTTCACTCAATCAACAAACTCATCCATCATGTCTCACATCAATCACGTGATCACGTTGACCAATGACAGCCCGGAGTCATAGCGCCATCGCCATCACTACCGCTACCCTCCCACAATTGCCCATGATGCACCGTCGCTTCCCATAATACGGCTTATTATTGCCTAGTGGTCTCCTCCTAAGCTTATCCACGGGGCGGGACTTTTGATCTCGACACATCGGGGATAGCCCCAATATAAAGACCAAGGAATATTAGCCCAGCAGTAGCAAATCTAGTCGATTCTAAATGCCTAATCTAAATGTTTGTCTTTCCTTGCAGCACGTCCCGAACAATATAAAGGATGTGGTGGATTTATCCTCACACCCCGCAAGTCAAACAGACGGAGCCCCGATCTGCGCGACACCCAAATCATTGGCTCTTGTTAGTGAAACAGACTTAACAGTCTATATTTCCTTCCAATCGTTCAGCTTCGCAGGCACAAGTTGATACCGGGCTTCTTACTGCCTGCTTATCCTAAGGTTCAAGGGTTTGAAGTTTCCAAATAGCCATCATTGATGACAAATACGCAAATTTACTATTTGCATCGGTGAACATTTGTAATAAAAACGTGTCTCTCTTGGGCATCGTCACTGTCCTCTCACCCAACAATTGTGCAGAAGCCATGGCATGCGCCCGTAAAAGTTTGTTCTTCTGTGTGGGCCATATGACGAATATTTAATGGCAAATAGTAAACCACAGGAAACAAACATCCGATGATGTAGTTTTGTCATGGCACTGACAGCCTAAACGCGGTCTTTGCCATTGGATATCGCCGGGGTTTTGTAGTCATTCGTCCATCAGCGATAATCTTCCATTGTATTCGTGGGTTCTAGCTAATGTATCGTGACCAACGTTAGGCAGAGGTAGGTCTCATCATTTGTGAAGCGGTTGAGAGGGACGAGGCCTGTTGGGCAGGGAGGATGATTTAAAACCATTTTACCTAAAACAAACGCAATGAATATATTTACATATATGCGATGAAGCGACTTTCTCTTCGTTATATACATATATCAACCTCAGTACCAACCGTTGAAACGTCAATATTGGTCCTGCTGCCATGCCAATGGTCCAGTAAAAGCAGTACTATATATAAAGTTAACAGTATATATTTAGACATGGGCGCCAATTGTTGAGTCTTATGCGTGTTGGTGCGCAGTCGGTCGATGCCTACGTGACCACATGGAGGCGTGATGGGACTCTATACATATTTGTGAGATCAACTTGTCTGGATTTGTCACAAAAGTCGCCGGCAATGGCTATGTGACCGCCTGTTTTATTGCCATCCTTTGTTGTCCAGACCGCACCGCCAATAATGAGACTGTGCAGCGGATTATAATGGCGGCCTGGTTATCCCATGTAATATTTGTTCCATGTATGACCATAATAATGTGCGCATGTATGAAGAAGCGTATCTTGTACTGGTCATTGCTGCCTGAAGCCGCTCCGCAGCGCTGGTAATGGACGACGAATATAACAAAAGGACCGGCTGGGATTCATGTCGTTGGTTGGAGGGCGTGGTGTGTGATGTGTGGTGTGTGATGTGTGGTGTTGGGCGAGGAGGGGGCGGGGGGTCGAAAGATCGGAAGGGGGCAATGGGGTGGTGGGTGGTGGGTAGTTGTAGGGGTGACCTGTTGGCGTCAGGGTAATACTGGCAGCGTGGGGCTCATTGAGAGGGAAAGGTAGTCAATCATGTATTCGGTGACCTCTGCACACAAAATGACCCGTGCTGAGTGGATGAGGAGGGGAACGAGGTGAATAACATGTTACAACGACACATATATTGCAATATCAGATATAGCAACAGATAATTACTAGAATATTTGATCGCAGTTGAATAATAATTGCCCCCCTCGGGGATGATTTATACGCCAGATTTATATTTGCTAGATGCTAGTAATTATTCCGTTTCCTTGACCGAAGTGTGCTTTTGATGTCTCTTCTATACCTTGTGATATCCGTGTACCGTATTCATATTATCTCCACCCTGGTTGCCCTTATCCAGAAACCAAGCATTCGCGGACCTTGGTGGTTGTGGGTCTCCCATACAGCGCCACTCGCGTCCTCACAGCCAGGTGAACCGGTGTGGTGTCTGGCTTTAACTCTTCACAAATTACATTAGCTCCAAGCCGGAAGCCGCGGGTGATGTACCCCTACTTCCTGCCTACCGGTGTTTGGCATTGGTTGCCATGGTAGCTTCCGGAAACCCCAGAGTGACAATCGAATTAGAACAAATCGCGTTGTTTGTTGGCAACGAAGGCGTCTTAATACGGCCCCCGTTTGGCACGACTATGCTAAGAATCACAGGTTTTTTTCTGGTAATGGTTATTTATGCAAATATTGTCTGTAGGAATGATTTGTATCCAGTTTCATATGAGTGTTAATACGATGCAAATTGAAGATATCTGTTCTATACTTCCATGTATAAGTAAAATGAAATATCGATAACAATCCATGTGCCGTGACACCGCTTGTTCATAAAAACATACGCTCAGCAGTAGCGGACCCAGGAATTTACGAAAGGAGGAGGAGGGCGGGGGACACCATTTCTTTAAGCAATATCCAGGCGCCGATCAACCGAGAAACTTGCGACCGGGGAGGGCAGGGCGGGTGTGTGTGTGGGGCGGGGGGGGGGGGGGAGGTTTGGTGTTACCCTTATAGAAACTGTGCTTTTCTAAACACCAGCGCACCAAATATGAAACAATACTTGAAAAAGGCATTACTTCATTATGACAATGTGTGGTAAACCGAAGCTTAAGATACTTTACCCAGACGATGCCAGTGCGGACGGCAAAATATGGGAAACAACGTTGGTGTCTACCTCTGCTCCTGTAGAAGCAATGCCAATCCCCATGGGAACGCGACGGGCGTGACTCATGACTAGGGCTGGTGGTCTAGGAGGGTTGGTTCCCAGTCTGGACGCACCAACTAACATGCCGTGCCAGCAGCCACGATGAAATGTATTGTGTTTTGGCTAAACTGGACCAAGGAACCTCCTGGAATGACGAAGGGTGAATGGATGAAACAAGCACCATATTAGGGTCGCGGGATCGGATTCGAACCCAGGACCTATTGCTCTGAGGACCAGTGTGCCGAGCTCTACACCAGTCACCCGTCGTGCCGCAAAGACGGCTGGGATGAAATAATGAAGGTGTAGATAAGAAACGAACGCGCAATGCTGGGTGCGTTGTTTAGGGGTCTTCCGTCAAATAATATGTCGCAGCGTCATATGTAGCTGATTACTGATTAGTCATTATGTCTGGTTGGAGAGGCAAAGGGCCATCCTACTATTCAGTGGGGAGTGGGACAGGCAGCGCGCAGTCGTATCCCTTGCGGGAAATTAAAAGTCCACTTTTTTTCTGAAGGGGGGCATGGGATTTGTGTCTTACTGTTGTATTAAGCTGGCTGTCGAATGCCCATGTGCAAATCGCAAAGATTAAGCTAATAGCATACATAATCCTAGTTTTCTATGACCCATCACTGAAGGTAGATAGCGTGTATGAATCGAGCCACCGCCAAGGAGAGTAAAACCCTTGGCGTTATTCAGTGCATAATGGACAGTTTCACATAATTACCTTTGTTATGTGCATAAATACAACAGCAGTAAATTACAGCCTATTATCAGGAAACCTTACAACCATGGAACTAAGACTAAAACTGACGTTGTGATTATAATTAGACAAGCAACAATACCGAAAGGTCCCATACAGCCCACCTTTTTCTTCACCCCTATCCAGTCGGAATAGCTTCCGCGCTTCTAGCCTGCACACATAATGTGGTCATATATATTCAACGCAGGGCCTGCCAAGGAATAAACTTTCTGCCCCTCTCACAATTATCACGGGGAAGAACCCTGGGGAATTTCCTCGGGTCTTGTCATCCGTCGATATGAAGCGGAAAGATAAGCGAGCGATAAATACTCATATTGAGCGATCTTCCCACGCTTTCAGTGCCACCTACTTCTATCCCAATGACTGTCCACTCCCGGGCAACCCCGCCCACAATTCATCACCCATGCCCGGTCAACCGTATCATGTCGTCTACGGTCCTAGGCTCAGTCTGCCTTCTATCGACAAGGCTCTGAATCATATCTACCATCGGGTGGCGCCTCGAAAGAGACCTTGCATCAATCAAAACCTTGGATCTATCATGAATTATTTCAACGGACCGTAGGAACGAGTAAACTACCATTTTGCGTCGATGAGGGCCCTTTACGGTGGAAAGGTTGTTATATATTTACTCCATTTCCCGTTTAGATGTCATATATTTTTTTGCTGCGATGTTATCAGTAAATAACAAGCTATGCCTGGTAAAAAAAATCAGAAATGTTCGCCGTATTTTGAAAAGTAGCATACTGCCTTAATAGCGCGACTTTAAGGTTATCCCGCTGACATCTGCTAGGCTGATTTAGACATTAATTTGATTTTGCCCTGTACACATCTACTATACTGTTGAAAGAGATGGTGATTAAATAAGCTGTCGGCCTATCCGTCATCCATGGTGTGGGAACCAAGCATCTCTGTGACGTAATTGCCAGGGAAATGAGAGAAAGTTGCTCATATGCCTACCTTCCAACGGGCAACTTGCGGCTGCCTCGTGCAATGGGCAGTCACGTTAAGTCTCGCGAGTGTCTATGTGATGTCCGGCGTGTGGAACTTCCGGTTTATCGCAATCAGTGTGGAGGGGTCAACTTCTTCTTTCTCGCTGGCGCGCGCCCCCTGACGGTGCCCTTACGGTTCATTATGCGCAATATCCGGTGGCGGTAAACGCGGAATATTAACGACCCACAAACAGAGGGATGTTGACAAGTTTCAGCATTTCATTGGCCCCTGTCGTACCATAGTGTTGGCTCCTTGGAATCCTGTAGCCAGAGCTGTTAGTGTCCGGCGACTGCTTGGAAGTGTCTCTCGGGCCCAACCAAGCTTGGATACAAGAGGTCAATGTAATGTAACCATGAGTTCAGGCAAAAATGAAAATGGTCTTTGTAACGACTGCAATGACGTAGGTGGTGTATTTGTTCAATTCACCCTCCGACAAATAAGGCGACGCTCAAGTAGAACCAAATACTAAAGAAAGACAGCTATCTCCTCACTATATTGGCATTGTCAACATGGATACATATATGTATATATATATATGGAAAATATATACGAGTATTTATATAGACATATATAACACATATACATGTTATACATAGGTATACAAGTATAAGATATCCCTATATATAATATACATAATGCCTTACCAGGCTATGCTTCAGAAATGACATCCCAACGGGAAAGCAAACTATATACCGCCTCGTGGTGACCCAATAAGTTATTGGTATTTTGGGATTTACTCTTGTGACATGTCAATTGACATTCTTGGATTTACTTTCATGAACCTAAATCTGCCATTCTAAAAATGAAAATAAGGCAAAACATATAAAACGCCAACTTAATATTTATATCGTGTTCAGGTCGCGTTCTATCGCTCGTCGCAGTGTTGGTAAAAATCCTATAATTCGGTCGTGCTTTATAAAATCGAGCCGTCAAAATCAAGTTCAAGTCATCTAGCCTAGTCACCCCACTCCCTTCCCCCCACACCCTCCTCCGCTCCTCTCGTTCCTCAGTGTCAACGATGAAGAGAGCCACTGGGGGCTTAGTCAGGTAGAAAATGACCCTAAAACAGTGGGAAAAAAACGCTCCTAGGTCGATATCAACGCAGTCCAAGGGGTCTGCAGCCCAATAAGCCATTGAGCCAATGTGCCTCCATGTTTTGCACTCACACGCCTTTATTGGGCGACGTCTCGGCGCACTTTCTTTCGGTAACATTGGATAAAAGAGGCGCCATGCACAATAAATTTGAAAACTAACTAAAGTACATAAAATGGCATTCCTATGATAATTGTTGTTGCGGGTTGACATTCACTGTCGCAGGGTTAAGGAAAGATACGTCATAGATACATGGAATTGTAGATGTTGCAGTACAAAGCAATTGCCACTTATTAATACTTTAATACACCACAGCCACCAGCCAGTCTGGGTAAATGGAAAACATATGAGACAAAGGGACACGTACAGTACGCAAATGCATTAAAGCATCAATATCAGCATGGAAGAGAGAGCAAAAACATAACAAGAAGCCAATTGTTGGACCACGCGCAAACAAAACTGTGTGCCAGGCATCCATGATGGATTTCTATCAGCCATGTGTCACGTGGAAGTAGTCATACCGGCCGTGGGCTGAGGAACAGACGTTCGGGCCAACAATGGGTTCTGGTATAGGCAACTGAGTAGGGGTATGGGGTGTGCGGGTATAAAGTAGGCACCGCGGGTGGGGGGGGGGGGTGCATGGAAGGAGGAAGGCGCTTGGAATATAACCAATTTTTCTTCGACAACATAATTCTTTAGAGATGCCGGGCGGCATTCCCTCTGGAGTTCAAACCACATATCCATGAACCGCCATCTCCAATACCGCCCCCCCTATCTCTATCCCTCTTACCTACACCCACCTGCTCCTGCTCACTCCTCTACCTCACCGCACGTCACTGTCCCGTGCTTCCATTCCCTCAGCCAAACGCGCGGTCCTTGTTCCACCAGGGACCTGCCCCAAGCCTAGCAGGTGCACCCAGTGCTAAGCCTTGCCACATGGCAGTATTCTCTCGGGGACTCCTTTCCGGGAGCTGAATAATAAATAATGGCCCCCACATTTTCAAATTCGGTTATAAGAAAGATTTTCCCGTCGCGTCACTTGTCGTTATGTTGGAGAAGACGCCGTGTACGGGTCTGAAGTGTGTCAGCAAGATTTATGCACCAGTCCCCGACTGCCACAGATACTCTTACGCGCCCTATGTGGTACATCCAAGCATGCCATCAATCCATGTCATCGGAATTGTACTTACATCTAATTTGGCTTGTCGTATATTTAATCTTGCCCACGTTGATGGCATGCAGGCATGGTTGACCAATATAACAATGCGTCGGATTTCAGATCATGTTTGCCAGGCTTCTACTATCATTTATCTACGTTTCATGTGAATACTTTCCGTATTGCAATGTCGATGAAATCACGTTTTGTCCTATTCTTTTGCCGCTCAAATCATGCCAATGTATATTTTGAACATTGCATAGAGCGTTGATATTGTTGTCCTTCATATTCACTTCCTGTGGTTTCAAACCAAACCTGGATCTTGGCTTACAACTATCATTACATGTGGCACACGTGCTACATTTCCATTATATCCTAATAATAATTTTTTATTTTACAAGAGTATTTAGATCTTTGGGAATTAGCGGTAGTCCGCCCCTGTTAGTCAATTATATCCATAGTCAATAAAGTGAAGGTACTTGCCAGGATTTTAAATGCAAAACTGTAAAATTTGTAAAAGTGTAGTATGCCTCAAATGTAAACGAGTGAAATGAAGTGCTGCGTTACTGGGATTTGTTACAACTCCCTTCATGTTAAAAACATGTCTGTGTGATATTGTACAATCCATCGGATCCTATTACGGACCCTTTTAAAATAGACCTACAATTCAATACAAATATAATATCATCTAGATTTTGACTTGACGGAAGTGTCATTAATGCATGTTATATTGTTATGCCCACATGGCCATGTCACCGCTAAACATATCACGATTCGATAACAACTAAAACGGATTTGTTGATTTGCTTGGTCGCCACAAGAGTAACTGAAGCCGGTGTTGGCTAATTTAATCCTAGTGATTCGAAGGATTCGGTCGTTTTGTGGGGCTTGCGTAACCGATTGTGCGAAGACAGGGGCTTTTTAGTAAAGTCAATAGCATCACTTCAGCCTAATAAACTTAATGAATAAGATGCGACCCACAGTCAACCCAGAAAGAGCATTACGACAACCAAGACAACATATTAGGACAAATTAAAGGAACTGAACTGAGCACCATAGATTCCAGGCAGGACATTCAGCATGATAGATTGTTATCAGTTATAATTGGCATCTGAGCGATTGATTTGTCGCCTGCTGTGCACACAAGGATGTGTCTTAATTGTGGATAATTTGACTGATTAAAACTGCATAAAATTGACTAACAGTCCAGAACGAACGCGTTATGTTACCGGAGTCACGAGGGTCCGAGGACCTGCAAACACCGGAAATGCCAGGAACTTGGTGACCAGGTACGACCATAAGGCTGGGCGGTAGGAGGAGGTGAGGGGTTGGGGGTGGGAGTGGGGTGGGGTAGCGCTATACCAAAGCCTAAGCTCGATATTAGATTCCATTTCCATGTGCTAAACCCACGGATGTAGGGTGCGAATTCCCAGGGCACCGCAGGATCCGGTATTTGGCCTTCGGGGTTATGGCATACATTACATAATCCGGACTAATTTGATTTTTGTAAGGGACGCGGCCCCGGGCGAATATTTATTCTTTTTCTGCGATTCGACAATTTTGTGCGTAGCTCCTCATCTGATTCAGCGTTTTTGTTGTATTATACCGCATCGTATGTTTTACACGTCATATGGTTGTGTCAACACGAAGGAAGAGGGGACTGACGCTGCTCGCCAATTGATGTTCATGTGGCGCAATTGGTGGCTCCTAACGAGCGCGATAATGACCGCAACGTGTCTGTTTCCCTGCATGGGCTAAACAACATGGGACAGAGCGGGCCATGTGCCGCTAACCAGCGTTGTCTCCCTCCTCCTTTTGGGGGACTGCATCAAGATGGTGCCCGTGGACGGTTTGGGCGAATGGCGGGGGATTGTTCGGGTTGCACGCCCCTCGAACGCCCCCGTGCTACTGCTAGAGACTGCAGGAGTAGCTAAGGATTGTCGCTGGGAGCGCAGATGTCCCATCCCAGCAGTTCATGACCGTTGGCGTGATAGAGAAAAACTCGCTCCTCTCCCGGTTTCAATCAATCAACAAACTCATCCGTCATGTCTCACATCAATCACGTAATAGCGTTGACCAATGACAGCGCGGAGTCATAGCGCCATCGCCATCACTACCGCTACTCTCCCACAATCCCCCATGATGCACCGTCGCCTACCATAATACGGCTTATTATGGTCAAGTGGTCTCCTCCTAAGCTTATCCACGGGGCGGGGCCTTTGCTCTCGACACATGGGGGATAGTCCCAATATAAAGACCAAGGAATATTAGCCCAGCGGGAGCAAATCTAGTCGAATCAGATGTGCACGACTTTAATCATTTCATTATTAGTCCTTCGATGTCAATACCAGTCTGCACCGGAGCTCAGTCCTAGAAACTCTAAATGTTTATGTTTCCTTGCAGCACGTCCACAGCAATATAAAGGATGTGGTGGATTCATCAACACACCCCGATCTGCACGACACTCAACACATTGGCTCCTGTTAGTGACACAGATTTACCAGTCTGTATTTCCTTCCAATCGTTCCGCTTGGCGGACACAAGTTGATACCGGCCATCTTACTGCCTGCTTATCCTAAGGTTCAAGTGTTATGAAGTTTCCAAATAGCCATCATTGATGATAAATACACAAATGTATAGTATATTTCCGCGCAGAGTACTATTTGCACCAGTAACTATTTGTAATAAAGCGCGTCTTTCCTGGGCATCGTCACTGTCCTCACACCCAACATGTGTGCAGAAGCTATGACATGCGCCCGTAAAAGTTCTTCTGACTGGGTCATACGACGAATATTGAATGTCAAATAGTAAACCACAGGAAGTAGGCACCCGATGAAGTAGTTTTGACATGGCGCTGACAGCTTAAACGCGGTCCTTGCAAATGTACCGTCACCAACGTTGAGCAGAGGTAGATCTCATGATTTGTGAAGCAGTTGAGAGGGACGAAGCACGATGTTTGAAACCATCTTACCTAAAATAACGCCATGAATATATTTCTACATATTTACATATATGCGATGAAGCGGATTTCTCTTCGCTATATACATATATAGCGAGTATATGTATATGTACCAGCCGTTGAACCGTCAATATTGGTCTTGCTGTCACGCTAATGGTCCAGTAGAAACAGTATTATATATAAAGTTACCGGTATATATTTAGCCAACTGGCGGCAACTGTTGAGTCTTATACGCGTTGATGCGCAGTCGGTCGATGCCTACGAGACCACATGGAGGCGTGATGGGGCTCTATGCATATTTGTGAGTTGTCTGGATTTGTCAAAAAAGTCGCCGGCAGTGGCTATGTGACCGCCTGTTTTATTGCCCTCCTTTGTTGTCCAGACCGCACCGCCAATAATGAGACTGTGCAGCGGATTATAATGGCGGCCTGGTTATTCCGTGTAATATTCATTCACTGTATGACCATAATATTGTGAGCATGTATGAAGAAGCGTATCTTGTGCCGGATACGCTGCTCTGGTAATGGACGAGCAATATAACAAGAGAACCGGCTGAGGTTCATATCGTTGGTTGGCCGGGGTTGTGGGTGGTGTGTGGTGTGTGGTGTTGGGTGAGGAGGGAGAGCGGGGAGGGAGGGGTGGGCGGGGTCGAGAGATCAGAAGAAGGCAATGGGGTCATGGGGGCCGTGATAAAGGTAGTCGACCATGTATTCTGTGTTCCCTGCACACACAATGACCCGTGCTGAGTGGACGAGGAGTGGAACGAGATGAATAACATGTTACAACGACACACATATTGCAATATCAGATATACCAACTAGATAACTAGAAGAATATTTGGTCGTAGTTGAATAATTATTGCCTCCCTCGGGGATGATTTATACGCCAGAGTTTGGTAAATCTTAGTAATTATTCCGTGTCCTTGACCGATGTGTGCTTTCCACGTCTCTTCTATACCTGGCGATATCCGTGTACCGTATTCATATTATCTCCACCCTGTTTGTCTTTATCCAGAAACCGAGCATTCGCGTTGGCGATTGTGGGTCTCTTGTAAAACCCCCACTCGTGTCCTCACGGCCAGATGAACCGGTGTTGTGTCGAGCTTTAGCTCTTCTAGAGTCCACAAATTGCATTAGCCCCAAGCCGTAAGCCGCATGTGACGTACCCAATTTCCTGTAAACCTGGCGTTTCGCAATGGTTGCCATGGTATCTCCCGGAATCAACCGAGAAACTTGCAAAATGGGAGGGGAGAGCGGGTGGTGGTAAGGTGAGATCCAGTCCGGGGGCGGGGGGGATTCAAGTTGTGCAGAAAGGATTGTGACTATGCCCCCTGTGCTTCCTTCTACAGACAATGTGGGAGGGGGGGGGCACGTGCCTGTTTTTCGCCTAGGAAACTCCTGGGATGATGGAGGGTGAGTGGATGAAACAAGCACCATATTAGGGTCGCGGGATCGGATTCGAACCCAGGACCTATTGCTCTGAGGACCAGTGTGCCGAGCTGAGACGGCTTGGATGAAATAATGAAGGTGTAGATAAGACCAAAACGCGCAATGCCGGGTGCGCTGTTTAGGCGTCTTCCATCAAATAATATGTTTCAGCGTCATATGTAGCTGATTACTGATTAGTCATTATGTCTGGTTGGAGAGGCAAAGGGCCATCCCACTATTCAGTGGGGAGTGGGACAGGCAGCGCGCAGTCGTGTCCACTTTTTCTAAAGGAGGGCATGGGATTTCTGTCTTACTGCTGTATTAAGCTGGCTGTCGAATGCCCCTGTGCAAATCATAAAGATTAAGCTAATAGCATACATAATCCTAGTTTTCTATGACTCATCACTGTTCACTCGAGGTACATAGCGTGCATGAATCGAGCTACCGCCAAGGAGAGTAAGACCCTTGGCGTTAATCAGTGCATAGTGGACAGTTCCACATAATTACCTTTGTTATGTGCATAAATACAACCGGCTCAAGCAGTAAATTACAGCCTATTATTAAGTACCTCACAACCATGGAACTAGCACTAAAAACTGACATTGTGATTATGATTAGACAAGCAACAATACCGAAAGGTCCCATACAGCCCACCTTTTTCTTCACTCCTATCCAGTCGGAATAGCTTTCGCGCTTCCACCCTGCACAGATAATGTGGTCATATATATTCAGCGCAGGGCCTGCCAAGGAATAAACTTTCTGCCCCTCTCACCATTATCACGGGGAAGGGCACCGGGGAATTTCCTCGGGTCTTTGTCATCCGTCGGTATGAAGCGGCCAGATAAGCGGGCGATAAATGGGGTTTTAAAGGCTCGAGGTCCACTCGCAGGGTGACGCGATCGCGGCAGTTCTCGGATGTTAATAAGGCGGCGATTCGTTGTTGTAGAAGGCGGCTTGGTTCAAGGTCCTCTATTCAGCTGCCTCCTCTCACGGTGTGAAAGCTCTCAGGAGACGAAATAGAGGGTCATCGAGGCTAAACAAACTCGATCGTATTTATTGCGACACTATTATCAGAGGTTCTTCTTTATCCCTTAAGGCGTTGCATCAGCATTATAGGCGAATAAACAATGACGTGAGTGTTATGGACTCTGTTGCTAAACATATATCACAATGAATTCAGTGGTTAATATGCAACGCGCGTAAGCCGGATTAATAATGATAATTACTGGTAATGCATAGTTAATGTAGTCTTAAGCAAAGCGTTATCGTTGTTATTATTGAACACTTTCCAAGATAAATATGACACAAATATGTAATACGATTCAAACTGTTGTGATGTAGCATTAACTATAAATAATGCCAAGAACACTGAGGCATTCCCATATATATATATGTATATATATATATATAGTATAAGTATAACGGAATTAGGGCTTATATTTCAGTATATTATAACAGTCCTATCTGTTGGGCTTCCGGCTCGGCATGCCTGGTTGTTACGCAACAACGCCTTTGCTAAGCGAGTGCACTCAAATGCGCATTGAAAAGTCAGTGCACACCGGCCCATAACATCGCTTTTGTATCAAGTTATGCATTCTGTACAAGGTACATTCCTGCATAACATTTTTATTATCCTTAGACAAAATATATGCCAGAAATATCATTATTGCCGCACGGAAAAACATTAGCAAAACCGGGAATACATTCGTTAGTTGGCATTTATATCATACACGAACCTTGATATTATGTTTTCTCGGCTTACGTGCCACGTTCTCGTTCTAAAATATTCCCCTTTGATAGTCAAGATATTTGTCTGTACACAGTGCGTTTTTGATAATCCCTTGACAATTATATCTGTACTGTAATACACTATTTAGGGCCCCCGATCGTTTTTTTTGGACAAGGCGACACGCGGCGATTTTTTAAATCGACAAGGGGACATTACTGTAGTGCCCTTAACATCGTCGTGCAACATCCAGCCTTACGACTTGGACCATTTCTTAAAATCGATATGCGCCTTAGACCTTTTCTTAAAATCGACATGCGACATGGACCTTTTCTTAAAATCTTCCTGCCACTTGGACCTCTACTTAAAATCGACATGCGACATGGCTCCCCGCCCCTCCGCCTATAACAATAATTTGTTTTAACCATTGTTCAAGTAATCCGTACGCAAACCTATTTTAAGGCAAACATTTTATTACAAAACAAATAATTGTGTTGACCTAGTCTCGACCTCAATGCTTTCGACAATACGTGTACAACAGTAGTATTATCATATAAAGCCACACATGCAAAAAAAACACTACCGAACGCAGCATAGCAGCTGGATACAAGAAGAGGATAGCATCAGGATAGACATAAAGACAAATGATTTATATTTGATCAAGCTCGCTACGCGGGTTTCATCTTGGGGAAAAATGGAAACTTTTGAAAAATATGACCCCATATCCGGCCATTGAAGTAAATACTCATATTGACCGATCTTCCCACGCCTGCAATGCCACCTACTTCTATCCCAACGACTCTCAACTCCCGGGCACCCCCGCCCACAATTCAATACCCAGCCCCGTCCAACCGTATCAAGTCATCTACCGTCCTAGGTGGCGAACAAAAGGCTCAGCCTGCCTTCTATTGACAAGGCTCTGAATCATATCTACCGCGGGGCGGCGCCTCGAAAGAGACCTCGCGGCAACATTCTGCGTCAGTGAGGGTGCTTTACGGTGGAAAGGTTGTTATATAATTACTTCATTTCCGTTTGGATATCATATCATTTGTTGCTGCGATATTAGCAGTAAATAACGAGCTATGTCTGGTGAAAAAAAATCAGAAATGTTCGCCGTATTTTGCAAGGTAGCATACTTCCTTAATAGCGCCCTTAGGGTTACGCGGCTGTCGTCTTGTAGCTGATTTAGACTTTAATTTGATTTTGCACTGTACACAACTACTGTTCAATGTGAATACTAATGCCATCTACACAACCCTACGTCTGTTTAAATCACAATCATATACATGTCGGATAATACAAATGTTTCATGATTTCCATTGCCACTACTTAACGGTACCATTCAATCAAACTTGATAATGTGTGACGTTTGCAAAGTGGTCTTCGATGAAATACGATTGTGACACAGTTATATAAAGGCAACTAATTGGTTCCTTATCCGATCAAAGCCCATGTGCAACGCCGTTTCGTCAGGACACATGCGTATATTCGTGTGAGCAGGTGCAAATACGATATAGCGTGTCGGTCATACCATATCATATCGGTGCATATTATTGCACCTTTTATTTGTTAGCATCTATCACAAAGTGTCTTGTCTCCAATTGTCAGGAATTTAGAAGCCTGAGAGGCTGCTCCAGAAAATCGTTTAAGAGTACCAACGGCTCTCTGTTAATAGGCCTTACAGCGTTACTACCCGTCATCTTCAATTGCATACCCACGGTTAAGTGCCGCCGTCTCAGCCGTTTACAGGCCTAACGACCACAGGGGATAGCCTTCGCCTTGACCTGAACAACTGAGTGACCCAAAAACCGCATGTTACATTCATGAGAAACCTACCAATTATGCCCACACAAACAGCGTTGCTCCACCAACCCTAAACTTTTAATCAAAGCAGTTACTAAAGGTGGTGATTAAATAAAATGTCGGCCTATCCGTCATTCATGGTGTGGGAACCAAACACCTACGTGACGTCATTCCCAGGGCAATGAGAGAAAGTTGCTCATATGCCTACCCTCCAGCGGGCAACTTGCGGCTGCCCCGTGCAATGGGCAGTCACGCTAATCTCGCGATTGTCTGTGTGGAACTTCCGGTTGATCGCAATCAGTGTGGAAGGGTCAACTTCCCCTCTCTCGATGGCGAACGCCCCCTGGCGGTGCCTTAACGGCCCATTATACGCAATATCCGGTGGCGATAAACGCGGAATGTAAACGACCCACAAACAGAGGGCTGTCGACAATTATCAGCATTTTATTGGCCCCTGCCGTACTATAGTTTTGGCTCCTTAGAATCCTGTAGCCAGAGCTGTTCGTGTTCGGCGACTGCTTGGACGTGTCTCTCCAGCCCAACCAAGCCTGGCTACCAAAGTGGTCAATGCAATGTAACCATGAGTTATGGTAAGCTACCCATAATAGCAAGGTAAAAGAACTCTATATTTGTGATTATTTTATGAAAGTATCCCAATTACACACCTTCTGGTGATTGTTTAGGGTCCCGTTTAAAAAATATTCTCCATTTTCCAAGTACACCCCCATTTCTCAAAATGACCAAAACTTGACACCTACCACGAATATGTAACTTGGAAATCTTAAACCTAGTATAATACAGGAATGATATTCATAAATGTAAATAGTAGCCACAAAAAATAACGGAATGGTAATAATACAGTGCAATTATACAACATCAGGACAGTTTGTGCCATAATTCGAAATCACCACCTTCACAAAATTGGCTATCATTTCATATAAAATGAAAATCGTGACACCAAACCACTTTTAAAAGCTTCTAAGAACATCGTTCTTGTAATAAAAATAAAGAAAAATATAGTTAGCCTTGCAAATTACTCGAGAAACACGTCCTGAATCTTGAACATGTTATTTCGCAGATAGTTTTGGCGCAGCTTATGTCACACTAATTATTAGTAATTTACGCCTTGTACTCACATTTGAATAAATCTGGTTGTTATATAATAGTCTCCCATATAATTATGATCCACACGAATGTTTACTGAACTATTTACAAGTTTTCTCGATGCCTGTTACATGAATTTTTCGAATTTATCACCAAGAGCCATTCTCGGGGAAATACCCTGTGAATGACGACACGAATTGGGTATTCCCCTGTGAATGCCGTAACGAGTTAGGGATTCCCCTTTCACTGACACTCGCCGATGCTTGTTGATGTTTACCGAGGTCTTTTCTAAATCGCCGAAGCTTATTATACGATGCTCTATTCATTTTACCAACGTCACCACTTCGTTTGCTGTGTTTTATTCGTGCTTTGTTTCATTAGGACTGCGTAAAATCTCAGGGCTACGGCCCGCCGATGCTGGCCGCCCCGCCGATGCTGGCCGCCCCGCCGATGCTGGCCGATGTTTACCGAGGTCTGCTCAAAATCGCCAAGGCTTATTATTGGTAGCTCACCTTAAGGCAAATATGAGAATCGCCTTTGTAACGACTGCTATGACGTAGGTCGTGTATTTGTTCAAATCACCCTCCGACAAATAAGGCGACGCTTAAGTAGAACCAAATACTAAAAGGTATATAAGATATCTCGCTATACAATATACATATTGCCTTATCAGGCTATGCTTCAGAAATCACCTCGCAACGGGAATGAAAACTATATAACGCGTCGTGTTGGCCTTATATATTATTGGGATTTGGGGATTTCCTCTGGTGACATGTCAATTGACATTCTTGGATTTACTTTCATGTACCTAAAGCTGCCAGTTTCAAAATGAAAGTAAGGCAAGGAATATATAGAATGCCTTATAGCGTCAGCTTAATGTTTGTATCATTGTCTGCAGCCCAAAAAGCCATTGAGCCAATGTGCCTCAATTTTTTGCACTCGCGCGCCTTTATTGGGCGACGTTTCGTCGCCTTTTTCTTCAGACCCATTGGCTAAACTACCTTTGAGGACTAACTAAGGTACATATAATGGCGTTCCCATTATAATTGTTGTTGCGAGTTGACATTCACTGTCGCAGGGTTAAAGAAAGATACGTCATAGATACATTGCATTGTAGATGTGGCAGTACAAAGCAATTGCCAATTATTAATATCCTAATAAAACTCCCCCCGCCAGACAGTCGGAGTAAATGGAAAACATATGAGACAAAGGGACACTGAAGTACGCAAATACATTTAAGCATCAATATTAGCATGGAAGAGAGAGCAAAAAAATAACAAGAAGCCAATTGTTGGACCACGCGCAAACAAAACTGTGTGCCAGGCATCCATGATGGATTTCTACCAGCTATGTGTCACGTGGAGGTAGTCATACCGGCCGTGGGCTGAGGAACAGACGTTCGGGCAAACAAAGGGTTCTGGCATAAGCAACTGAGGAGGGGTATGGGGTGTGCGGGTATGAGGTGGTATGAGGTGGGGGGGGGGAGACATGAAAAGAGGAAGGCGCTTGGAATATGACCAATTTTTCTTCGACAACAAAATTCTTTCGAGAGGCCGGGCGGCATTCGATCTGGAATTCAAGCGCGATATCTATAAAACGCCATCTCCAACTCTCCCCCCCTACCCCCTCCCTCCATCTCTCTGTATCTCTCTCTCTCTCTCACGCTCCCATCTGCTCACTCCCCTACCTCATCGCACCTCACTGTCCCGTCCTGCCATTCCCGCAGTCAAACGCCCGGTCCTTGTTCCACCAGGGACCTGCCCGAAGCCTAGCAAGTGCACCCAGCGCTAAGCCTTGCTACATGGCACTATTCTTTTGGGGACTCTATTCCGGGGGCTGAATAATAACTTAATGGACCCCACATTTTCAAATTCGGTGTCCCGTCGAGTCACCTGTCGTTATGTTGGAGAAGACGCTGTGTGCGGGTCTGAAGTGTGTCAGCATGATTTATGCACCAGTCCCCGACTGCCACAGACAGTCCTACACGCCCTGTGTGGTATACCCAAGCATGCCGTCAATCCATGTCATCGGAATTGTACTTACATCTAATTTGACTTGTCGTATATTTAATCTTGCCCACGTTGATGGCATGCAGGCATGGTTGACCAATATATCAATGCGTCGGATTTCAGATCATGTTTCTCAGGCTTCTACTATCATTTGTATACGTTTCATGTGAATACTTTCCGTATTGCAATGTCGATGAAATCACGTTTTGTCTTATTCTTTTGCCAGATATTCACATCATGTGGTTTCAAACCAAACCTGGATCTTGGCTCGCAGCTACCATAATATGTGGCACACATTTTACATTTCCAATATATCTTAATGTTAACGTTCCATTTTACAAGAGTATTTAGATCTTTGGGAATTAGCGGTAGTCCGCCACTGTTAGTCAATTATAGCCATAGTCAATTAAAGTGAAACTACTATCCAGGATTTTTATGCAAAACTGTAAAACTTGTAAAAGTGTAGTATGCCTCAAATGTAAACGAGTGAAATGCAGTGCCGCATTACTGTGATTTGTTAAAAATCCCTTCATGTTAAAAACATGTCTGTGTGATATTGTACAATCCATCGGGTCCTATTACGGAACCTTTTCGAATAGACCTACAATTCAATACAAATATAATATCATCTAGATTTTGACTTGACGGAAGTGTCATTAATGCATGTTATATTGTTATGCCCACATGGCCATATCCCCGCTAAATGTGTCACGATTCGATAACAACTAAACCGGGTTTGTTGATTTGCTTGGTCGCCACAAGAGTAACTGAAACCGGTGTTGGCTAATTTTATCCTAGTGATTCGAAGGATTCGGCCGTTTTGTGGGGTTTGCGTAACCGATTGTGCGAAGACAGGGGCTTTTTAGTAAAGTCAATAGCATCACTTCAGCCTAATAAACTTAACGAATAAGGTGCAACCCACAGTCAACCCAGAAAGACCATAATTACGACAACCAAAACACCATATTAAGACAAATTAAAGGAACTGAACTGAGCACCACAGATTCCAGGCAGGATATTCAGCATGATAGATTGTTATCAGTTATAATTGGCATCTGAGCGATTGATTTGTCGCCTACAGTGCATACAAGGATGTGTCTTAATTGCGGCTAATTTGACTGATTTAAACTGCATAAAATGGACTAACAGTCCAGAACGAACGCGTTTTGCTACGAAGTCACGAGGGCCCGAGGACCTGCAAACACCGGAAATGCAAGGAACTTGGTGATCAGGTACGACCATAAAGCAGGGCGGTAGGAGGAGGTGAGGGGTGGGCGTGAGGGGGGGGGGGCGGGGGGAGCGCTATACCAAGAGCCTAAGCTCGATATTAGATTCCATTTCCATGTGCTAGACCCACGAATGAAGGGTGCGAATTCCCAGGGCACCGCAGGATCCGGTATTAATCCGGAATAATTTTATTTCTGTAAGGGACGCGGCCCCGGGCGAATATTTATTCTTTTTCTGTGATTCGACAATTTTGTGCGTAGCTCCTCAGCTGTTTCAGCGTTTTCGTTGTATTATACCGTATCGTATGTTTTACACGTCATATAGTTGTGTCAACACGAAGGAAGAGGGGACTGACGCTGCTCGCCAATTGATGTTCATGTGGCGCAATTGGTGGCTCCTAACGGGCGCGATAATGACCGCAGCGTGTCTGTTTCCCTGCATGGGCAAAACAACAAGGGACAGAGCGGGCCATGTGCCGCTACCCAGCGTTGTCTCCCTCCTCCTTTTGGGGGACTGCATCAAGATGGTGCCCGTCGACGGTTTGGGCGAGTGCCGGGGGATTGTTCCGGTTGCGCGCCCACGCGCCCCCCCCCCCCCCTCTCCCTCCCCTCCGCACCCCTTTCCAACGTGGGTTGTGCTGCTAGAGGCTACAGGAGTAGCTAAGGATTGTCGTGGGGAGGCAGATGTCTCATCCCAGCAGTTCGTGACCGTTGGCGTGATAGAGGAAAACTCGCTCCTCTCCCGGTTTCACTCAATCAACAAACTCATCCATCATGTCACACATCAATCACGTGATCACGTTGACCAATGACAGCCCGGAGTCATAGCGCCATCGCCATCACTACCGCTACCCTCCCACAATTGCCCATGATGCACCGTCGCTTCCCATAATACGGCTTATTATTGCCTAGTGGTCTCCTCCTAATCTTATCCACTGGGCGGGACTTTTGATCTCGACACATCGGGGATAGCCCCAATATAAAGACCAAGGAATATTAGCCCAGCAGTAGCAAATCTAGTCGATTCTAAATGTCTAATCTAAATGTTTGTCTTTCCTTGCAGCACGTCCCGAACAATATAAAGGATGTGGTGGATTTATCCTCACACCCCGCAAGTCAAACAGACGGAGCCCCGATCTGCGCGACACCCAAATCATTGGCTCTTGTTAGTGAAACAGACTTAACAGTCTATATTTCCTTCCAATCGTTCAGCTTCGCAGGCACAAGTTGATACCGGGCTTCTTACTGCCTACTTATCCTAAGGTTCAAGGGTTTGAAGTTTCCAAATAGCCATCATTGATGACAAATACGCAAATTTACTATTTGCATCGGTGAACATTTGTAATAAACACGTGTCTCTCTTGGGCATCGTCACTGTCCTCTCACCCAACAATTGTGCAGAAGCCATGGCATGCGCCCGTAAAAGTTTGTTCTTCTGTGTGGGCCATATGACGAATATTTAATGGCAATAGTAAACCACAGGAAACAAACATCCGATGGTGTAGTTTTGTCATTTCACTGACAGCCTAAACGCGGTCTTTGCCATTGGATATCGCAGGGGTTTTGTAGTCATTCGTCCATCAGCGATAATCTTCCATTGTATTCGTAGGTTCTAGCTAATGTATCGTCACCAACGTTAGGCAGAGGTAGGTCTCATCATTTGTGAAGCGGTTGAGCGGGACGAGGCATGTTGGGCAGAGAGGATGATTTAAAACCAATTTACCTAAAACAAACGCAATGAATATATTTACATATATGCGATGAGCGACTTTCTCTTCGTTATATACATATATCATCCTCAGTACCAACCGTTGAAACGTCAATATTGGTCCTGTTGCCGTGCCAATGGTCCAGTAAAAGCAGTATTATATATAAAGTTACCAGTATATATTTAGACATGAGCGCCAATTGTTGAGTCTTATACGTGTTGGTGCGCAGTCGGTCGATGCCTACGTGACCACATGGAGGCGAGATGGGTTTCTATACATATTTGTGAGACCAACTTGTCTGGATTTGTCACAAAAGTCGCCGGCAATGGCTATGTGACCGCCTGTTTTATTGCCCTCCTTTGTTGTCCAGACCGCACCGCCAATAATGAGACTGTGCAGCGGATTATAATGGCGGCCTGGTTATTCCATGTAATATTCATTCCATGTATGACCATAATAATGTGAGCATGTATGAAGAAGCGTATCGTGTGCTGGTCACTGCTGCTCTGGTAATGGACGAGCAATATAACAAAAGGGCCGCTGGGGTTCATGTCGTTGGTTGGCCGGGGTGGTGTGTGGTGTGCGGTGTGGGCTGTTGGGTGAGTACGGGGCCGGCGGGGGGGGTCGAAAGATCGGAAGGAGGTAATGGGGTGGTTGGTGTTGGGTAGTTGTAGGGGTGACCTGGAAGCGTGGGGGTCATGGAGAGATATAAGTAGTCAATCAAGTATTCGGTGACCCCTGCACACAAAATGACCCGTCCTTAGTGGAAGAGGAGTGGAACGAGATGAATAACATGTTACAACGACACACATATTGCAATATCAGATATAACAACAAAAGAATATTTGGTTTTAGTTGAATAATAATTGCCCCCCTCGGGCATGATTTATGCGCCAGAGCTTGCTAGATCTTACTAAGTTATTCCGTTTCCTTGAACGAGGTTTGCTTTCGACGTCTCTTCTATACCTGGCGATATCCGTGTACCGTATTCATCTTATCTCCACCCTGGTTGCCCTTATCCAGAAACCAAGCACTCGCGGACCTTGGTGCTTGTGGGTCTCCCATACAGCGCCACTCGCGTCCTCACAGCCAGGTGAACCGGTGTTGTTTCTAGCTTGAGCTCTTCACAAATTGCATTAGCCCCAAGCTGGAAGCCGCGGGTGACGTACCCCTGTTTCCTGTCTACTGGTGTTTGACATTGGTTGCCATGGTAGCTGCCAGAAACCCCAGAGTGACGATCGAATTAGAACAAATCGCGTTGTTTGTTGGCAACGAAGGCGTCTTAATACGGCCCCCGTTTGGCACGACTATGGTAAGAATCACGTTTTTTTCTGGTAATGGCTGTTTATGCAAATATTGTCTGTGGGTAAGATTTGTATCCAGTCTCATATGAGTTTTAATACCATGTAAATTGAAGATATATGTTCTATACTTCCATGTATAAGTAAAATGAAATATCGATAACAATCCATGTGCCGTGACACCGCTTGTTCACAAAAACATACGCTCAGCAGTAGCGGATCCAGGAATTTACGAAAGAAGGAGGAGGGCGGATGACACCATTTATTTAAGTAATATCCGGACACCGATCAATCGAGAAACTTGCGATCGGGGAGGGCAGGAAGGGGGGGGGGGTCGAGTGTTACCCTTAACGAAACTGTGCTTTCCTATAGACACTAGCGCACCAAATATGAAACAATACTTGAAAAAACATTACTTCATTATGGCAGTGCGTGGTAAACCGAAGCTTAAGATACCTTACCCAAACAATGCCAGTGCGGACGGCAAAATTGCTGGATGCGTTGTTTAGGGGTCTTCCATCAAGTGCTATGTTTCAGCGTCATATGTAGCTGATTACTGATTAGTCATTATGTCTGGTTGGAGAGGCAAAGGGCTATCCTACAGTCAGTGGGGAGTGGGAGAGGCAGCGCGCAGTCCTATCCCTTCGGGGTATTTAAACTTTCATTTTTTCTAAAGGACGGCACGGGATTTGTGTCTTACTGTTGTGTTAAGCTGGCTGTCGAATGCCCCTGTGCAAATCATCAAGATGAAGCTAATAGCATGCATAATTCTAGTTTTCTATGACTCATCACTGTTCACTAAAGGTACATAGCGTGCATGAATCTACCTACCGCCAAGGAGAGTAAGACCCCTGGCGTTAATCAGTGCATAATGGACAGTTCCACATAATTACATTTGTTATGTGCATAAATACAACCGGCTCAAGCAGTAAATTACAACCTATTATTAAGTACCTTACAACCATGGAACCAGCACTAAAATTAACATTGTGATTATGATTAGACAAGCAAAAATACCCATAGGTCTCACACAGTCCACCTTTTCCTTCATGCCTATCAAGCCGGAATAGCTTCGCACTTCTAGCCTGCACACATAATGTGGTCATATATATTCAGCGCAGGGCCTGCCAACGAATAAACTTTCTGCCCCTCTCACCATTATCACGGGGAAGGGCACCGGGGAAGTTCCTCGGGTCTTTGTCATCCGTCGGTATGAAGCGGCCAGATAAGCGGGCGATAAATGGGGTTTTAAAGGCTCGAGGTTCACTCGCCGTGTGACGCGATCGCGGCAGTTCTCGGATGTTAATAAGGCGGCGATTGGTTGTTGCAGAAGGCGGCTTGGTTCAAGGTCACTCATTCAGCTGCCTGCTCTCACGGCGTGAAAGCTCTCGGAAGAAGAAATAGAGGGTCATCGAGGCTAAACAATCTCGATCGTATTTATTGCGACACTGGTATCATAAGTTCTTCTTGATCCGTTAAGGCGTTGCATCACCATTATTGACCAATACACAATGACGTGAGTGTTATGGACTCTGTTGCTAAAGATATATCACAATGAAATTCAATGGTTGATATGCAACGTTTGCAAGCCATATTAATAATTACTTGTAATACATAGTTAATGTAGTCCTGAGCAAAGCGTTATCGTTGTTATCATGGGACACGTTTCATGATAAATATGACACAAATATGTAATACGATTCAAACTATTGTGATCATTAATTATGAACACTGCCAAGAACACTGAGGCATTCCCACATATATATCCAAGATGTGTGATTTGGAAATTAGAAAAAGAAGAAGAAGATTAGCCATTGGTCGTTTATGGCAGACGGAGAGTGTACCAGGACGCCTTGAGCACGTCGGGTGCCCGGTTTCAACGTTTCTTTTGTCAGGGGTGCGTTGGTTCTGTGGTATCTGTATTCACATACCAAACACACCAGATGTCTCAATACATTTTCCGCTCCAAGTATACCGGAAGTACAGCGTTTATGTCAGTAGATTAAGAACATTTTAACAGTCCTATCTGTTTGGCTTCCGGCTCAGCATGCCTGGTTGTTACGAAACAAAGCCTTTTCAAAGCGAGTGCACTCAAATTCGCATTGGGGGCCGGCCCCGGTAGCTCAGTGGGCTAGAGCGCTCGCATTGAGTGCTCTGGCCCCCTGACAGCCTAACGGCACGTGGATCGGTGGTTCGAGCCCTGGGGTGACCATGTCTGTGTGGTCGCAGGATAAAGATCCCATGTCTTTCTTCGTAAAAAGTAAGGGGTTACGTCCGGGGACATGGCTCCACTCTCCCTTCCTTCTTCCATTGACGCGATATGACCAAAACTGGTTAAAGCGCATTGAATAACCAACTAACCATCAACTTCGCATTGAAAAGTCAGTGCATTCCCGTCTCATAGCATCGCTGTATAGCAAGTTATAATGGGTACACATCGGGTACCAAGTCACGTATTCTGCACAAGGTATATTCCTGCATTACATTTTTAATATCTCTAGACAAAATATATGTCAGAAATATCATTATTGCCGCACGGAACAACATAAGCAAAACCAGAAATACATTCGCCGGTTGGCATTTATATCACACACGAACCTTGATATTATATGTTTTCTCGGATTACGCGCCACCTTGTCGTTCTAAAATGTGATGCTTTGATAGTCAAGATATTTATCTGTACACAGTACGTTTTAATAACCCGTTGACAATTATATCCGTACTGTAATAGTATGTATAAGTCTACCTAGATGCGTTTTTTTGCGACCCGGCAATTTTTAAAATCTACAACGGGACATTGTAGTGCCCTTAACATCGACGTGCGACATTCAGCCTTACGACATAGACCTTTTCTTAAAATCGACAGGCGACATGGACCTTTTCTTAAAATCGACATGCCACCTGGACCTTTTCTTAAAATCGAGATGCGACTTGGATCTTTTCTTAACAGCTATGCGACTTGGCTACCCCCCCCCCCAATTTTGCGAATACTCCAAGCTAGGTTATACCAGGGATCAGAAAGCAAAACGTTCTTAGCATAGGGTTAGACATAAGCAGCTATCCTTCACCCTGGTTTTATTCAATACCCCAACATATGGAAGCAATAAAACAGTTCACGTATTTTGTCATAGCCCACCATAGCCCACGATTGAAAATTAGGACTCTATATCCGGTCATTGAAGTAAATATTGATCGATCTTCCCACGCCTGCAATGCCACCTACTTCTATCCCAATGACTCCCCACTCCAGGGCACCCCGACCCACAATTCAACACCCAGTCCCGTCCAACCGTATCAAGTCATCTACCGTCCTAGATGGCGAACACAAGGCTCAGCCTGCCTTCTCTCGACAAGGCTCTAAATCATATCTAGGCGGCACCTCGAAATAGACCTCGCAACAATCAAAACCTTGGATCTAGAATCATGAATTATTTCAACCGACTATTAGAACATCATTCTGCGTCAGTGAGGGGGCTTTACGGTGGAAAGGTTATTACATATTTACTCCATTTCCGTTTGGACGTATGCCCCGTGTGCGTAGGACGCTGTGAAGGACATCTTATGAAGGGGATTGACAGCCAGATCAAGTATTCCATCATATACCTGGCCGTGGCAACCATCGAGCCTAAGCATAATCAAAACACTCCCAAGCCTCGATTAGTAACCAAAGTGGCTTGCTTTCCCGCCCCGTCACGGAAGAGTTTGTGCATCGAGTCCACTTCAAGCATGGCTCGTATACCCACATTACAGATGTCTAATGCACTGACGAGGTCGTCGAACCCACGTCGGCGTAAATGGGAGCTAATAGCCTCCCAAAACGATTAGAGCAATATACTTACATGCGCCATCTTAGATTTTATACATTTGAAAATAAAGACTTGAATTATCTCAAAATGTATGATGCTTTATGATGTTTTATTACTCTTTGAGTCTGTAAAACAAACATGTCAACATAAAACCCCATGGTTTATTTATATCGCACGCCGACGTAATAGCGAGCCGCGGTCGACATCACGCACAAAATAGCCAACTGTAAACAGGCGCGCAGGGATATAAAGCAGGCCACCAACTTCTGCTCCAAAATGCTTATCTCCTGATAGCTCGCAGGCTTTCAGGATTTAAATCCAAGACAGAATGTACTTATTTGACATGGAGAAGAGGTTGGTAATACACAAAATTACGAAATATATTGCTTTAAACGTTGGAACTTTATATTGTTATTATATAGAGATGACGAATGTTATTCACGGCGTAAAAACTAATATTATATTTTCAACAAAATTCTACAGCGGGTTAAGCTAACAAAATGTACATTAAAAATTGCCTTTGATATCAACATCTAAGTGGCGTGCACATGAAAGCTAAATTTTGCTATAGTTTAGTTTAGTTTATTTCGTACTATAGGCTGGCCTTCAGCCAAGGTACGTAAACAAGACACACACAAGAGAACAAACGCACAGTCATGTTGCTATAAAGAGGGCCCCTGAGGGGCTTTTTCGGCGTTCTGGCGTTGCTCCGATGTTGCTGTGACACGGCATGACTTGACACTGGCAAGTCCCTGACACTCGTTAAACTGACGATCACCAGAACGTTCTTCTGACGTAATACTGATGTTGTGTTTGACGTTGCTCAGTTCCCGCCCCCGACGCCTATTAAAGGCGTTTCATTGGTTATGCCACGGTTATCGGCGACATCAATTGAGAAACTATATGAGTGCAAAGTGGTATAACTTGTTCAGTATACTTTCAAACAGATGCAATGATGCCGCGCGTCAGTTAACTTATTGTCGTATTCCGGCCTCGTCTGCCATCTACCAAATGAGGCGGAGGGGGACGGGGGTGGGGGGGGGGGTGTATAATTGCGTAACGCGAAAGGATTAATGACAATGACAGCCAACAGACGTCACCATTGTAAAAACCTGCCATGGCGATTTTCAATACATGTCCCACGAGCACAATGCAAGGGCCCCAGAGGGGCTTTTTCGACACGGCGACACGGCGATTTTTAAACTCGACAACGCGACATTGGGGTTGTCTTAGAATCGACATGCGACATAAGACTTAGCGACACGCGACATGGAACTTTTCTTAAAATCGACACGCGACATGGCTACCCCCCCCCCCCCCCTCCCCTCCCTCAGGTGCCCTAAAAAGGCACCATGGACAATGAATTGGGAGATGAAAGATATCCTAGATTTTTGCACGACATGTTCATCGGCAGCTCATCCTGATAACCAACGGATATAGAACTAGCATTCGCGAGCGACACTCCAAATTTCATTTACTGGTTTGGGGGCCTTGAATATCGCTGTCATCATTGTTATTGTCTCCGTGATAATAACTGTTGGCCCTATTCACTCATTGTATGCCGTCAGGTAATCCACCAGCTGACATCAGTAATCGCAGCCGGATATTGAGCGAGATGAATTCAATCTGTCCACTCGCAGAGGTCGTTACCGGGTATGAGCGGGTCGTGATCCGGGATTAAGACCGGTCATAACTACTTCCGATGTGACAAAGCCGGAAGATCTCTACCGGAAAGATAACACCCGCATCTGCGCTATATTCATTATGACCTATGCGCAGTGATGACATCACGGCATCATGGATTGGATATCGTCCTGTAATGTGTGGGGTGGCTCATATATCGTCATTCGCCCTGTAATACGGGGGGCGGCTCATATATCGTCGTTCACCCTGTAATACGGGGGGTGGCTCATATATCGTCATTCACCCTGTAACACGTGGGGCGGCTCATATATCGTCATTCACCCTGTAATACGGGGGGTGGCTCATATATCGTCATTCAACCGGTAACACGTGAGGCGGCTCATATATCGTCATTCACCCTGTAACACGTGGGGCGGCTCATATATCGTCATTCACCCTGTAATACGTGGGGCGGCTCATATATCGTCATTCACCCTGTAACACGTGGGGCGGCTCATATATCGTCATTCACCCTGTAATACGGGGGGCGGCTCATATATCGTCATTCACCCTGTAACACGTGGGGCGGCTCATATATCGTCATTCACCCTGTAATACGTGGGGCGGCTCATATATCGTCATTCGCCCTGTAATACGTGGGGCGGCTCATATATCGTCATTCACCCTGTAATACGTGGGGCGGCTCATATATCGTCATTCACCCTGTAATACGGGGGGCGGCTCATATATCGTCATTCAACCGGTAACACGTGAGGCGGCTCATATATCGTCATTCACCCTGTAACACGTGGGGCGGATCATATATCGTCATTCACCCTGTAATACGTGGGGCGGCTCATATATCGTCATTCACCCTGTAATACGTGGGGCGGCTCATATATCGTCATTCACCCTGTAACACGTGGGGCGGCTCATATATCGTCATTCGCCCTGTAATACGTGGGGCGGCTCATATATCGTCATTCACCCCGTAATACGGAGGGCGGCTCATATATCGTCATTCGCCCTGTAATACGTGGGGCGGCTCATATATCGTCATTCACCCTGTAATACGTGGGGCGGCTCATATATCGTCATTCACCCTGTAACACGTGGGGCGGCTCATATATCGTCATTCGTCCTGTAATACGTGGGACGGCTCATATATCGTCATTCGCCCTGAAATACGTGGGGCGGCTCATATATCGTCGGTCGCCCTGTAATACGTGGGGCGGCTCATATATCGTCATTCGCCCTGTAGTACGTGGGGCGGCTCATATATCGTCATTCGCCCTGTAGTACGTGGGGCGGCTCATATATCGTCATTCACCCTGTAATACGTGGGGCGGCTCATATATCGTATTCACCCTGTAACACGTGGGGCGGCTCATATATCGTCATTCACCCTGTAACACGTGGGGCGGCTCATATATCGTCATTCACCCTGTAACACGTGGGGCGGCTCATATATCGTCATTCGCCCTGTAGTACGTGGGGCGGCTCATATATCGTCATTCGCCCTGTAATACGTGGGGCGGCTCATATATCGTCATTCACCCTGTAACACGTGGGGCTGCTCATATATCGTCATTCACCCTGTAACACGTGGGGCGACTCATATATCGTCATTCGCCCTGTAATACGTGGGGCGGCTCATATATCGTCATTCACCCTGTAACACGTAGGGCGGCTCATATATCGTCATTCGCCCTGTAATACGTGGGGCGGCTCATATATCGTCATTCACCCTGTAACACGTGGGGCGGCTCATATATCGTCATTCACCCTGTAATACGGAGGGCGGCTCATATATCGTCATTCGCCCTGTAATACGTGGGGCGGCTCATATATCGTCATTCACCCTGTAACACGTGGGGCGGCTCATATATCGTCATTCACCCTGTAACACGTGGGGCGGCTCATATATCGTCATTCACCCTGTACTACGTGGGGCGGCTCATATATCGTCATTCACCCTGTAACACGTGGGGCGGCTCATATATCGTCATTCACCCTGTAACACGTGGGGCGGCTCATAAATCGTCATTCACCCTGTAATACGGGGGGCGTCTCATATATCGTCATTCGTCCCGTAGTACGTGGGGCGGCTCATATATCGTCATTCGCCCTGTAATACGGGGGGCGGCTCATATATCGTCATTCGCCCTGTAATACGTGGGGCGGCTCATATATCGTCAGTCACCCTGTAATACGTGGGGCGGCTCATATATCGTCATTCACCCTGTAATACGTGGGGCGGCTCATATATCGTCATTCGTCCCGTAGTACATGGGGCGGCTCATATATCGTCATTCACCCTGTAATACGTGGGGTGGCTGTTATATATCTAATCAAGCACGAAATTCCGTTAAAGCAATGCGCATATTCGCAGCCATCCTCCCACTTGCTAATTCCAAGATTGGATATACTCGTCATTATGTTTACCAGTTTGATGTAGAACAATTGGCTACAACATCACAAACAGTTTTACAACGACTATAGTAAGGCAACGTGGGCTAATCTCGATCCTTGGGAAATCTTGACCCCCATGGGCTGTTTGGTTGATGACGTCACCAATCGATATCGTATCATATACGATGCTACGATACGATATCCCGATTCACGGTTATTTAATAATAAATTTCCCAGTTCACGATTGGGCGATCGGCTAATACCCCATGCCCAGTTCACGATTGGGCGATCGGCTAATACCCCATGCCCAGTTCACGATTGGGCGATCGGCTAATACCCCATGCCCAGTTCACGATTGGGCGATCGGCTAATACCCCATGCCCAGTTCACGATTGGGCGATCGGCTAATACCCCATGCCCAGTTCACGATTGGGCGATCGGCTAATACCCCATGCCCAGTTCACGATTGGGCGATCGGCTAATACCCCATGCCCAGTTCACGATTGGGCGATCGGCTAATACCCCATGCCCAGTTCACGATTGGGCGATCGGCTAATACCCCATGCCCAGTTCACGATTGGGCGATCGGCTAATACCCCATGCCCAGTTCACGATTGGGCGATCGGCTAATACCCCATTTTACATTATTAAACAGAATAGACCCTTTTTTTCTTAAGGGGTCGAGATTAGCCGACTTTGCCTTATAAGCACATTGAACACTAGGATGATGAATGTCTACATCTTTTATCATAGACAACGTTGTCGAGATTCAGTTTGTTCTCATAACAGTAAATTACGTTTATAGCGTTGGCCCATTGGCCCATAACGCTCATTAAATGTAGTATGACAACGCAGCGCAGCGCCCATCAAGCACGTCAGAGGGGAGACATCTTGTTCTTCTCCCACCATCTCGCCTCCTCTGCGGGTGCTGACGATGGAAATTGGTCGATGTTTTAGGGCTCAACATGTAAATCAGTGGATGGAACAGGGCTAAATATGGAAATAAGTGTTTGGTCCTAATCATCCCATGAATAGCAATGTGAGTGCACGGTACACGCGCTGTCCGCAGTTCTTGTTTGATGACGGAACAAGACCGGTGTAACGATGTACGGGGTGTAGATACTACGTCATCGACACACAATCGCGTGCTATTTACACAATATGTTATATTTCCTATCTAAACATCTGTTTGCCGCATTGGACATCCTGGCGTAGGAGGTCCCCATTCAACTGTGGCGGATTCATAACACACCCCAGTTATATAGTTATTGGGGTTGTATCAACTGCACTTGGAGGCAAATAGCTCTGACGGCGAATGATATGACGGGATTGTTTCCAGAGTAAGCAATGGCGGGAGTCGAGCCACGCGGATTGTCGGGTCAGTAGAGAAAGCACCCGCATCAGGTGGTCCGCCTATCTGTATGGTGATAAAGAAGACAAAAACGCATGGAAGTCCTGCTTCGATCCGGAATAGAGAGCATTGCCACAAAATTTCACAAAAACTCATCAGGCAAAAAAATACGTAAATTGAAGTGAGACCACATAAAAATAAAAATAGCTCTCAATGTACAGTCACTGTGGCGAATGTTATTCGTTATTATTGCTACGTATTATTCCATAAATTCACCAGTGCATTTTTCTTGTATATATGGTAGTAAAGAAAAAATTATATGCCATTCCGTCAGCGCTTGTTTTACGTCAGGTTCGAAGTTCGACCCAAAACAGCTATAACATCCTGTATATCTGTGTACTATCGCGATCCAAGTCGTCAAGTGCAACATTTATCAAGCGAAGGGAAGGATACCTCGTGGCCTAGAACGCATAGCGAGTTCGGCCATAATTATGTTCTAGCTGTTAGGCCAGGTCAAGCCGCCGGTGCGTAGTGCGAACCCACAATGTGCAAAGTTCTGGGCAGGATAAACATCCCTGTCGTTCTCCGCCACGAGTGTGCAACAACTCTTCTCTATCCTTGACGTTTCTTATTGTCGCAATATGACAAAAAGCAAGCAATATGACAATATACAAATGCTTAAACGTCCCACGTATACCAACCAAACAACCAAGCTAAAAGATGAATATTTTGGCCTTACCAAAACTTAACCCTGATGTCATTATCCAACTTACAGACCCAAGGCCATGCGCATCCCGAGACCTCCGCCTGGCGTGAAGCTTGTCATTGCTTATTTAGGCTACGGTGGGCGTCATGGGATGCCGAGATACCGGCTAACGGTGACGTCCGGAGACAGCCTCACGACCACGGCCCGGTACGTGGCATGCATCCCCCGAGACGGCCCTGTGCGCCTTGTTGGACGACTCCCAAGAACGCCAGCAGAACGAAGACCTCGCCGGTTAATTGCCTCGGATGTTCAGCGCAAATCCCATATGACTTTAACCCTGGCCATTTATGCATGACCGCGGCGTGTGTGTGGTAGAATCTCGATAATTTGTATGTACGTTTTTTCAGAATGGTGGGGGTCACGTCCTGGCTTAGTCGATGGGTGCGGGGTTCGAAACCCACATGTGTAAATGTGTGTGCGCAAGATAATGATATGGGTATCACCGGAGACATGGCTCCTTTCCTTGTATTATCCCATGGTCGAGAGGGGTTTCTCTAGCGCAGTGACTAATGCACTGAACCAACGGATTAATACGTCATGAGTTCGAATCCAACGCCTAATCTAATATGTATCATCCATTCACCATTTTTCGTCCCGATAGGCTCCGTTATCCCGTGTTTGCACACGCAACTTAAAACATTAATTGCATTTCCCATTGCCCCCATATGAGACCATTATGCCGCCCGCTCATGCCATCAACAAACGTTCTGTTCTGCTGACGTTACATTTGCCCTGGGCAATTCGAACAGCATATTTGCATCTTTGAATATTGATTATTAGTTTAGATAGGGTGTAAGACCTACCTTATATGCAATGCGCGTAAAAAGGGAATTCTTCTGTCCTCTGAATCAACATTTGAGAGAACATGTTCTTTATTAATCAGACAAATCTTGTCAGTAAACACATGTTATCATTGTCCGAAACAGTAACAGATTCGGGTTAATGATCCCCATATCGCATAGTAATATCGAAATATATCACACACTTGCTGGCGAAAAGATACGTGTTCAAGATGGCGTACCAAAGAATTCATCAGGGTCGTTGTAGATGTCGTCCAGTCCCCGGCCAAACCTGCGAGGCATGTGCTACTTTACATATAGCTGCCTCACATGCTTTCGCCCACGTTCCAAATGCCCATGAAGAATAGCGCGCCCGCCATGACGTCACTTCCTGCTGCGTGGTGGTCCAGCCATAACAGGAAGGCGGCCGTTAATAAGGAATAGGATTCGTCGGCCGCGGCGTCGCAATGAAAGGCGGTCGCAGCCCATAAAGACGCCATGTAAATAAAACCAAGGGGCGCTAAGAGCCATAATGGGCCATGTCCTATATCTCCTGGGAGGAGAGGCCGGGATAGCTGGTGATGGCGATGGCGATGGTGATGGCAAGGAGGGGTTGGGGGATAGATCGGGAAGTGTGGGGGAAATGTCAACACAATGGTGCCGTCCGGCGGAATGGTCAACAAGTCGGCGCGTCAGCATCCACTTTAGACTTGGACTTGGACTTGGACTTCTCACTTCACTCTAATTTTTTGCCAACCGCCTTCGCTCTGCCGCAAATGAGCCATTTGCAAATCGAATCGGCGCGGCCAGCTGGGTCGTGGCGCACTGGGCCTTTGTGGAGTTTTTTTTCACTGGTATAAGAATCTGCATTCCCATACGGGGATCGTGACGGACGAGGTGAACATGTGCCATTCGTGCAAGACACCACTTGGGGTTACACTACAGCATATGGACAATCTCTTGCCTGGTAATGAAGGCATGCGATAACGTGCAAGATTAGGCGGGCGTGGTGGGGCGAAGAGTCGGAGCGAGTGAGTAGCAGAGAGTATGGAGAGCGGTTGCGAATAAAACCCGCTGCGCAAGGTACGGTTTGGCTGGGTGACAACTATGACATAGTATTATCGCCAGACGTTGTGATGTGTTAAACTGCCATATCAGCCGCTATCTTGAAGGTCACATCCCTCTGTCCTCGCCATCCCTTCCTTCCCGCTCCCGCCTTGTGAAACGTTGCAGGGGATTTAACGGGGCGTATTAAGAACGGCATTATTTGTGCGACCAGAGAATATCCCTGTTTATGGCACCTCGAACCCCCCTAGCGGCCGATGAAACCACACCTGCCATGTATTATTCATGTGTCGGGTAACTGTAGCTGACGTGGTCGGGGCCAGCTTATGACAAGACAAGGGTGGATTCAGACCGCCCATAACACCGAGCAGCAAGCCCAGTAGTAAAGCTCCAGTTGTATCAGTCTGGCGGCATTTAGTGGGCGATTACTCGTGTTGGTCGCTTGGTACTGAGCTATTGTATTCTTCCCCATGCCCCCATGCAGGCACACAAGAAAGAATAAATATTTTTGTTTTCAGGCTTGAACAGGGATGTTGCATCCGTCTCCTATTGCTACTGCCAGTCCTAGTTCAGCGAAACACGTTTTGATGCACGGTTCCGGAGACTGCCGATGTTTTCAAGTATCTGCTGGAAATCCCTTCTTTTCTGTTTCTTTTCCGCACAAGGCTAACAATTGAGCTTTTGTGCTTCAAAGCAAAAGCAAATGTTTGAACCTCAGTAATATTAGATTCTTCTGTCTGCATATTTGGCTGGCAACGCGATGGCTGACATGGGTACATGATGGACTTTAATTTGAATATTGCTGGTGTCGACATTACTTCTGAGCTTTGCTATGGTAAATTTATGAATTATCTTGCTAAGCAAGCTAGCATAATTGAATCGCTTGAACTAGATTAGCTTACTTTATGTAATGTTATATTCCGGGCTTTAACAGCAAGCTGATCAAAACGTGACGTATTTGGCTATTGTTTTGCACATAAACTTAAGGATAAACTGGGTAAAAAAACCACATGAGACATTAAAATTGGGCTGGAGGAAACAGGTACCGAGGCGCACACCCATGACCTTCAGTTGCTAATCTGTCTGGTTACCAACAGAGTTCGGGGTGATGATAGGAGTAAAAATACCGTAGAAACGCAGCAATGACCATGTGGATATTACTCCATTGGTATTAGGTATAAATACATAAACGTATCAATCATTTCCTTTACCATGTACACATTGGTTTGCAATCACATTTTACCTTTCAGAATGCATGCCTCCCAGTTACCTTTTATCGTGACTACAACATTGCATTAATATTCACATTGTCAACGGGGATTTCCATGGGGCACCAGCATGGCCTAAGGTCAAATACACCCGGTGGTCCAATTGGCCCGTCGTGTCCCGTCTCCCAGACCAGCGCACGCATATACCGCGTCTTTATGGAGACCCCACACCACCCTCTCCGCTATCGTCGTGCATGTAACGCCCTTCGTTAGGGCGATCATTCCACGTACCTTCCCGGGGGCCGTCCATGGGCAAGAAAACAAGCTTTGGTCTCCTCCATCGTCAATATAATGCACAGCGGCCTCGAGAAAACGATGTTGATTGGCCCTTATGCACTCCTTCACAGATCATGCACGATTACATAAGATCAGACATGCGCCAATAACAGAGCGTGGATCTAGCCTTTTCGCTGCAACGATGCATACATAGATTGAATAAAATAAATTATGAAGTAATTTATCTCCTGAGGTTTCCATATAACGACATGCTGTACATATTTCTAAAGAGGGGTCACTGTGGGCTGTGCGTGCGCGATTTAAATGCAGTTCTCGTCTGTGCCGAAATGAACATATCACATTACATTAAATGAGAGTTAACGAGAATGATACTGCGTCTGATGACGCTAAGCTAAATATGCATACACCGCGCGCATTACGGGTATCTAGCCTGAAGTCGCATGCTAATAACATGGTTCGGTCTCATGGAAGCATATTTCAAAGCGACCGGCCTGCAGGTCCTCATCCTTGACAAACGTTCAAATACAGCAATAGCAAAGTGCTGGCCATGATAGGAAATAAGATAAGATAACATAAGATACAGTTTTATTCAACGTCGATATGTAAAGATCAACATTAAACATGAGCACAAGTGCTATTGACCGACAATGATAAAATGAGGTGATGAGATATATGTACATATGATAATTAAAATATAACCACCAACAATTGGTTGCCTTCGCCATGGGGGGCCGGCGCGACAGCTCAGTGGGCTGGAGCGCTCGCATTCAGTGCTCTGTTCACCTGAGAGCCTAACGGTACGTGGGTCGATGGTTCGAGTCCTGCTGTGACCATGTCTGTGTGGTCGCAGGATAAAGATCCCATGTCTTTCTTCGTAAAGAATAGGGGGATACCCCCGGGGACATGGCTTCGCTCTCCCTTTCTTCTCCCATTGACGCGACATGACCAAAGGTGGTTAAAGCGTCCTGAATCACCAATCAAACAACCTTCGCCATGGCACACCATATTATATAAGCATACGCCTTTGGCAGCAAACGTTTCATAGTATCGAAGGTATCTAAGCGACTCTTAAGTTAAATACATTTAACATCTACAGGTTATCTAAAACTTTGCTGAGAATGATTCCCTTTTGTCAATGTATGTGATGCGGCGTCAATGGTCGCCAGTGCAAAGGAAAGATGTTTTATTGCACCACGTGAATTGTTACCCTAAGATGCTGTCGGTATTTGTTTAGTGATGGAAGACTGCTAATTTGTTTTCCAGCACTACGTTTGGCCTACTGACGATCCTCGCAGTCCAAATAATATAGAAGAGGCAAAGATTTTCGATGAGGAAAATCTACGTTAATCTGCATATTGCATACTTCCGGTTTATGGAGCGTCATTTATAGAACAGTCAGATTCAAACCTCGACCGCCACAGAGTCGTCGTTCTGTTGATCGAAACTGAGACGTTCTGCGTTGATTTTTAAGAAAATTAGAGTTATTCTTGATTCAACTTGCTTGACTATTGCATACACCCCTTGGCTGGCACCATCAATTGAAAATAAGAGTGTCGTTTTGGAATCAAGGCGGGCATAGGTTAGCGGCTTGAGTTAACGGTATTACTAATGCTTCACGGCAGTACGTGAGTGCGTCACCATGACACACGAAAACATCAGAGTAGTAAAACGCAAAGTGCTTTAACTCAGAGGTTAAATAGCTAGGCGGTAGAGGCACTAGCAACAAAATTGATATAGACAACCCATTGGAAGAATCGTGGCCTTGTCGGGCCCCATCGACTGAGCCATTCTCGCATAATAAGGCTGTTGCTTTTTGTCCCCATTATAATAGATAGGGACGTTTAACTTATTTTATTAATATATTTTTGATGTAAATGTTTAATTTCTGGACGTCACATGGTGTCATTAATGGGGAACATTTTCGGCAAATGGGTCATTTCGAGTCCCCTACCAACACTTTGGAGTCTCAAGGCGCTTATGAAAGCGAACAGGAAAACAAGGTGCTATGTTTTTTTTGTTTTGCGATATGATCAATGTTTAACGTGAAACAATTGGAACATTTTGACACCAGTCGCATCTCTCTACGACCAATATTAAGCAAACTGGAGCACTTCTAAGAAAACTATTTATTGAATGAATGCTAGAGATTTGATCAGTCATGAGCATAACAAAGTTTTTACGACAATAGATGTAGCCGTTTGGAGCGTATGAGTAGAAGTATTGTGAATTGCAAGCAAACAAACATCGGGACAAACACCATAGATGCCATAGATTTCCTCATTAATGCTTTTAAAAAACAAGCGTATGATAAAAACTACTTAGCATGATAACTTAGTTTATAATAAAAAGTGACAGGTATGACGTCATGCCAGTTTGTCCCCAGATCGATCTTAACCTTGGAGAGATAAAGGTTAGCCCACATTTATCACGACTGTGGACTAACCTCGATCGGTTCTTTAATTTGAAAAATTAACATAATTTTCTAACTATATATGTCATAAAAATGTATAATTTTTCAGCAATTGATGCTCACAGTAACTGTCCAGACCTGCTTCCACATATTCGGACGTAAACTAATATTCATATGTCTTGAAACCTGAAGGATTTATTTTGGCATTGTTACGCATCCGCTCCAAATGGCATTCCCTTGGCATGATGCCCATGAAGTATTCTATATTTGCGTTTTGACTCCCTGTGTAATAAGACTATTAAATATAGTTCTAAGGGATTGCTTTTTCTATTGTTGGGCAGAAGAAGCACAGTTATGTAAATTAATACTACTGCTTTCGTACAGTAAGAATCACTATAGGGGCGAGCAAGCGGGGTCGTGTTCCCAGATCACGAAAAATACATTTCGTTATTCAAGGGTCACGAGGAATTAACAGCCGGCTATACGATGCTACGATACGATATTCCGATTCACGGTTACTTAATATTAAAATTCCCAGTTCACGAAGAATAATTTTTTTCATTCCCAGTTCACGGTGAAATGAAAAGCCCAATCCCGAGGAACGCAAATACCCGCCCCCCCCCCCCCACCCCCCTCCCCGCTACTATCCGCAGATTAATCGCCCACCTATCCAAGGGGGTCGAGGTTAGACCACAGGGATCGAGAGGCGACCGTGGCCCCCACTGCCTTTCAGGAAATGAGCACTCCCCACCAACTGCATACTTTTTCATTTTTTCTGTGATATCATATTCTTTGAATACCATTGGACACTGTTTGAACAAAAAGTGCATTTCACATTATTAAACAGAATAGACCCTTTTTTTTCTTAGGGGGTCGAGATTACCCGACTTTGCCTTATAAGCACATTGAATAATAAGATGATGAATGTCTACATGTTTTATCATAGACAACGTTGTCGAGATTCAGTTTGTGCTCACAACCCTGAATCACGTTCATAGCGTTGGCTCATTGGCCCATAACGCTCATTAAATGTAGAATGACAACGCAGCGCAGCGCCCATTAAACACGTCAGAGGGGAGACATCTTATTCTTCTCTCACCATCTCGCCTCCTCTGCGGGTGCTGACGATGGAAATTGGTCGATGTTTTAGAGCTCAGCATGTAAATCAGTGGAGGGAACAGGGCCAAATATGGAAACAAGTGTTTAGTCCTAATCGTCCCATGAATAGCAATGGGAGTGCACGGTACACGCGCTGTCCGCAGTTCTTGTTTGATCACGGACAAGACCGGTGTAACGACGCAAGGGGTGTAAGGACTACGTCATCGACACACACAATCAAGTGCTATTCGCACAATATGTGATATTTCATATCCAAACATCAGTTTACCGCATTGAGCATCCTGGTATCCGAGGTCCCCATTCAATTGTGGCGGATGCATAACACATCCCAATTATATAGTTATTGCGGTTGTGTCAACTGCACTTGGAGGCAAATAGCTCTGACGGCGAATGATATGACGGGATTGTTTCCAGAGTAAGCAATGGCGGGAGTCGAGCCACGCGGATTGTCGGGTCAGTAGAGAAAGCACCCGCATCAGGTGGTCCGCCTATCTGTATGGTGATGAAGACAAAAACGCATGGAAGTCCTGCTTCGATCCGGAATAGAGAGCATTTCCTTCACAACATTTCACAAAAATTCGGGCAATCCATTTATAAATTAAGGTGAGACCACATAAAATAAAGATAGCACTCAATGTACAGTGGTGACTGTTCCGCTACCTTATTGCTGCGTATTATTCCATAAATTCACCATTGCATTTTCCTTGTATATATGGTAGTAAAGATAACATTATATGCCATTCCGTCAGCATTTGTTTTACGTCAGGTTCCACCGAAGTTCGATCCAAAACAGCTATAACATTCTGTATATCTGTGTACGATCGCGATCCAAGTCGTCAAGTGCAACATTTATCAAGCGAAGGGAAGGATACCTCGTGGCCTAGAACGTATAGCGAGTTCGACCATAATCAGATGAATATGTTCTAGCTGTTAGGCCAGGCCAAGCGGCCGGTGCGTAGTTCTAACCCACAATTTGCAAACGTCTGGGCAGGATACACATTACTGTCATTCTAGGCCAAGGGTATGAAACAACTCTTCTCTATCCTTGACGTTTCTTATTGTTGCAATATGACAAAAAGCAAGCAACATGGCAATATACAAAGGCTTAAACGTCCCACCTATACCAACCAAACAACCAGGCTAAAAGACGAATATTTCGGCGTTACCAAAACTTAACCCTGATGTCATTATCCAAATTACAGACCCAAGGCCATGCGCATCCTGAGACCTCCGCCTGGCGTGAAGCTTGTCATTCCTTATTTAGGCTACGGTGGGCGTCATGGGATGCCGAGATACCGGCTAACGGTGACGTCCGGAGACAGCCTCACGACCACGGCCCGGTAAGTGGCATGCATCCCCCGAGACGGCTCTGTGCGCCTTGTTGGACGACTCCCAAGGACGCCAGAAGAACGAAGACCTCGCCGGTTAATTGCCTCGAACAGCTGTTCAATGCGAATCCCATATGACTTTAACACTGGCCATTTATGCATGACCGCGCCGTGTGTGTGGTAGAATAATAAAATCATAAATTGTATCTGTATGTAATTTGTATGTATGTTTTTTCAGAATGGTGGGGTCACGTTCTGGCTTAGTCGATGGGTGCGGGGTTCGAAACCCACATGTCCAATATGTGTGTGCCCAGGATAATGATGTTTACGGATGTGTACGGATCCAAACGGATGGAAAATAAAGCCCAAATCAAATCAAAAAATCTGTCTCTGCGAGTTGGGGTATTACCGGAGACATGGCTCCTTTCCTTGTATTATCCCATGGTCGAGAGGGGTTTCTCTACCGCAGTGGTTAATGCACTGAACCAACAGATTAATACGTCATGAGTTCGAATCCGACGCCTAATCTAATATGTATAATCCATTAACCATTTTTCGTCCCGGTAGGTTCCGTTATCCCGTGTGTGCACACGCAACTTAAAACATTAATTGCATTTCCTATTGACCCCATAGGAGACCACTATGCCGCCCGCCCGTGCGTTCAACAAACGTTCTGTTCTGCTGACGTTACATTTGCCCTGGGCAATTCAAACATCATATTTGCATCTTGAAGTATTGATTATTAGTTTAGATAGGGTGTAAGACCTACCTTATACGCAATGCGTGTAAAAAGGGAATTATTCTGTCCTCTTAATCAACATTTGAGAGAACATGTTCTTTATTCATCAGACAAATCTTGTCAGTAAACACATGTTATCATTGTCCGAAATGGTAACAGATTCGGGTTATTGATCCCCGTATCGCATAGTAATATCGAAATATATATTTTTTTTTTCTAAACGTAATTTCTTTTCTGAGATTTGCAACATCGAATTCACATGTAAATGTTAACCTCAAACGTTCATGCATTAATCGTGGTGATAATTGAATAATCGTTTACAAACATAATGTGTCGGTATTATATATGAAAAGTAACGATTCAGAAGCGCGACATGACGTAACAAATTCATAACAAAAGCAATTTAGTAAAATCATTCGGTCACAACAAACCTACCAGTACGTTCGATATATTTATGAACCGCGCTGAATAGTACGTTGTTTAGGTCGAAGGTAATATTAGAGCAGCCGAATAGTAATACTTGGCAGAGGGATTTCCGATCAGGGCCTGAGGATGGGTCAAGGTTTATACCATGGTCAGTAAGGAAGGAAATGTCCGTCTTGAGAAGTTCACGGGACGATCGGTAAGCTGGACATTGGAGTAAGAAATGAGCATTGTCTTCGGGCTTTATCTTGCACTTAGGGCCGCGATTGTCGTTAATAAAGCCATACTTCTTACGGTGGCCATTGAGAGCACAGGCCGAGTCGAAGCCGAGCGTGGTAGATCGACTCAGCGCTACACTGTAGGTTGTACAAATCACGATCTTAAGAGAAGAAAACAGACTTAAATTTGATTTTGAACTCGGGAGGGAAGACGCGTGCCTGTAATATTGTAGTACATGTATAGTAATATTGAAATATATCACACACTTGATAGCGAAAAGACACGTGTTCAAGATGGCGTACCACATAATTGATCAGGATCGTTGTACATGTCATCCAGTCCCCGCCAAACCTGCGAGGCATTTGCTAGTTTACATATAGCTGCCTCACATGTTTTCGCTCACGTTCCAAATGCCCATAAAGAATAGCGCGCTCGCCATGACGTCACTTCCTGCTGCGTGGTAGTCCAGCCATAACAGGAAGGCGGCCGTTAACAAGGAAGAGGATTCGTCGGCCGCGGCGTCGCAATGAAAGGCGGTCGCAGCCCATAAAGACGCCATGTAAATAAAACCAAGGGACGCTAAGAGTCATAATGGGCCAGGTCCTATATCTCCTGGGAGGAGAGGACGGGAGACTTGCGGGATAGCTGGTGATAGCGATGGCGATGGCAAGGAGGGGTCGAGGGTTGGCGGGGGGGGATCTGACCGAGAACTGTGGGAGAAATGTCAACACAATGGTGCCGTCTACCGGCCGAATGGTCAACAAGTCGGCGCGTCAGCATCCACTTTAGACTTAGACATGGACTTAGACTTCTCACTTCACTCTAATTTTTTGCCAACCGCCTTCGCTCTGCCGCAAATGAGCTATTTGCAAATCGAATCGGCGCTGCCAGCTGGGTCGTGGCGCACTGAGCCTTTGTGGAGTTTTTTTTTCACTGGTATAAGAATCTGCATTCCCATACGGGGATCGTGACGGACGAGCTGAACATATGCCATTCGTGCAAGACACGACTTGGGGTTAGACTTCAGCATATAGACAATTTCTTGCCTGGTAATGAAGGCATGCGATAACGTGCCAGATTAGGCGGGCGTCGTGGGGCGAAGAGTCGGAGCGAGTGAGTAGCAGAGAGTATGGAGAGCGGTTGTGAATAAAACCCGCTGCGCAAGGTACGGTTTGGCTGGGTGACAACTATGACATAGTATTATCGCCAGACATTGAGACGTGTTAAACTGCCATATCACCCGCTATCTTGAAGGTCACATCCCTCTGTCCTTGCAATCCCTTCCTTCCCCCTCCCGCCTTAGGAGACGTTGCAGAGGATTTAACGGGGCGTATTAAGAACGGCATTATTTGTGCGACCAGAGAACATCCCTGTTTATGGCACCTCGAACACCCCTAGCGGCCGATGAATGCACACCTGCCATGTATTATTCATGTGTCGGGTAACTGCTGCTGATGTGGTCGGGGCCAGCTTATGACAAGACAAGGGTGGATTCAGACCGCCCATAACACCGCGCAGCAAGCTCAGTAGTAAAGCTCCAGTTGTATCAGTCTGGCGGTATTTAGTGGGCGATAACTCGTGTTGGTCGCTTGGTACTGAGCTATTGTATCCTGCCCCATGCCCCCATGCAGGCACACAAGAAAGAATAAATATTTTTGTTTTCATGCTTGAACAGGGATGTTGCATCCGTCTCCTGTTGCTACTGCCAGGTTTAGTTCAGGGAAACGCCTTATGATGCACGGTTCCGGAGACTGCCGATGTTTTCAGGTATCTGCTGAAAATCTCTTCATTTCCGTTTCTTTTCCGCACGAGGCTAACAATTGAGCTTTTGTGCTTCAGAGCAAAAGCAAATGTTTGAACCTCAGTAATATTCGATTCTTCTGTCTGCATATTTTGCTGGCAACGCGATGGCTGACATGGGTACATGATGGACTTTAATTTGAATATTGCTGGTGTCGACATTACTTCTAAGCTTTGTTATGGTAAATTTATTAATTATATTGCTGTGACATGTGTTAATGCGTCAAGCGCCGCCCATACACTGGTTGTCAGCTGCCGTTTTCCATAGCGAGGTGTGCCGAATCGTACACAAACGGGTTACCACAACTGACACGTTGTCTCTTCACTGCCAATGTCATTTTACAAGGTAAATATTAAGACAACCACTGTAATTATAATCAAAGTTGATAGAGACAAGTGTGTAGCGTGTACCACGTATTTCACAAGGTGTATTATTATCAATTATATGAGTTATTTGGGATTTAGTACACTTGTTAGCTGCCGGCATTGCCGAGTTGGTGGTGACTTTAATGGCCATGTGTTGTTGACTTTAATGGCCCGGTATTAGTTTATATTTAGTATGTCACGGTTTATGGTCAATATAATCATACTTGGGCATTATTATATTACTCACTTATAAGTCGTTAGGTGTAGTTAACGCAGTATTTTGTATTGTTTTAAAGCTTACTCAGGTCAAAGCCTGCACGTCACCGAGGCCATGAGCCTGTAGATGGGCACCCCATCTGCGGTGTAGATAGCTCTACCGTGAGCATGTAGATGAGCACCCTACCTGGGGGTGAGTGTTCCTCCTATTTTCAGTTATTGTTGTATTGGCTCATATCCTTATCTCAGTATGATTGCTTTATATTATATTGTAATAGCTTATACTATATCTTCACCATTTAAATAGTTCTATGACTAACGTCATACCTCTGTGAGACTGACCTTAAAATACTGGTAATGACTGTGATGAGCGTGTCTCATGTATTAGAGCTATTTGCTCCCCATGCAGCCACAGCCATATTGTTCATTGTTTTGGTTTCTTTTCTTGTCTCCAGGGTTTTTGGTTGTTTAGATTAGAATAAACCAGATTCAACAGCAGTGCAGTCGTCTTTATTCCTGTCACATTGCTAAGCAAGCTAGCATAATTGAATCGCTTGAACTAGATTAGCTTACTTTATGTTATGTTATATTCCGGGCTTTAACAGCAAGCTGATAAAAACGTGACGTATTTGGCTATTGTTTTGCACATAAAGGATAAACTGGGTAAAAAAAACACATGGGACATTAAAATTGGGCTGGAAGAAACAGGTAGCGAGACGCAAACCCATAACCTTCAGTTTTGCAAATCTGTCTGGTTACCAACAGAGTTCGGGGTGATGATAGGAGTGAAAATACCGTAGAAACGCAGCAATGACCATGTGGATATTACTCCATTGGTATTAGGTATAAACACATAAACGTATCAATCATTTCCTTTACCATGTACACATTGGTTTGCAATCACATTTTACCCTTCAGAATGCATGCCTCCCAGTTACCTTTTATCGTGACTACAACATTGCATTAATATTCACATTGTCAACGGGGATTTCCATGGGGCACCAGCATGGCCTAAGGTCAAATACACCCGGTGGTCCAATTAGGCCGTCGTGTCCCGTCTCCCAGACCAGCGCACGCATATACCGCGTCTTTATGGAGACCCCACACCACCCTGTCCGCTATCGTCGTGCATGTAACGCCCTTCCTTAGGGAGAGAATTCCGCGTACCTTCCCGAGGGCCGTCCGGTCCTTTGGTCCCCTCCATCGTCAATATAATGCACAGCGGCCTCGAGAAAACGATGTTGATTGGCCCTTATGCACTCCTTCACAGATCATGCACGATTACATAAGATCAGACGTGCGCCAATAACAGAGCGTGGATCTAGCCTTTTCGCTGCAACGATGCATACATAGATTGAATAAAATAAATTATGAAGTAATTTATCTCCTGAGATTTCTATATAATGACATGCTGTACAAATTTCTAAAGAGGGGTCACTGTGGGCTGTGCGTGCGCGATTTAAATGCAATTCTCGTCTGTGCCGAAATGAACATATCACATTACATTAATTGAGTGTTAACGAGAATAATGCAGCGTCTGATGACGCTAAGCTAAATATGCATAAACAGCGCGCATTAAGGGTATCTAGCCTGAAGCCGCATGCCAATAACATGGTTCGATCTCATGGAAGCATATTTCAAAGCGACCGGCATGCAGGTCCTCGTCCTCGGCAGACAACCGCTCAAATACAGCAAAACTGCTGGCCATGATAGGGCATAAGATAACATAACATAAAGTTTTATTTAACGTCGATATTTAAAGGTCAACAATAAACATCAGCCTATTAGTGCTATTGACCGACAATGATAAAATGAGGTGATGAGATATATTTACTTATGATAATGAAAATATAACAACCATTGGTTGCCTTCGCCATGGGGGGCCGGCGCGAGAGCTCACTGGGATGGAACGCTCGCATTCAGTGCTCTGTTTACCTGAGAGCCTGTGTCCATGTCTGTGTGGTCGCAGGATAAAGATCCTATGTCTTTCTTCGTAAAGAGTTGGGGGATACCCCCGGGTACATGGCTCCGCCCTCCCTTTCTTCTCCCATTGACGCGATATGACTAAAAGTGGTTAAAGCGTCCTGAATAACCAACCAAACAAACTTCGCCATGGCACACCATATTATATAAGCATACGCCTTTGGCAGCAAACGTTTCAATCGAAGGTACTCGAATCTAAGCGACTCTTAAGTTAAATATATTTAACATCTACAGGTTATCTAAACCTTTGCTGAGAATGATTCCCCTTTGTCAATGTATGTGATGCGGCGTCAATGGTCGTCCGTGCAAAGAAAATATGTCTTTTTGCACCACGTGAACTTTTACCCTAAGATGCTTTCGGTAAAAAGCCAAGATTTCGTCGCACTGTGGCACAGTTATGGCGGTCCGCTATGGTTTAAAGTGAGAGAGAGAGAGAGAGACAGAGGGGGGGGGGGAGGGAGAGAGGGAGAGAGAGAGAGAGAGGGGGCAGGGAGAGAGAGAGAGAGAGAGAGTGGGGGGAGGGGGAGAGATAGAGGGCGAGAGAGAGAGTACCGCTGAATATTCCATTGGGCCACAAGATTTTTTGAAAGAACAATTCACGATAGACCAACGTGGCGAAAAATACCAAGTTGATAGCGGTACCGAGTATAGGTGGCCAGGGGTGGTGGTGGAAGGGGATGTTGTTGATTAGGATCCCCGTGGAGCCATGAGGTGGAAGAACCAGGGTGCAGTGTGGATTAAGACATCAAGCGTCCATCACCTTTAATTTTGATGCCAACAAAATCCGTCATATTTCGCGACTCCCACTTGCCAATCTGGCCTCTCGTGGGGTCCCAGGGATTAAGGGCTGACAGAGCACCGCCCCGCGAGGGTCTGAGTTAATGGGGGGCCGGGCGCCCCACACCCTGGCCCAGACCAACATCCACACCCACACCCACACCCACACCCACACCCACACCCTCACCCACACCCACACCCACACCCACACCCACACCCACACCCACACCCACACCCACACCCACACCCACACCCACACCCACACCCACATCCACACCCACACCCACACCCACACCCACACCCACACCCACACCCACACCCACACCCACATCCACACCCACACCCACACCCACACCCACACCCACACCCACACCCACACCCACACCCACACCCACACCCACACCCACACCCACATCCACACCCACACCCACACCCACACCCACACCCACACCCACACCCACACCCACACCCACACCCACACCCACACCCACACCCACACCCACACCCACACCCACACCCACACCCACACCCACACCCACACCCACACCCACACTCACACCCACACCTACACCCACACCCACCACCCACCGGCGAAAGCCAAACCTACTTGCCCTATGCCATCAGGTTCCTCGGGGAAGCAAGCAACACCAGGAAGAAGGCTTCGTTTATGCCCAGTCAGCACACCGGCCTGCACACTGCACGAGGGCTACTCCCACAGATATGGCGTCTACTACGGTCTGATGGCACGGACAGTGCGTGGGTAGTGGTGAAAAAAAAAACATGGTTAAGCGCCTGTTTGGTCATGAATGGTGTTACTTGCGTACAAACATATTTCCACGCATGAATTTGACAACTGCATCATATATTATATTATTTAATTTACATTTTGCATTAAGAAAATCATATTAGATTCCCTTGACACACGAGATGTACAAACAGTTTATAATCAAGAATAATGTTGTGATTAGTGTTCCAACTTTGTAGTTGTCTGTGCCTCAGTTAGCCCATAATATATATCTATCATTACGTGGAAGTGCGTAACTTAAGATAATGTCATAACATGAACTTGTACATAGTCTAATGTATGGTGAGTTAATAGTCAACTCAACTCAGAGTTCGGCTGTTATCGCACATTTTCTGGCTGATAGTAGCAGGGACACGTTTATCTAAGGTATTGTTGTATGCAGATATAAACTAATTTAACGTCATTTACACCGTGAAAGTTCATTGTCAATGCAACAAATGTAATGCAAAATACAAAGAGATTCCATGGCGTCAATCATCTATATCATAGCAGAGCGCGTGCGGAAATGCTTTGTTACGCATTGCACCCGCGGCTAGAACAGCAGAATGGGACATCGGAGCCCTCTGGGCGATTACGACGGCATACAATCGATAGAAAGAACAATAATCTGTATCATAATTTATTCAACCGTCGGTAAATATGACATTATCACTCGCGTGAGGAAACGACCGAAGCCCCCAATTCTAGTATTGCAAACATGTACATACCAAGCCACCTACGTACTGCCTAGAGCATTGTTTCCGGAGCAAAATATGTATGATAGTATTACATTCATTTCAACATAGCTGGTACGTACCTGGACCAGTCACTGTTTAGTGATGGAAGACTGCTAATTTGTTTTCCATCACTACGTTTGGCTTACTGACGAGCCTCGCAGTCGAAATAATATAGAAGCAAAGATTTTTGATAAGGAAAATCTGTGTCAAGCTGCATATTGTATACTTCCGGTTCATAGAGCGTCATTCCAAACAGTCAGGTTCAAACCTCGACCGCCACAGAGTCGTCGTTCTGTTGATCGAAACTGTGGCGTTCTGCGTTAATTTTTAAGGAAATTAGAGTTATTCGTGATTCCACTTGTTTGACTATTGCATTTACCGAGACCCCTAGATGGCGTCATATATTGAAAATAACAGTGTCGAATTGGAATCAAGGCGGACTTAGGTCAGCGGCTTGAGTTCATGGTATTACTAAGGCTCGTAGGGCAATGTGCTCTCTATAGGCTGGAGCTATGTAGGGCAATGTGCTCTCTATAGGCTGGAGCTATGTAGGGCAATGTCTGCATGTGCGTCATGATGAGGTAATGACATGACGCACGCAAACGTCTGAGTAGTAAAACGCGAAATGCTTTAACTCAGAGGTTAAATAGCAAGGCGGCAGAGGCACTAGCCGTTCAGTAATGGATGGGCGAAAAAAGTAATGTAATGCTTCAGCATTACTGACACATGAAAACCGAAGAGAAGTGGAACACGACACTGCAGCCGAACGTAAGAGGGGAACATTACTTTTCTGCAGATTCCATACAATTTAGTACAAAATTTTTTGACGATTATTTGTCAAAATTGCCACAATTTCCATTCATCTGCGAGTTGAGTGGACAAACTAAACATACTAGGCCTACGTCTATTCCTAACACTCGTGGTCTGGATATGACCGTTAGTTACCATTTAGCCGGCAGATGGTAGCCATAACACGTGTTAAGGATTTTTGACGAATTTCTGAAAAATAACCGCAATTCGTTTGGACTCAAATTTCGGGATTTGCTAACAACAAAATTGGTATAGACGACCCGTTGGAAGAATCGTGTCGTTTTTGGACCCCATCAACTAAGCCACTGGCGTATAATAAGGTTGTTTTTATTGTCCCCATTATAATAGACAGGGACGTTTAACTTATTTTACTAATTTATTTTGTATGTGAAATGGGGAACATTTTCGAGAAATGGATTATTTCGACTGCCTTGACAACACTTTGGAGTCTCAAGGCGATTATGAAAGCGAACCGGAAGACTAGGTGCTATGTCATTTTGCGATATGATCAATGATTAAGGTGGAACAATTGGAACATTTGACACTAGTCGCATCTCTCAACGACCAATATTAAGCAAAATGAGATTTGATCAACCATTAGTATAACGAAGTTTTACGACGATAGATGTAGCCGTTTGGACAGTATGAGCAGAAGTATTGGGAATTGCAAACAAACAAACATCGGAACAAACCCCATAGATGCCATAGTTTTCCTCATTAATCAATGCTTCTGATACATCACGCACCGTGGGTAACCATGTTCGCCTGCCAAGGGCAGAGTTACGGTTTGATAAGCCAAATACAAGAGACCTAGGGCGTGCTCGATTTACACAAAGCCAAAACCGGTTTACCGAACTGACTGTTCGGTAGGAGAAGAACCGAAATCGGTTTGCTCGCAACCGTGAAACTATCGAGAGAGCTGGTTTGACGGTTTCGGTTCCGCGGAACTGTCAGTTTAATCAATACATACACCATAATTAATCATAAATGTAATATATAGACCCTTCTGGACAAAAGTATGATACTAATTTTTTAACGGACAGTCCAATCGCGGGTAGCAAATGAAAAAGACGGCATATTCATGCTGGCCTAACTTCATAAGCACACGGCCATTGCCAATATACATGCTGAAACCGTAAACACACCATGCGTTCGCCTTTAGGTGGGCAAACAGTTGAAATCGGGTTTTGAAAATGGTTTCGGTTTCTCGTCGGTTTCGGGTAAATCGAACACGCCCCTAGTGTGTGTCAAATATACGTGGCCAAGAATATGAAAGAATATATCATTCAATTTAAGACAAGGCCAAAAAAACCTGAAATACAAATAGCATATCAAGCAAACCAAAAATATAATGTTCATTATTTAGCAACACTAGAGGTTATGATATCAGACATACAGTTGCATGGAACAACACAATTGCCTCGCTAAGAAAAACAAGGCAATACACTGTAGAATACAATTATAATAATAACACTGAGAACCATTGTGGTTCTCCCATTTCATGCAACGAAAACTTATAATGAGTACGAAACCTTGGAGGAGACCGTATCCATTTCGCCATTTCACTTTTATGTCACCATGTCATGTAAGATGGCCTCCGTGCATGAATATCCTTTCTCAAATAGGTGATATTAGGTGATGAATGGATGGTTAAAACGCATCACGACATTTTTGGTACAAAGAAACGAGTAACATTATAAGACTGATGACTTGATGGAACGAATATGCAATAAAAACCGGTTGCTGGTGTTTTCCCAAGGTGGATTTGTAGGTCGCCATCGATCCATCAAAGCGAAGCAGAACGGATTGGTGGGGACTGCTTGAGGCTGCGGTCCACGGAAATATAAACGTGAACAACCGATTTCGGAGGGTTCCGGGGACAGCTACAAAAGCGATTTGTGGCACATAGACAGCGATGTAATCGGATTACCTTTTTAACGGGAGTGTGAGAGTGGGGTTAGGGGTCGAGGCGGCGTTCCTTTGAGCACGAAAAACATGTCTTGGGCTGTCATAGTGACATGAAGAGATTGTCACTATTATATAACAAATTAGGCAGCAGCTTGGCTTTCCAAGCGGCGTCTATTGAGGCGTATATAAATTGATCCTTTGGTAACACTGAAAGAAATGTAAGACATCATGCTGGATCCTTATGTGTCATCCGTGTCTTATTTGTCTTTCATAGCCGATTCAATCTCCATATTATTGTTAGGCTCGGCGATTAAAGGTTATGGGCCAGGGATTGGGCATGAATGATCATCGGTTAGGTCTTAAGGGTCAGGAATTGGGGATTAGAGGTCAGGGATTGAGGTTTATGGGTAATATATTAGGGATTAGGGCTCTGATTAGGGGTCAGGCATTCGGGATTTGGGGTCAGGGATTAGGGATTATGGGGTGGAACGGCGATGAGGGATACATAAGATCAAAAGGACACATAAGGCCCCCACACACTATATATTTGCGCAACTAAACGCATCTTTATGCAGAGTGCCAGAAATGACAATATTCATATTTGTTAAACTCATGAGAGACATATTATTTTTCTGCATAACTAGAAAACATAATGGCGAAGAAGGGTTTGTTTTTATTTCATCCCACTCGATCCAGCCTACAGCCCCAACCTGCTTCTGGTTTATGTAATGCTGAGTCGATAAGATGGCCGTATCGTAATGTAAATAATACAGATCCGTGATAATGATACAACGTGGAAATGGTAACAAACGCCATTTAAAAGTTAAAAAGAGGTTAGTAGACATTAGCTCTAATTAAAATATTGTGCTAGGTTGCGTCTTTGTTTTAAGTGTTCATTATTCATACGAATTCAAAATAAAAAAAACAATTCTGTATTTTGAGACATGTTATTAGCGTGTGTAATTTAACTAATGACATACGAAACAGAGTTATCCCTTGATCACGAACAGAGTGATACGGGTAAATGTTGTATTTGAAATAGATCGATTCCCTCGATTCAGCTACGTGCTTTAATGGACGAGCCAAGGCGAGCCTAGCTGGCATGTTATCGCGAGATGTTATCATGGGAAACCATTAAGCTCTAACTGGCTGGCAGCCAAGCAAAACAATTACAAAAAACCATACGAGTGAACGTAATGTACGTGATTGGCAATTCTTTTATTTTAAGGCTAACCAGTCTTTCTCTAAATCTCGTATTACTACCGAAGTGGAATTGGTACAACAGCCGATTGCCTGGATTTTAATATGGTAAATGGACCTCGTAAATCAGGAAAACTAATGCCGTGTTACAACAATTGTATAAGTACGTTACAAAGTTGGCACAATAAAACACTCGACGCTCGCACGTTTCGTGTTTTATTTCAATGGAACGACCGCGTTCTGTAAATAGTGCAGAAGATATTGCACAATCAGCGTGAGGCTAGATTACCGCCACTAAATAAGCATTCACTCAATTGCTTTATTTCAAATGAAACCGGAATAACCGGGCGATTGACCAGGAGCTGAAAGCAATAGGGAGAGACCAGTGAGTGCAGACCGGGAAGGGGTCGCCAGTGAGTGCAGGCCGGGAAGGGGTCGCCAGTGAGGGGAGGCTGGGAATGGGTCGCCAGTGAGGGGAGGCTGGGAAGGGGTCGCCATTGAGTGCAGGCCGGGAAGGTGTCGCCAGTGAGTGCAGGCCGGGAAGGGTTCGCCCGGGAGGGGAAGTCGGAAAGTGGTCGCCAGTAAGGGGAGGCCGGGAAGGGGTCGCCAGTGAGAGGAGGCTCCAAAGGGGCAGCCAGTGAGGAAAGGCTGGGAAGGGGTCGCCAGGGAGGGGAAGTCGGAAAGTGGTCGCCAGTGAGGGGAGGCCGGGAAGGGGTCGCCAGTGAGAGGAGGCTGCGAAGGGGCAGCCAGTGAGGGGAGGCCGGGAAGGGGTCGCCAGTGAGGGGAGGTCGGGAAGCGGTCGCCAGTGAGGGGAGGTCGGAAAGTGGTAGCCAGTGAGGGGAAGTCGGAAAGTGGTCGCCAGTAAGGGGAGGCCGGGAAGGGGTCGCCAGTGAGAGGAGGCTGCAAAGGGGCAGCCAGTGAGGAGAGGCTGGGAAGGGGTCGCCAGGGAGGGGAAGTCGGAAAGTGGTCGCCAGTGAGGGGAGGCCGGGAAGGGGTCGCCAGTGAGAGGAGGCTGCGAAGGGGCAGCCAGTGAGGGGAGGCCGGGAAGGGGTCGCCAGTGAGGGGAGGTCGGGAAGCGGTCGCCAGTGAGGGGAGGTCGGAAAGTGGTAGCCAGTGAGGGGAGGTCGGAAAGTGGTAGCCAGTGAGAGGAGGCTGGGACTGGGTCGCCAGTGAGGAGAGGTCGTGAAGGCATCGCCAGCGAGGTAAGGCCGGAAAGGAGTCGCCTGCGAGGAGAGGCCGGTAAGGGGTCGCCAGTGAGGAGAGACCGAGAAGTGTCAGCCAGGGATGAGAGTTCAGGAAGGGCTCGCCAGTGAGGGGAGGTCGGGAAGGGGTCGCCAGTGAGAGGAGGCTAGGAAGGGGTCGCCAGTGAGGGGAGGTCAGGAAGGGGTCGCCACTGAGGAGAGACCGGAAAGTGGTAGCCAGTGAGAGGAGGCAGGGAAGGGGTCGCCAGCCAGTAGAGGCCGGGAAGAGGTCGCCAGCGAGGAGAGGCCGGGAAGGGGTCGCCAGTGAGGGAGGTCAAGAAGGGGTCGCCAGTGAGAGGAGGCCGGAAAGGGGTCGCCGGTGAGGGGAGGTCGGGAAGGGGTCGCCAGTGAGGAGAGGCCGGGAAGGGGTCGCCAGTGAGCGGAGGTCGGGAAAAGGGTCGCCAGTGAGAGGAGACCGGGAAGGGTTCGCCAGTGAGGGGAGGCCGCGAAGTCGCCAATGACGGGTGGTTGGGAAGTGGTAGCCAGTGAGAGGAGGCCGGTGAGGAGATGTCCGAATGGGGTCGCCAGTGAGGGAGGGGGGGGGGCGGAAAGGGGTCGCCAGTGAAAGGGGGTCGGTAAGGGATCGCCAGTGAGGAGAGGCCGGGAAGTGGTCGCCAGTGAGCGGAGGTCGGGAAAAGGTCGCCAGTGAGAGGAGACCGGGAAGGGTTCGCCAGTGAGGTGAGGCCGCGAAGTCGCCAGTGACGGGAGGCTGGGAAGTGGTAGCCAGTGAGAGGAGGCCGGGAAGGGGTCGCCAATGAAGGGAGTTGGGAAGGGGTCGCCTGTGAGAAGAGACCGGGAAGTGGTAGCCAGTGAGGAGCGACCGAGAAGTGGTAGCCAGTGAGAGGAGGCTGGGAAGGGGTCGCCACTGAGAGGAGGCCGGGAAGGGGTCGCCAGTGAGGAGAGGTCAGGAAGGGGTCGCCTGTGAGGAGAGGCCGGAAAGGGGTCGCCAGTGAGGGGAGGTCGAGAAGGGGTCGTTATTGAGGGGAGGTCGAGAAGGGGTCGTCAGTGAGGGGAGGTCGAGAAGGGGTCGCCAGTGAGGGGAGGCCGGGAAGTGATCGCTATTGAGAAGAGGTCGAAAAGGCGTCGCCAGTGAGGGGAGGTCACGAAGGGGTCGCCAGTGAGGAGAGACCGGGAAGGGGTCGCCAGTGAGGGGAGGTCGGGAAGGGGTCGCCAGTGAGGAGAGGCCGGGAAGTGGTAGCCAGTGAGGAGAGATCGGAAAGGGGTTGCCAGTGAGAGGAGGCCCGGAAGTTGTCCCGAGTGAGAAGCGGTCGGGAAGGGGTCGCCAGCGAGCAGAGACCCGGAAGTGTCAGCCAGTGATGCGAGGCCGGGAAGAGGTCGCCAGCGAGGAGAGGCCGGGAAGGGGTCGCCAGTGAGGGAGGTCAAGAAGGGGTCGCCAGTGAGAGGAGGCCGGAAAGGGGTCGCCGGTGAGGGGAGGTCGGGAAAGGGTCGCCAGTGAGGAGAGGCCGGGAAGGGGTCGCCAGTGAGCGGAGGTCGGGAAAAGGGTCGCCAGTGAGAGGAGACCGGGAAGGGTTCGCCAGTGAGGGGAGGCCGCGAAGTCGCCAATGACGGGAGGTTGGGAAGTGGTAGCCAGTGAGAGGAGGCCGGTGAGGAGATGTCCGAATGGGGTCGCCAGTGAGGGAGGGTGGGGGGGCGGAAAGGGGTCGCCAGTGAGAGGGGGTCGGTAAGGGATCGCCAGTGAGGAGAGGCCGGGAAGGGGTCGCCAGTGAGCGGAGGTCGGGAAAAGGTCGCCAGTGAGAGGAGACCGGGAAGGGTTCGCCAGTGAGGTGAGGCCGCGAAGTCGCCAGTGACGGGAGGCTGGGAAGTGGTAGCCAGTGAGAGGAGGCCGGGAAGGGGTCGCCAATGAAGGGAGTTGGGAAGGGGTCGCCTGTGAGAAGAGACCGGGAAGTGGTAGCCAGTGAGGAGCGACCGAGAAGTGGTAGCCAGTGAGAGGAGGCTGGGAAGGGGTCGCCACTGAGAGGAGGCCGGGAAGGGGTCGCCAGTGAGGAGAGGTCAGGAAGGGGTCGCCTGTGAGGAGAGGCCGGAAAGGGGTCGCCAGTGAGGGGAGGTCGAGAAGGGGTCGTTAGTGAGGGGAGGTCGAGAAGGGGTCGTCAGTGAGGGGAGGTCGAGAAGGGGTCGCCAGTGAGGGGAGGCCGGGAAGTGATCGCTATTGAGAAGAGGTCGAAAAGGCGTCGCCAGTGAGGGGAGGTCACGAAGGGGTCGCCAGTGAGGAGAGACCGGGAAGGGGTCGCCAGTGAGGGGAGGTCGGGAAGGGGTCGCCAGTGAGGAGAGGCCGGGAAGTGGTAGCCAGTGAGGAGAGATCGGAAAGGGGTTGCCAGTGAGAGGAGGCCCGGAAGTTGTCCCGAGTGAGAAGCGGTCGGGAAGGGGTCGCCAGCGAGCAGAGACCCGGAAGTGTCAGCCAGTGATGCGAGGCCGGGAAGGGGTCGCCAGTGACGGGAGGTCAGGAAGGGGTCGCCAGTGAGAGGAGGCTGCAAAGGGGCAGCCAGTGAGGAGAGGCTGGGAAGGGGTCGCCAGTGAGGGGAGGTCGGGATGGGGTCGCCAGTGAGGGGAGGCCGCGAAGTGGTTGCCAGCGAGGAGAGGCCGGAAAGGGGTCGCTAGTGAGGAGAGGTCGGGAAGGGGTCGCCAGTGGGGAGAGGCCGGGAAGGGGTCGCCAATGACGGGAGGTCAGGAAGGGGTCGCCAGTGAGGAGAGACCGGGAAGGGGTCGCCAATGACGGGAGGTCAGGAAGGGGTCGCCAGTGAGGAGAGACCGGGAAGGGGTCGCCAATGACGGGAGGTCAGGAAGGGGTCGCTAGTGAGGAGAGACCTGGAAGAGGTCGCTAGTGAGGAGAGGCCGGGAAGAGGTCGCTAGTGAGGAGAGGCCGGAAAGGGGTCGCTAGTGAGGAGAGATCGGGAAGGGGTCGCCAGTGAGGGGAGGTCGGGAAGGGGTCGCCAGTGAGGGGAGGTCGGGAAGGGGTCGCCAGTGAGGGGAGGTCGAGAAGGGGTCGCCAGTAAGGGGAGGCCGCGAAATGGTTGCCAGCGAGGAGAGGCCGGAAAGGGGTCGCCAGTGAGGGGTGGTCGGGAAGCGGTCGCCAGTGAGGGGAGGTCGGAAAGTGGTAGCCAGTGAGGGGAAGTCGGAAAGTGGTCGCCAGTAAGGGGAGGCCAGGAAGGGGTCGCCAGTGAGAGGAGGCTGCAAAGGGGCAGCCAGTGAGGAGAGGCTGGGAAGGGGTCGCCAGTGAGGGGAGGTCGGGAAGGGGTCGCCAGTGAGGGGAGGCCGCGAAGTGGTTGCCAGCGAGGAGAGGCCGGAAAGGGGTCGCTAGTGAGGAGAGGTCGGGAAGGGGTCGCCAATGACGGGAGGTCAGGAAGGGGTCGCCAGTGAGGAGAGACCGGGAAGGGGTCGCTAGTGAGGAGAGATCGGGAAGGGGTCGCCAATGACGGGAGGTCAGGAAGGGGTCGCCAGTGAGGAGAGACCGGGAAGGGGTCGCTAGTGAGGAGAGGCCGGGAAGAGGTCGCTACTGAGGCCGGAAAGGGGTCGCTAGTGAGGAGAGATCGGGAAGGGGTCGCCAGTGAGAGGAGGTCGGGAAGGGGTCGCTAGTGAGGGGAAGCCGGGAAGGGGTCGCTAGTGAGGGGAGGTCGGGAAGGGGTCGCCAGTGAGGGGAGGTCGGGAAGGGGTCGCCAGTGAGGGGAGGTCGGGAAGGGGTCGCCAGTGAGGGGAGGCCGGGAAGGGGTCGCTAGTGAGGGGAGGTCGGGAAGGGGTCGCCAGTGAGGGGAGGTCGGGAAGGGGTCGCCAGTGAGGGGAGGCCGCGAAGTGGTTGCCAGCGAGGAGAGGCCGGAAAGGGGTCGCTAGTGAGGAGAGGCCGGGAAGAGGTCGCTAGTGAGGAGAGGCCGGAAAGGGGTCGCTAGTGAGGGGAGGTCGGGAAGGGGTCGCCAGTGAGGGGAGGCCGGGAAGGGGTCGCTAGTGAGGAGAGACCGGGAAGTGTCAGCCAGTGAGGAGAGGCCGGGAAGGGGTCGCCAGTGAGGGGAGGCCGGGAAGGGGTCGCTAGTGAGGAGAGATCGGGAAGGGTCGCCAGCGGGGAGAGGCCGGGATAGGGTCGCCCAGGATTAAGCGCTTCCTGCTAATTTTGTGCTTGTTATAAACACTTTGGCGCCCTGAAGCGGAGCCAACTCCATGTGACAATTATTCGTCGATTATTTTGGACACTTCGCACATTATAACCTTTCATACAATGTACCGATCCACCTTGCTCCGCCATGGGATCTTACGCGTTGAGCGTAAGCCGGTGAGCCTGACCACCTCCCTGACAGGTCACGTTTCCATTTAATGGTTGAACTTACTCACCAAAGACTTACCCTCGAAAGGAGACAAGCGGCTTTTTTTTTCCTTTTTCAGTTTTCTTTGACCTTTGGGTTAACCTATTCCCTTGGCCAAGCGGAGGAGAAACTGGTCTTTCATGAACTCTTGCTCTAAAGGCAAAACATTGGTTTCATGGCCAACTTGTTTTAATGCAACATAAGGGGATAAAACTGGTGAAGTGGTCGTAACCTTGTATGTAACATAGCACCGTCGGACCTGATGGTGTAATGGAAACATGGCCTGAACGAATGTTCTCTGTACAGGTTCCCATCTTGTCTGTCGTACGTCACATTTCATCACTTATTTACCAATTTGATATTTCAACGTGGTGGATGAACGGATGGGGCATGGATAATGCTCAATAACATATGAAGTGCCGCAACATAACTTGGCCTTGTCGCAGCATGGCAGTTGACACCTCGCATTGTCCGACCCAAGATTTATGTATCGAATCCTGGACTTGATCTCTTCAGCTGACGTATATATGAATCGTCCATGACCCACTAGTCACGCCATATAGCGGGACCGCAGCTATGGGCACCGTTACCCGTCTTCCCGCACCTCCCCCCACGCCAATGTTCATGTCTTGATCCGTTTAAGCGCTACTTCTCGCTACTCCCCGCCACGCTCTTCAATACCTAAGTTACCTTGTTTACGCGACGTCTCCGAAGCTTCCCCTACAGTCCTAAGTGACGACAACTCTCCTAGGCGGCCACGATGTTGTGCATTATTGAAGAGACCAGGCGGGGACGCGGGGGTAGGGTATTGAAATAGATGGGGGAGGGGGAAGGGCGGATGGTGACAGATGCCCACGGGTGAGAGGAGACAATGGTGGAATCGGGTTCATGTCCAGGGCCTCTCGTTGTTCTCTTAGTATAAATAGTATCAAAGTCACACACGGACACACGCGTACGTCTGAGGTTTACCCCCCCCCCTCCACAATACCCCCCTCCACAATACCCCTCTCCACAATACCCCCCCCCCCTTCCACAATACTAGCCTCTCCACATACCCTCCCTGTCGTGAGCCTGTTGTCAACAACAAAATGCCAATATAAGCTCCATTCACCAGGCCCAAGCCTATCACACCCCCACCGTTCGACAATTGTGTCCACATGCCGCTGAAAAGGCATTTTTTCTAAATAATTAAGATGACCCTGTTGCCATTGGCTACGGGGGGTCACATTAAGCTAGTGGCCGCGTCTCTTACTTCGATCTAGCCACCAGGCAGCAACCCGGTTAATCTTGCTTTCCGCTTGTCAGGGTCAACATCAGCAACCGGAAGTGACGCTGACGCGACTCCGGCGGAATGAACTGTTGCTGTATCTTTGTTTAGGCGCGTGAATGACAGCGTTGTCATGGCGGCATTGTCAAGGCGGCATTGTCAAGGCGGCATTGTCAAGGCGGCGTTGTCAAGGCGGCCATTGGCTGTTGTCAAGACCACTTTATACTAGCCCTTGGGGGACCACGTTGTCAAGGTTCCTGTATACTAACCCGTGGCTGACCATGTTGCCAAGACTGCTTTATATTAGAACGTAGGTGGCCCCATTATACCACCACGAAGCCTTCAGGCTTCGTGTTGGGAAAAGGAAGAAAACTACGAATAATAGCTAGTATACGTGCAATATAAACAATAATAATATAAATAACCGGAAATACTAGTGGACATAATAATACAAATAACCGGAATAATAGTGGATATAATAATACAAATAACCGGAATAATAATGGACATAATAATACAAATAACCGGAATAATAGTGAACATAATAATACAAATAACCGGAATAATAGTGAACCTAATAATAGAAATAACCGGAATAATAGTGAACATAATAATACAAATAACCGGAATAATAATGGACATAATAATACAAATAACCGGAATAATAATGGACATAATAATACAAATAACCGGAATAATAGTGAACATAATAATAGAAATAACCGGAATAATAATGGACATAATAATAGAAATAACCGGAATAATAGTGGACATAATAATAGAAATAACCGGAATAATAGTGGACATAATAATAGAAATAACCGGAATAATAATGGACATAATAATACAAATAACCGGAATAATAGTGGACATAATAATGCAAATAACCGGAATAATAGTGAACATAATAATACAAATAACCGGATATAATAATGGACATAATAATACAAATAACCGGAATAATAATGGACATAATAATACAAATAACCGGAATAATAGTGGACATAATAATACAAATAACCGGAATAATAGTGAACCTAATAATAGAAATAACCGGAATAATAATGGACATAATAATACAAATAACCGGAATAATAGTGGACATAATAATACAAATAACCGGAATAATAGTGAACCTAATAATAGAAATAACCGGAATAATAATGGACATAATAATACAAATAACCGGAATAATAGTGAACATAATAATAGAAATAACCGGAATAATAGTGAACATAATAATACAAATAACCGGAATAATAGTGGACATAATAATACAAATAACCGGAATAATAGTGTACCTAATAATAGAAATAACCGGAATAATAATGGACACAATAATAAAATAACCGGAATAATAGTGGACATAATAATACAAATAACCGGAATAATAGAGAACCTAATAATAGAAATAACCGGAATAATAATGGACATAATAATACAAATAACCGGAATAATAGTGGACAGAATAATACAAATAACCGGAATAATAGTGAACCTAATAATAGAAATAACCGGAATAATAATGGACATAATAATAAAATAACCGGAATAATAGTGGACATAATAATACAAATAACCGGAATAATAGTGAACCTAATAATAGAAATAACCGGAATAATAATGGACATAATAATAAAATAACCGGAATAATAGTGGACATAATAATACAAATAACCGGAATAATAGAGAACCTAATAATAGAAATAACCGGAATAATAATGGACATAATAATACAAATAACCGGAATAATAGTGGACATAATAATACAAATAACCGGAATAATAATGGACATAATAATAGAAATAACCGGAATAATAATGGACATAATAATACAAATAACCGGAATAATAGTGGACATAATAATACAAATAACCGGAATAATAGTGAACCTAATAATAGAAATAACCGGAATAATAATGGACATAATAATAAAATAACCGGAATAATAGTGGACATAATAATAAAAATAACCGGAATAATAGAGAACCTAATAATACAAATAACCGGAATAATAATGGACATAATAATACAAATAACCGGAATAATAGTGGACATAATAATACAAATAACCGGAATAATAATGGACATAATAATAGAAATAACCGGAATAATAATGGACATAATAATACAAATAACCGGAATAATAGTGGACATAATAATACAAATAACCGGAATAATAGTGAACCTAATAATAGAAATAACCGGAATAATAATGGACATAATAATAAAATAACCGGAATAATAGTGGACATAATAATACAAATAACCGGAATAATAGTTGACATAATAATAGAAATAACCGGAATAATAATGGACATAATAATACAAATAACCGGAATAATAGTGGACATAATAATACAAAAAACCGGAATAATAATGGACATAATAATAGAAATAACCGGAATAATAATGGACATAATAATACAAATAACCGGAATAATAATGGACATAATAATACAAATAACCGGAATAATAATGGACATAATAATACAAATAACCGGAATAATAGTGGACATAATAATACAAATAACCGTTATAATAATGGACATAATAATAGAAATAACCGGAATAATAATGGACATAATAATACAAATAACCGGAATAATAGTGAACCTAATAATAGAAATAACCGGAATAATAATGGACATAATAATAGAAATAACCGGAACAATAATGGACATAATAATACAAATAACCGGAATAATGGTGAACATAATAATACAAATAACCGGAATAATAGTAGGCATAATAATACAAATAACCGGAATAATAATGGACATAATAATACAAATAATCGGAATAATAGTAGGCATAATAATACAAATAACCGGAATAATAGTGAACATAATAATACAAATAACCGGAATAATAATGGACATAATAATAGAAATAACCGGAATAATAATGGACATAATAATACAAATAACCGGAATAATAGTGGACATAATAATGCAAATAACCGGAATAATAGTGAACATAATAATACAAATAACCGGATATAATAATGGACATAATAATACAAATAACCGGAATAATAATGGACATAATAATACAAATAACCGGAATAATAGTGGACATAATAATACAAATAACCGGAATAATAGTGAACCTAATAATAGAAATAACCGGAATAATAATGGACATAATAATACAAATAACCGGAATAATAGTGGACATAATAATACAAATAACCGGAATAATAGTGAACCTAATAATAGAAATAACCGGAATAATAATGGACATAATAATACAAATAACCGGAATAATAGTGAACATAATAATAGAAATAACCGGAATAATAGTGAACATAATAATACAAATAACCGGAATAATAGTGAACCCAATAATACAAATAACCGGAATAATAGTGAACCTAATAATAGAAATAACCGGAATAATAATGGACATAATAATACAAATAACCGGAATAATAGTGGACACAATAATAGAAATAACCGGAATAATAATGGACATAATAATACAAATAACCGGAATAATAATGGACATAATAATACAAATAACCGGAATAATAATGGACATAATAATACAAATAACCGGAATAATAGTGAACCTAATAATAGAAATAACCGGAATAATAGTTGACATAATAATACAAATAACCGGAATAATAGTGAACCTAATAATACAACTAACCGGAATAATAGTGAACATAACAATACAAATAACCGGAATAATAGTGGACATAATAATACAAATAACCGGAATAATAATGGACATAACAATACAAATAACCGGAATAATAATGGACATAATAATACAAATAACCGGAATAATAATGGACATAATAATACAAATAACCGGAATAATAGTGAACCTAATAATAGAAATAACCGGAATAATAGTTGACATAATAATACAAATAACCGGAATAATAGTGAACCTAATAATACAAATAACCGGAATAATAATGGACATAACAATACAAATAACCGGAATAATAGTGAACATAATAATACAAATAACCGGAATAACAGTGAACATAATAATGCAAATAACCGGAATAATAGTGAACATAATAATACGAATAACCGGAATAATAGTTGACATAATAATACAAATAACCGGAATATTAGTGAACATAATAATACAAATAACCGGAATAATAGTTGACATAATAATACAAAAGAGCGGAATAATAGTGAACCTAATAATACAAATAACCGGAATAATAGTGAACATAATAATACAAATAACCGGAATAATAATGGACATAATAATACAAATAAACGGAATAATAGTGAACATAATAATAGAAATAACCGGAATAATAGTGGACATAATAATAGAAATAACCGGAATAATAGTGGACATAATAATAGAAATAACCGGAATAATAGTTGACATAATAATACAAATAAGCGGAATAATAGTGAACCTAATAATGCAAATAACCGGAATAATAGTGAACATAATAATACAAATAACCGGAATAATAGTTGACATAATAATACAAATAAGCGGAATAATAGTGAACCTAATAATAGAAATAACCGGAATAATAATGGACATAATAATACAAATAACCGGAATATAGTGGACATAATAATACAAATAACCGGAATAATAATGGACATGATAATACAAATAACCGGAATAATAATGGACATAATAATACAAATAACCGGAATAATAATGGACATAATAATACAAATAACCGGAATAATAGTGAACCTAATAATAGAAATAACCGGAATAATAGTTGGCATAATAATACAAATAAACGGAATAATAGTGAACCTAATAATACAAATAACCGGAATAATAATGGACATAACAATACAAATAACCGGAATAATAGTTGACATAATAATACAAATAACCGGAATAATAGTGAACATAATAATACAAATAACCGGAATAATAGTTGACATAATAATACAAATAACCGGAATAATAGTGAACATAATAATACAAATAACCGGAATAATAGTGAACATAATAATGCAAATAACCGGAATAATAGTTGACATAATAATACAAATGACCGGAATAATAGTGAACATAATAATACAAATAACCGGAATAATAATGAACATAATAATACAAATAACCGGAATAATAGTGAACATAATAATGCAAATAACCGGAATAATAGTTGACATAATAATACAAATAACCGGAATAATAGTGAACATAATAATACAAATAACCGGAATAATAGTGAACATAATAATACAAATAACCGGAATAATAGTTGACATAATAATACAAATAAGCCAAATAATAGTGAACCTAATAATACAAATAACCGGAATAATAGTGAACCTAATAATGCAAATAACCGGAATAATAGTGGACATAATAATACAAATAATGTTGGGAATAATTCTTAGAATAACTCTTGGATTAATTCTTATAATAATAAAAATGATTACTTATCGGAATAACCATAGGAATGAGAATAAGATTTATGCAAGAAAGGATAATAATAATACAAGGACTAGAGGTCCGGAAATGTGTCACTGAGATAGTAAAACGCAAGTAGTAAAGAAATAGTTCCATTTCGACGACTGCTTTACGTCAAGAATATTCCTTTGATGGATTCCCGGGGGACTAGCTGCATGATGTCCGTATTTTTGGCCGAACAATTAATCAGGAAAGGGCACCAGCTGATAATATCGACAAACTGGGGTCCCACCTGACAGCAGACACGGTGAAGCATCATCTGCGCCAACCATTAACCGACTAGTCGGGCTCGTCTGTGGACCTCGTGAATAGGCTTAACGGAAGTACCAGTTCTGGAGTACGCTGCCGGCCAACTGTCACGCCAAGCGGTCACACACTTCGTTATCTTGGGCTGCTCTGCACAACGCACACTTTGTATAGTCATTGGGTAAATTGAGGTCAGATTCCACAGGTCGTTTACGCTGGTCTCTTTTCAAAATTCTCGCTTGGCGGTGCATTGTGTGTGTATCGATCGCGATATGAGTAAGAATAACGTATGTGGGGGCCTTATGTGTCATCCTGGTCTTATGTGTCCCTCATCGCCGCCACGTCCACCCGCCACGTGGCGCCAAGCTGTATGCCTCAACCGAACCCATATCCTTGAGCCGTGGGCCCTATCCATAGGCCCTAAGTCCTAACTCTCATCCCAATGTCTCACCCTTACACCCTGACCCCTAATTCCCGATGCCTGACCCCTGATCCCTAATATCTGACCCTTAATCCTCAATCCCTGTTCCCTAGTTCTCAATGCCTGACCTCTAATCTCTGACCCCCTAATACCTAACCGATGACACATAATCCCTAATCTTTGACCCTAATCCTGAATGCTTGGCACCTACTCCCTGAGCTGTAATCCCTAATATCTGACCCATAATCATCAATCCCTGACCCTAATCCCAATCCCTGACCTCTAATCCCAATCCCTGATCCCTAATCTCAATCCCTGACCCCGAATCTCAATCCCTGACCTCTAAAACCTAAGCGATTATCCATAATGCCCAATCCCTGACCCCTAACCCTGACCTCCCCGAGCCTAACAATAATCCGGGGAGTGAATCATCGATGAGGGACACATCAGACCCGGACACATAAGGCCCCCAAAAACGTAGGTCGATGGGCGACAACGGTATCAGGCGATGCTCTATAGCACCCGAAGCTCGCTTGGAGTCCACAAAAGTTGTTTCGCTTGCGCCAAGCAAGGACGCCAAGGACGCGAGGACTGCCGCGATGTTTCACCAGATTGATCGACCCGAGTGTACGACCCGAATGTTCGACCCGAGTGTTTGACCCGAGTGTTTGACCGAGTGTTTGACCCGAGCGTTTGAACCGAGTTTTCGACCCAAGTGTTCGACTTGAGTGTTCGACCCCACTTTTTAACCTCAGTGCTCAACCCAAATGTTCAACCCGCGTGTTCAACTCCAGTGTTCGACCCGAGTGAGAATGTTCGACCTGAGTGCTCGACCCGAGTGTTGGCCAATAAAAAGTGTTATGGTTTCCACGGTGTGGTTTCAATAGTCGCAACTTCCACCGATTCATTCATTGTAATCAATATTTTCCTATAATAAGTGTTTTTAACGATATATGGAAATCACGATCTGGTCCAGGTCCCACAACATACAGATGTATTTTTGCTTTAAACCACTTATGGTCTAATTGTTGTTCCGTTGACTGTTGATGTAGGGGGATTCACAGTTGACATTCCATATCTAATGGCTGAGTATAACGTTAACCGTAGTGTCATATTCCCTGTCCAAAGAATCACCTGGAACTGCCACGGAAAAGACGGAGATATGTTGTGCACATGAAGGTATCCAGAAAACCGCCTCAACTGACTGGACTGTGATGTTAAAGCGCTGTATCGGGTGACATGTTGGTGCCATTGTGACGACGTAATTGCCATTGCTGGTGGAATCCTAGATATGTTTTCCCCGCTTGCGATCTTCAAGTAATTACAACGTCAAGTACAATGATCCTAACTTACCTCCCCCCCCCCCCCACCCCACCCCTTCCCCCTCTTCATCCCCGACCTTGGCAATATCATCAGGTTATTAAATATCGTGTCATGAGGTTAATATCGCCTTCATTGAATATGTATTAAGCACCAGAGGCCTGGCGTCAAATGCTGTATTATAAATGCATTCGGTAGTTTCAAGTTTATCCCATATATTATCATAGTCCGGAACAAGACGTGATCGCGACAGAAGCCATTTACAATGACAATGTCAACGTCAGCGGCGCATCCAGGGCTCTGGTTCACGGAACAATTAAGCCTCATGGAACTCCTCGCCATTGAAACAGTAGGACAACCCGATTTTTAAATACAAAAAAATTGTATTGTTATTGTTATTGTAATGTTAAGGCATTGACAAATGGCGCTGAACGCCAGACTTGCCCGCCTAAGCGGTATCACGGCATGGTCTGCACGGTAACGATACTGCCTGGGCTTATATGCCTGGGTTGTCAGAACTACACAGGCATAAACGACATATGTCTTTGCTTCAATTTGTGTTGAGGTTGAGAAGACGGCGTAAAGTATACATGTAATAATACAGGCACATAATGTGTAGGTGTAGCGTGCTGTTGGAGGTTCACGCCTGTTACGGATTGGTCCCTCTTCACACCTTGAAAAAAATCCAGAAATGAAAAGCGCGGGTTCTCTCACTAGTAATGGGTGGGGACATATTTCCATAAAACATGAGTCTTTCCTCCCACCACCACCTGCACTTGAAGATGACAGATGGTACGTGACATGACTCTACTATTTGCCATGCAAAGCGCCGCTCAAGATATCATCTGAACATTCATCATCTTTAACAAGCCTCAAGGAGACCATAACGGCAGCATGATGATAATGTGGGGCTAAGACTGCAGGGCTACAGGAAGCGGGCACGATGAACTAGTGTGTCGCCAGTGCTGTGCAGTTCTGTGCTGAGAACAACACATAATAATTGGGAAGTGTCTGCCATGGTTTGGTGTCTAAGTGAAGTTGTTTGATATGGGCGACAAAACACGTGATGGATAAGTCGCAAAGCGTAAGTCGCAAAGCGTTGAACATTTAAAGTACAATAAGAATTTGGCACAGTTTACTTCACATTAGACCGGGTGTGGCGGGTGGGGGGCGTGTCATGGTCCCCACCCCTCCATTTGGAATTTGCAACCAGGACAATGCACCCCTGTTTTATTTGCTAATTCCACCTCTTTGGATGCAAACTCCTCGCATCTCGTCAATTTTTGAGACCGACTCCATTCCCTCCTCTCTCCGCCCCACGTCTGAGCAGTTTTATTCACCGAATGCGTCACGCCCGCCCCACCCCCTTCCGGGATGTAATATTTGCACTTCCTCGGTGAGTTGGAAACAATTGGGATGTACCAGAAGCTCAAGCGTCAACCAAGATCGACACTTCATTTATCATTTAGAAAACGATAACAAACGATAATGTATGGCTGTATATACCATACTACAAAACCCGCGTGTCGTTTAGATGTCGAATTCCCATTGGTTCGAAAGCAAACAAACAGCGACAATGATACCACCATGCACGCGGGACGAGGAGGTTTATGAACTGATAGTTTTAACCACCAGCCAGAAATCCCCCATAAAACACCCAACCATTGTGTTTCTAGTTGATGGCGAATGGCATTGATAGATTAGTCGTTTCAGCGCCAAATGTGTCTGCTATGTTGTTCCGTTGGTCGCGATGCGTTACGTCGTTTTTCAAAGGTTTTCCTGGTTTTCCCTTCAGGGAATTCCCGGTGCAAAAGAGTCCATCTGACGGTCGTCCATCACACGGACCGCATTCTACATCTCGGGTTTCCCGTTTCACGTGCCCAAAACCGGATCGGACAAAAACGGCCATTGTCTAACTGCCATATTGAGCCAAGTGGAAAGTCTCGACAAGAGTGGCGTACGTCGTGAACGTTTCGGAAGTATGCCTAACACTGCATTGTGCTCGTGGGGCATGTATTGGCAATCGCCATGGCGGGTTTTTACAATGATGACGTCTGCTGGCTGTCATTGTCATTAATCCTTTCGCGTTACGCAATTATACCCCCCCCCCCCCCCCACCCCACGTCCCCCTCCGCCCCATTTGGCAGATGGCAGACGAGGCCGGAATACGACAATAAGTTAACTGACGCGCGGCATCATTGCATCTGTTTGAAATTATACTGAACAAGTTATACCACTTTGCACTCATATAGTTTCTCAATTGATGTCGCCGATAACCGTGGCATAACCAATGAAACGCCTTTAATAGGCGTCGAGGGCGGGAACTGAGCAACGTCAAACACAACATCAGTATTACGTCAGAAGAACGTTCTGGTGATCGTCAGTTTAACGTACACGAGTGTCAGGGACTTGCCAGTGTCAAGTCATGCCGTGTCACAGCAACATCGGAGCAACGCCAGAACTTCATCAGATAACTTAATGGTTAATATGTTAAGAGGTTAATATCTTAATGCAACGACAGAGTAGCATTTGGCGTCATGCCAGAGAAACTCCTAGCTATAAGTTAGTAAAAGCTCAGAAATGCCAGAAATGTGACGTATCTCCCCTTTTTTAATGGTAAAGGAGCATGGCATATTTGCAAAGCCACACTAGTGAGACTGAGGTGTACTTAGATGGCAGACAGCTTTTGTGGACCATTTTCCAACTATCATTGACGCCTGTTACGAAATAGCCCATTTATTTGTAGTTTTCTCGCTATCTTAATCATACAGATCCTGTTATTATGCCGATATTTTTGTTCTCGCAATATCGCCATGTTTGTTTCGACCTGACATGTTTTATTGTATCAAATTATCTTTCTCATCATGTCTGTTTGATGCCTCGAGAGGACACGGTAAGACCCCAAATTATTCAGGAGACGCCATGTTGTTCTCCGGTACCATTCCGCAGAGTGTGGGTAGCTCTTTGTTCCTGTGTCCCCATGAGGAAGACCCCCGCTCCCTGCCCCATCCCCTGGTGCCGCGGCTTTCCCCACGACACGACGACCGCAGCGGGAACACCGGTCCGTCCTTAGACAACAAGCGCTAATTCTGGCATTTTTGTAAGATTTGTTTTTTCGGGCTTAGAAACCATCTCTAGCCATTCGCCGAGGGATATATGGACTCAAACGACCGGTGGGCTGAAAGCAGCGTCGATAGTACAAACACGAATTATTGGATGGACAGAGTTTAGGGGCTAATGCCGAAACACATCGGAAAAGAAAGAAAATTCTAAAGAAAAGAAGCAGCTTGCAGTTAAAATTGCACAGAATATTGCGGTAAAACCTTTCTCCGTCTTCTTCATTTCTTCTGTCAACCGAGATAACGCCCAAATGAGGTAGATTTATTTATACCTCAAAGGAAAATACGACGATGAATGTGTTCGTACCCGTAATCTGCTTGATGCCCACCATGTTAATCTTAGAAATCGATCGCGATGAAACGGCTCGTTCGTGGATCCACGAAAAAAGGCGTAGTAGCCAAGTATCTTATTTTCTTTTCAAGCTAATCCAAGTTGGGGGAGTAATGAATGGGAATTAAATCGACGAGTCAGAGTGAGCTGTATGAGGCCGTTTTCAGAAGACATGGCAGGAATTGTTGCTTATTCTTATCAAGTTTTCTTGTGCAGATTTATCTCTTTATTGTATTCACTTATCATTTGTAAACATGTAAAGCCGCCTTGGGTCTGGGTGAAACAACAACCAGATTAGTATGTACTTGATTGCATCATTGGGTAGAATTCTATGCGTAACTTGTGTGCAACAATCATTGGGATATGCCTCCAAAGTGCTACTACGTAGAACTTTCTTGAGGAAGTCTGCATTCAGGATTAAAATTTATGAACTTTTCTCGCCTCAAACGTTTGGTTTCTTAAATGTAATGCAAAATTGATAGCTGCCTCTTGTCACGTAGTATGGTCGAATATAAAAATGTACCATATACTGTTACATTTGTGTAACAATGTCAAACATATAGCATTGCTGTCAAAGTGTAATCTAAACATAACATTATGAAAATAAAACACTGCTACCAAATTCGTCTGTATCTGTATACGGATTACCTTGTCATCTATTTTGTCATAACAACAATCACACTTCTAACTGTGATTGACGCTTAAAAGTTTCTCCAGAGAAATCAAGGCAGCCATTCATCGGCACTCTGTTGTAGTCGGCATAAGGTCGGGCACTAGAAGTGTGGTATTTGCCTTGTCATGTTCCCGAGAAATGCCCCAAGGCAGTGAATCGAATAAACCGCTGGATTGGATACGCTTTCCGTCCTTTTATTGCCCTAGTATCTCTAACAATGACTGGGCAAAATAAAAATGGATGGCTCCGGATATGAAAGGAAATAACCTTCGCGGGGTGGCACTGGGGCCAAAATCCCCACCCCATTGACCATAAACCCCCCGCGAGCGCTCACTGGGAATAGCCCCGGACGAAATTGGCCCGAAAATCTGTCCATTTTTCCTAGCACCGCTAGGGGGCCCATTGGGCGGAATGATTTGCACTGGAATCTGATGACCGTGGAAGTATTCTCTGCAGTCCCGCGGTGGGGTAACATAGAAGTACCGTGGTTCGGGCGGGTGTTGACTCCGCTCGACTGTAACCTTCCCCAAGAGAAGTAATCCCCAACCATGATTCCGATCCTTCCATAAATGTCACCCTTGATCAATGCAGACCGAGACCCCATGGACCTACCTGCCCCTCCCCTACTTTACCGCGCTCATTTTCAATTGAGCCGGCCCTGACGGATGTTGAGGGCAACCTCAATAAACCTGTGGCTGGGGAGGGGTGTGTGAGGGAGGGAAGGTCGCAGTCCTCGCAGGGAGGAAACCGGCGTGATGTCCACGAAGGCGAGAGGGTAAGTCAAAGGTTAAGAGGGGACCCTCCCCTGCCCACCCACAACGTCCGAGTGCCGTAAGATCAACGACCTTGAGTCACTCCACGTCAGCCGATATTTATTTTAATAAAATGTCTGACTTAATTGACTGGAGCGTGAATAATCGTCGACGTTGCCGAAATGGACCGTCAACTGGCCATACCAAACTGGCCATACCAAACTGGATAACAAACCCTATTAATCAAGCCGGGGACACTTTCAATTTAAGAATCTCGTAACTTTTACTCGCTTTGCATACTGTAAGAAAATTAAGGAAGCTAAATTTTGATTGTGCATGATAACGACCGTGGCAACTTAATCTAAATATCTAGCCAAGAAAACAGCCTGTGGAAAAGCCCCCTCCCCCCGCCGGCTCCCCAAGCGCCACATAGCCATGCATGGCATTTATTTCGCCCCCCCCCCCCTCCCCCGTTTCGCCCAACAACAATCCTCCCCTCACCCCCCTTCCCTATCACTGTAAACCCCACATCCCCCACTCCAAATGTGTACATGATAACGACCGTGGCTACTTAATCTAAATATCTAGTCAAGAAAACAAGAACAAATGCAGTAAGACGGTTTTACGCTAGTAATCGACGCACAACGCGCGTTGCCTTGCTCGTAAAATAAGGAAAATATGAAACAAGGAAACGTCGTTAACTATGGTAGCTCCCCGGTTGCAGGGGGTATCTTATTGTACATACGCAAGGGCCCCCCTTTTTCAGGAAGAATGCCAGTTTTCAATGCAAAAGTGGACCCCCCCCCCCACCCCCCGCCTTTTTTTTTAGGAAGAACGCTGAGGCGGCGTGGACCTTTCCCGGTCGCAAGTTTTCAGTGGATCTGTCGACCCCCCCCCCCCCCCCCCCAACCCGAGTCGTCAACAAATTGGTGGATCTCTGGTTCGCAATTGTGTTCAGAGGCCCCCCCCGCCGCCCCCCGCCCCGGTACCAAGTTTGGACCTCGCCACCCCCCCCCCCCTTCCCACCCTGCTTTTCAAATCCCTGGCTCCTCACCGAAGACGGTATAAGACATTTGGCGCCAAGCTTACACTTCGACCATTTACTTTCTGACTTAGAAAGAAGAAGAGATAGAGCATTAAAATATCTGTAATGGCGGGTTAACGAATTACCATTATTCCTTCAACAGTCGTACACATCATAAAAAAACTGTTCACACGTGGTGAAACGGGTGGGTCATTAACAAGCCAGCCATGTGCTTCGTCCATTTGTCAACATGGCCACGAAGATGTAGATTTAACAGCTGTAGCTTGCGTAGCATCGACTTTTGACTTGCAGATAATACCATATGATCATCTCAACGCTGATTGGCTAAAATGTTCCACGCTAATTAGTTGACAATTCTGACGTCGTAAAGTTCATTGATAGATGCGTTAAAACTTACTTACAATGCGTGGCAAACTTCTAGTCTTCTAGTCGTCTACACAAATCGTTGAAACATTGGCTTGTTGCAGCCAACGTTATAACGTATTGCATCGAGTGAAGCGCATTTGTATGTCGTTCTTCCATGAGAGGGCACGACTCACGTTTTGCTCGTGCCTACCGTTTCCGACAATAATTTATGCATTGGGTTCTTATATGTGAATATGGATCGATAGGCTCTGCATGTAACGTTTTGGTTCGATTCATTCAAATGTCATGTCATTTATGCGGATACGCATCACAACAAAAGAACATGAAAGGCACCAGAGCGCATTGGAACGAAGCACGCAAGGACCAATAAGTGGTTTGCGTGTCATACAACCCTAACCGTTACTGTACTGGGGGAAAAACACATTGGATATTACCGGCAACACCGAGCCGCATCTATGGCCAGAAGATTCGATTTGGATTTGTGAGACAGGAAGGTTTGTGGAGCGGGGTGGGTTTGGCGTTGCATATTTTAATTTTGGAATTCAGCGTATCGCTGTTTTACCATTGATTCGAAGACAAGCTGTTTAAGGGTGGGGTCGCGGAAAGGGAGGGGGCTCGGCGCTAGAGGAAGGGATCTGTCTTGACCGGTTGGCTGTTCTATCTGTTATCGCGTTTTCATGACGTATATTATTTTGAAAAGGGCCGTTATTGGAATTGAAGAAGACAAGTGAGACAAATGCAGACAAATTGTAGGCTACGAGTTCTCGACAACGAGTCATGCCAGACTTCCTGTTTTGACCTACGCACAGTAGATTATTACATAGACGTCTCCGTTACTGCCACTGCAATTATATTGAGACATACCACTCCATCCTATCCCACCCTATACTCGACTCCCACCTCAGCCCGTCATCGCCGTCCTGACTCCCAAGTACCCTGCGGCAGCGTCACCCTCGGGTGGATGGTGTGGGCTTGCCCCACTGGTCGGTGCAGGCAGCAGCACGTTGTTGGTGGGGAGGGGGGGGGGGTGGCGGAGGCGGGAGGTTACCATGGTAGACGGTGAAGGCGAAGGGCAACATCAGGCTGTCACATAATTGTGGCATCCACGTTCCCCCCCCCCCCCACCCCCAGGCGTGAAACAGCCTGTGGAAATGCCCCCATCCCCAAGCCGGCTCCCCATCCGCCACATAGCATGCCCCCATCCCCAAGCCGGCTCCCCATCCGCCACATAGCATGCCCCCATCCCCAAGCCGGCTCCCCATCCGCCACATAGCCATGCATGGCCTTTCCTTTCTTCCCCTTCCCCCGTTTCGACCCACAACAATGGTATCCCACCCCATTTCAACCATGGCATACGAGCCCCATCCTCCCCTCACCCCCCTTCCCTAACACTGTAACCCCCCCCCCCCCGCCACACACACCATCATCACCCGGCTTCCCTCCCACCCACCCTACGCCCTCATCTACCCTACGCTTCACCCAACCCACTTCATTGAGTGTTGAGTCCCTCTCTCCGATGGCCAGCATTAATATTTCATACCCACTTTACCTACACCCAGCCAATCCCGGCCGGACCCCAAGAGAGTCTTTTGCCCCCTCGCCATCAGCCGGGCGCCTGGCCTCTGTCTATGACCCGCTGGCAACCGTGGGCGGTTTGGTCCGTGGTGTCTGTGGCGGGCTCTTCTCTCCCAGGTAAATTACCCATGCTAATGTATCCGCGTCAGTTTACGCGGTTTAGGTATTGCCACCCCTTGCCCTCTCGCGCCCTCTCCAGTAATAAACCTCCTCTATTACTAGGTATCCCCTGCATTTGGCCATGCACCTTAAGCGATACATCTCTTCAGGGCGATGGTAAGATTCGCATTTTCCGGTTGGTTTATCTGAACAGACAAAGGTTGGTGACTTTGCCTATCCATCTGCCGCTCATACGATGGTTTGTTGAAGCAACTCAGCATTAACGGGCTTAAGACTTTTGAAATATCGTCCTGCGCAATATCTGCGGCATATATATTACAACAGTTGTCAATATTCCTACGCCTGCATGCGTAACATCCTCACCCATTGCAAATTAGCCCAATGTGGACATTCCCGCTTTCGTTCTGCAATGCTGTGTCCGCAGAATGCTATAATATGCCCGGCACCAGTCCCGCTCATTATGGGCACCATGTCGAGGCAGCCTATGCCAGCCCATCGCTCCTCCTACTCCTAATCCCACGCCAACCCATCGCCCCTCCTACTCCCTTACCCGCGCCAACCCATTGCTCCTCCCACTCCCTAACCCACACCCTCCTCTCAGCCCACTGGTCTCCCATCTGCCTCAGCTCTACCTCTCCAACCAAATGCGTCCTCACTTTCCTCACCGAAGCCCCACCCCATTTCGCACCACACCACCCACCTCCCCGTACCCACGCATCCCTCCATCCCTCCACCCCCTCCTCCTCACCCGCCCATCCCTCCACCCCTTTACAACAACTACCAGTCGACGCACCAGACCTTCGCCGGTCTGATGATCAGCCAATCACGAGGTACCCTTTCACGCGCCCCTACAAAGTCGCCCTACCACCTCCCCGTGCCAGCGCTACCCCCTTCTCCTACCACCTCTCTATTCTCCGTCACAGCTCTGGCCTCCCTCCCCTCCGACCACACACGCACACTCACCCACACACCGAACCACACACCCCCTCCCCACCCCTGGTCCCGCTCCCCCGACCCTATATCCCACCTAAAGGGCCCACCCACACAATGTCGCCACTTCCGGTTCCTGCTCGCAGAGATTAAATAGTTTGAGAAAGTTCCCTGGGTGCGCGCGACTCCACACGGCAGACGGGACGGCACCAGCGACGGACACGGTCACCTAGGCGGACAGACAGACGGACAGGCAGCAGCAGCATCACTACCGGGCACTCCGCAACGAACTCCACCCTCTAGGATATCTAGGTGCCGTCCTCTCCTTACTTACATCAGTCACGGGAAAACACTTCACATACCATTCTGGTCACAAACGTGCAAACAAAGGGTTGGATTCTCAAGAGAAAAGCCGTCCGATATAACTTTCTATTGATTGACCAACAAGAAGGACACAAGTACGAGAGATACGAGGCTGTTACTGAAGCATCCGGACCTCCCCGTCAAAGACACGATGAAGGTATGTATCCCCAGTGGTGTAAAGTCCCTCTATATTCACCGAAAGCATTTAGGTTTCCACAGAGGCTCGGTGACGCAAGAAAGCCAATCGCTGCCCGTCTCCTGCCATATGAATTAAGTCCTCGTATTATCCCATGATGATCGTTGGAGTGTTTTTATCATAGCATATGCAACGAAATACTCTCGAATCATGTCTTATTTATTAGGCACATCTACTATTTGGCAATATGTATTCCATGTCACACCATGTTAAAATATACAATAGCAGTGCTGACGCACACAGGTTGTTGGCCTGGCGATCCATTGCATGTAACATACACGGGAAGGGTTATCTTATTTAATCGTCAATATTGTATTGGGCCGCGCACGTGCCGCTTCCACGCGAGCACTTCGCTTGCAATGAGGACTGTGGTGACTGCCGCCGCGACAGATGACTGTGGTGACTGCCGACGCGACAGATGATTGTGGTGACTGCCGACGCGACAGATGACTGTGGTGACTGCCGACGCGACAGATGACTGTGGAGACTGCCAACGCGACAGATGACTGTGGTGACTGCCGCCGCGACAGATGATACGCCGACTCGTCGTCTCTTATTATTCCCATTCATGCTTCTCTGAGATATATTATTCAAGCGCCAGCGGTAGACGCAACGTAAGCCTGTGTCTCCCTGCTTACGTAGCATTTCACGGTGTCAGGGTAAATCGGCTTATGCCCAAGTATGGTCCCCTGTATGGTTCCATGTGCCTCTTGGCGCTGGGTTATTAGGCTAAGACAGTGACTCGGCGTTGGCTGACGCATCACTCGGCAGAATTGATTACCTTTAAAATGAGACTCCACATATGTCATTGGTCGCCACTGACGCGGACGAACAGAGTTTTGTTTCATCGGGGAGGTCGGGGGAGGGGGGAAGAGGTGAAATCACGCAGCTGTTATCCCATTAAAAGAGTACGAAGGTTCACAGTTACAAAGAAAACGTGTGGGCGATCTGTCTTGTATATTGTCGTGGATGAAAGGTGGTTTCTTTCTCCACGTGCACTTAATTACTTGAGCATTACTTGAGTTTTTACGATTGTGATCATTCTTTATTTGCGCTCCAATAACGTTGTGAGTGTGATAATAGCTAGTGTCGCTTATAACGTCACAGTAAATGGGTTTCATTGGTATTGTGGCAGTATAATCAGCGGAAGTGAATTAAGCGACACACGTAGACCCATAGCATATGGTGGCGAGATGGCAAGAAACGCATGTGATTGGTCCGTTAATAATTTACTAAAGGTCACCATCGCGTTTGACTCATCAGACGATTTCTATGATACATTACCAACTCGGTTTCAAAAACAACCGAAACAGCCTGAATTTACAAACGATTACTGAATGTAATTATCAACGAGATAAGAGCGTAAGCTGATTTTGCGAAAAGAGAAGATAACAATCGTATCCGATCGCATCAGTTTTTCTGATGGATGTACTTTCTTAACGGCTTGTTGGATGGCGAGGGCGGGTTAGAGGGTGCAAAACGGCCCCTGTAGAATGCTTAATAGCTGGGGACAGCATAACCCTTAATTATGCCCCTGTTTCCTGGGTCCATTCAGAATTTGTAAAAAGCTTCTGTGTGCCGCCATCAATAATTGCACCTGCGTCACTGGGCAGGGTGCCGGCCTACGTAAAGAAGTCATTTAGACCTATGGCGTGGATATCGATTCGCAGCCAAAACGGTCTGTTGAATTATTCAAAGACTTCAAGAATGGGGAAAGAAACACCGAGGCGTAAATTGGCAGCTCCTGCCAAATTGAATAGGCTATGGATGATTTGTTCTTATTTCCCGCGTGTAATACACGGAGCATACCATTACCCAAAGCCGTGATGGAATGTCTATGTCGTAATTTATGTTTACGGTCTATGATATTTAGACGCTAGTGAGCAGCACTTGAGGTTCAGAACGCCTCACGAAGAATACTTGACCCTCAGCTGACCAACTGATTTATTGTAGGTCAGGACAGGCCAACATATATCATAGTATAGGCCAAGGAAGCAGAGGGCCGGATGCGGGTAGGGGGGGGGGTATCTTTTGACACCCCCTCCCCCATTTCCCCGGACCCCTCCATAATTGGTTGTTATCCGGGGACACGTCAAGCACGCGATGCACATTGCCATTCCTGCCATGACATCTATAATAACCTCGGCAGGTTAGGTCGTTGTCACGCTCGGATTTCACTTGGCCATTTTCCCGGTATTGAGGCAGAAATCTTCCCAATGGCCCATCTTGTTCGGGCGCCGTTTAAACGGCACAAAAAAACCATGAAAAATGTTTTTCAGTTTTACATGAACATGAAGCCACAAGCATGAAGAACCGTCCGTATTTAACTGTTATAACCTGGAGGACGCGGTATGTATTTTAGTTACGGCGCCCTATGGGGAGCTAAGCGTTTCGTGATGTCAGGTCATACGGGAAGCAATGTTCGATATCAGTCGGCATTAATGTCACATTGACTAGGCATTCTTACTTCAGGAATGGGCCTGGAGCGGCAGAGGGCCGGGGGTGTATATAAATGAGTGGGGTGGATGGGGGGGGGGGGGGGAGGCATTGTGCTGGCGTTGCTATGGGTCGTTTTATGCGACACGGTTCCCGTGTTTCGCTGCTTACTGGGCGCCACATGTGGTAAATTTATAGCCATAAATGTATATTATGGCACCGACGATGAATGCACTGTAGACCTATTGTCAAGGTCAAACAATGCCCGCCATCACATTATAACAATACGGGTGCACCCGTAGGGCCATCGCCTTCCCCGCCCGATAGGTGGCACTGCAGTCGTCCCCCTCTCTCCCCTCTTTACTACCATCCTCTATTTATCAGACCAAGGCTTTTACTATATATATACTATCCTACCACTAATATCGCTTAACATATTCCATTACATTGCCGCTTGCCATAGCGATTTGTGGGGACCCATAAGTGGTGTCAATTCCGGCAGGATATGTGGCGATCGCGGGGGGCGGGGGGCTATAATGTTATAATGATGCTGCCATTTTCTTTAAGCTATCTCGACCTTCAATAAGTTTGTATTTTAATCATCGAGCTCTAAATGACAACGTTTTTTTTTACGCTAATGTGTAGCCAGTTGGGATGAGTTCTTTGACCACTTTTGAGTATTTTTGGTCATTATGCGCGATATGGCTAGCCGTAGGATAACGCACTTTTATTATAGGTGGATATATATATGTATATGACATATCTATATATCAGAATATACCTGAAATCTATGAAGCTCAGTATTCCTTTCTCCAGTATATGAGCACAAATGTATCGTAGCATAGGCCGAGGAACAGGAAGGCACGGGTGTTTGTTCATGTTTCATGATTCATCCATGTTCACATTCAATACATCCTCTCACATTTTATACATTTATGTACACAGAATGATATATTCAAAAGAATAATAAATGTCGTACACTTCAATAATGGACTGTTTTAGTTTGGATAAGGGGGAAGGGTCAGGGCCGCCTGACACCATGAACAATAGAGTCCTGCGGCCAACGAAACAAAACACAATGGACACGAGCAATGCCACTAAATAATATAGGAAGTAGACGAGACCACGGACGACTGAGAGAAGGGCATATATTGGCAATCAATGAGCTCTAACTGTGAAACCGGACGACATCAATGTCCCATAAACAGACTAGCCGCATGGTTATAAAATAATTGTTATGAATTGTTTTCAGTGTCCAGTCATCGTCATGGCATCGTGATGTTTTTCAGTGTGCATGTCATATTTAGCGTCTTATTTTCCTGGACCTAGACACTATTTTAATTTCTAGCTTATTAAGATATATATTGGACTTCTACAGATCCATTGGTTAACCGTCTTTTAACTGCCGCTTATTGCTATATTCCTAAACTATAGAAACGATAAATTGTTCGCAATGCGTAATGCTGAATAACTTAATGTATACGTTTGCAAATGAGTAATTGTACCAAATATCTCTATTAAAAAAAGATGCAAGCGAAAAATATCATATATTATTGCTCCGTAAAAATTAAATGCGAGTAAATGTTGTATAAAGTAATGTGACGTCTGCAGCCTAGATGCACTCGCGTGCTGTTGTCGCTTGGCGCTGCACCGACAGCCCCTGCGCGTGATTCGAAATGTTTAAGTGATTCATTAAGTGGCAAAAACTACACCGTCTGTTGTCAAAACATTCAAGGTAGACAAAATCATGAACAAAACCAGATGCCGATGTTAATGTATGTGATAAAGTAACCCCAATTTAAAAATGCATTCATAAGGGAAGCCTGGGTATTGGTTATACAAACATCAAGGAAATGTTGCACTAATTATGTCAAGGATAATTAGTATGTTTGTTTGGCTTGTTTTATTGTTTATTCCCTTTTTTAATTCATTTCCTCTCAATCGTGTAAGTGTACAAATAAATGTATCTGTTACCACACCTGCGTTAATCAGTCGAGGAGTCCACCCGAGCATATCACGAAGCCCACGACTAGGTTTTCACATCATGGACACCATACATACATCGGGTATCAGCAGTGCGGCCGACATATGCCTCGAAAAAAATCTGTAAATTATAGGATCTCAGGGGGTAATTTGCAAACACGGGTCCATGAGACACCCAGTATTTTGTAGATATATATTAGATTGATAATTGATACGTGATGTGCGGTCATACGTCATTTTCGCATCCGCTGCAGCTGTCCTTGCGAATCATAGGGAGAAAGACTGATGACCTGTTGCAGGCTATTCTATTGCAACTGTGTTCCACGCAGACATGGCTGAGCGGAAACTGGGACTCGCTCATTTCTAGCTCTTTCTATTGGGAAAGCAGGGCCACAGAATCGTCAGAGCCCTAAGGCCAGGATCATAATGAACAATGGTAGTTACGTGAATGCAATCAAACTTAATGGAATTTATCTACTCTGATGCATGATTTCAGCCCAATTGTAAATCATAATATCTTGATGAACAACATAACAACAGCGTATCCTCTAGCACCAAGTACAAATGATGAATATTTATTTACACCCGCGTTCTTAGATACCAAAAGGTCACGGTCATATTGTTGCCTTCTTATTGGTTTAAAATAAATAGACAACTGGAAATTTTACCTACTCATCCAATGTCATGCAAAAATGTTAGCAATCCTAACACCGATGAATGAGAAGATAACACAGTCGCGGCCAAAGTGTTTCCGACTGTAAATAAACCCTCTTCGAATAAAAAAATGTTGTATATATGGAATGGTCTAATTTTAAAATGTTAATATTTTGCATGACCACCTTCCTTATAAAGTATATACGTTTTTTTTAAATTATTTTCACATGTAGTTTCATCATTTGTTTCTTGTTTAATGGTTTGAACCATCCTTTGTTGTTTGTTACTTTATAAATACATTTGTCATTCATACCGCGTCAATCGTGTTCATTTGTGCATAATAATTGTCTCGGATAATATTCGGTGGCCGTATTAATAACACGTATATAGTATTTTATTTCCGTATTTACAGGAAACACGACTGCTGCTTTATTAATGGAAATTACCATATTCATTTTCCCAACGACAGGTTACTGGTTGAACGATTTTTTTTATTTATTGTTTATAACGTGACAGATCCAGTGAATGTCATGGAAAAACACAATATTCTAGGTTGACATCTCGTGGTCCTCGGCCAACCTTGGGGTTCAAGAGCACCTCATATATATGCCAGCTCTGTCAATCGTGTGTTTCATCTCCGTGGCAGGCATTACAAAAGGGTCTTTGAGGCTCCAAGAGCAATATCCTGATATTATTAAACCCACAGGGAATGCCCCGGGCCAATGGGAGTGAATGATATTCGCACCGCTAAAGATAAGCATTGAATTTCATCTGTTTTATCTCAGCGCCCCTTTATTGCATCGCCGTTAAACCCAGTCACAAAGTCCTGCATTGTCTTCCCACGAATGATTACCTCGGCAACTCGGACAATTCCCAGATGGGAATGCATTCGATCGCTTAAATTCCCGTCAAATAAGACTCCTCTGTGCTTTTATTGCATCCGGGGGGACGCAGTCTCAAAAGACCATGGTGGCGTTTTATTGCCGTTGGTGACAATTCTGAAAAGCTTCTGTCCATATTACGCAACATGACAATAAACTATGGATTACGCCCGTTGAACGCATCAATCCGTGCGATGAGAAAACCTTAGCCAGTCACAGGAGACCCGACCCACCCGCCGCGCATCTACTCACCAATTTTAATTTACTGCTGTTATTTAATATTTTCCTGCAGATGTTTGCTAATACTTTTAAATGTATATGTTATAACTACGTGTGAGCGGTTCATAATACCTTTATTTGAAAGCTGCTTATTAATTAATATGTCTCACTTTCTATTCGATAAACGCTTAGTTACAGACAATATGCCTGTTGCTGTGTTAAATAATGCCTCATTGTTTACAATGGGATCCGGCGCAAACATGTTGTGGCCAGGCATCGATATTATATGCTTGCGTTATATCGTATAATTGTACGCCAAATTATACTCATGGTGTTTGGCAATCTCCCACGGCTCTTGTTATTATAATGAAATGCCCCCTCAGCATTCCGACTGGGTCCAGAGAGGACACGCCGGAATACTTATCATGAATCCCTTGAGTTAATGTCACAGACACATACGTGCGCATCAAAGCAAAGAGTTTTAACATATATACAACTTGTAGCTCCGTGTAATGGCCGCTTCCACGGGGATTGTATGATAATACCCACAGTCAAATCGGCGGTAATATATGGAGTTGTGTCGTTCTCTCTCCCTCTCTTGTGTCCCGACGGGGCCACCATATTCTACGCGATAAAGATCCTCAAAGAGTATAATGAAGGAACCTTCTGCTTCTCCTACTTGCCCATGTACAATTTTAACGCCATCATGACTTTACAGGTTCAAGCGTTCTTCTCTGACTAATCCGTTCAGTTGTTCTGGTGTCCATGGGATGCCACTATTGTCACCAATCATTCAATGTCCCATTCATGGATCTTAGTTTGGAGCAGTATCCTTTCATAATCGGTTGATTCCTGTTATCTATTTATATAATAATGATATATTTATATGTTCATACAATTTTCGCCCACCTATCGTTGCGACTGGTGTGTACGTATTGATCAGAGGGGAAGGTAAGCAAGAATGTAGGTTCCATTTAACACATAGATGTGTGGGAAAATATTCATTATGATGTTGCAAGCGAGGTACCATGCGTGACATATCAGCGACCTTTGCCCGACCAACCACATTGACATTGAATCTATTCTGGTGGCACATCTAGACATATACGGGATGAAGGCATGTCTGCAATAATCAGACGGTACATAGGTTAATATGGCGATTTGGGGGCGGAGCTCGCAGACGTAATTAATATCTATGTATTCACATCGCCTAAAGTGGGTCATTGTGCATGGGGGTCCGAGGCCACAATATAGATATGCACAGGGGACATCTATGCTTGTAACCGTGTTACAGACGGACATCCGGATATTTATATTTAGTGGCGTGGACCAGGAGGGCATTATGTCCCGGGACCGATAATTTTGTTTAGGGGTCAATAATGGCGGCCCCACGTGACTCTATTCTCTTCCGGTGCCGTCTCGGACCAGCTGTGGTTCAGACACAAAAAGGTCTCTTTGATTTCGCTCTGGGTCTATACGTTGGGCTTAGAGCGCCCTCCCTCCCGCCAGATCAGGCCGACGACGCAAGGCCAGTCTTTCGTGATCTATGTCACCGGCTTCTACACCCTCCGACCCGCCTCCCCTCCATTCGCTTGGTCTATGCCACCCCCCTAACACCACCACCCCGCCTGGCCTTTGCCCCCAAGTCCCACGCCCCAATTTCTCTTTATTCCATTGCCACGGCTCGGTCTTGTTTAGCGACCGCACGTTGATGTATTAGTGACGGCTAAAGAGGCTGCCGACTGAGCAAATTGACCACCGCTGTGATTGCATTTACCACTTAAGGCCCTCCTTGTCGCCAAATGTGATTATAAATAAACTCCGAATGGTTCCGATCTTTCAACATGGCTAACTTCAGTTACGCGACTTCCGCACTTTTGCAGAGTGTGTCGAAACTGGCTATTTTTTTGGCGGGTTTATTGCGTAACGTTTGCGATTCGTCTGATGCGTCCATTTCCGCGTGAAACACTTAGTCGAGCTTAACTGAATCGATAATGGAACTAACATCACAAACAATCTGGGGGGCAAGCAGGGGATGGAGTAAGAGCTGGACAGAAAGCGAGAAATGGGGAGAGACCGGGAGAGCGAGAGAACCAGAGCGAGAGAACCAGAGCGAGAGAACCAGAGCGAGAGAGCCAGAGCGAGAGAGCCAGAGCGAGAGAACCAGAGCGAGAGAACCAGAGCGAGAGAGCCAGAGCGAGAGAACAAGAGCGAGAGAACAAGAGCGAGAGAACCAGAGCGAGAGAACAAGAGCGAGAGAACAAGAGCGAGAGAACAAGAGCGAGAGAACCAGAGCGAGTGAACCAGAGCGAGAGAGCCAGAGCGAGAGAACCAGAGCGAGAGAACCAGAGCGAGAGAACAAGAGCGAGAGAGCCAGAGCGAGAGAACCAGAGCGAGAGCCAGAGCGAGAGAACCAGAGCGAGAGAACCAGAGCGGAAGAACAAGAGCGAGAGAGCCAGAGCGAGAGAACCAGAGCGAGAGAGCCAGAGCGAGAGAACCAGAGCGAGAGAGCCAGAGCGAGAGAACCAGAGCGAGAGAACAAGAGCGAGAGAACAACAGCGAGAGAACAAGAGCGAGAGAACCAGAGCGAGAGAACCAGAGCGAGAGAACAAGAGCGAGAGAGCCAGAGCGAGAGAACCAGAGCGAGAGAACCAGAGCGAGAGAACAAGAGCGAGAGAGCCAGAGCGAGAGAACCAGAGCGAGAGAGCCAGAGCGAGAGAACCAGAGAGAGAGCCAGAGCGAGAGAACCAGAGCGAGAGAACAAGAGCGAGAGAACAAGAGCGAGAGAACAAGAGCGAGAGAACCAGAGCGAGAGAACAAGAGCGAGAGAGCCAGAGCGAGAGAACCAGAGCGAGAGAACCAGAGCGAGAGAACAAGAGCGAGAGAGCCAGAGCGAGAGAACCAGAGCGAGAGAGCCAGAGCGAGAGAACCAGAGCGAGAGAGCCAGAGCGAGAGAACCAGAGCGAGAGAACAAGAGCGAGAGAACAAGAGCGAGAGAACAAGAGCGAGAGAACCAGAGCGAGAGAACCAGAGCGAGAGAACAAGAGCGAGAGAGCCAGAGCGAGAGAACCAGAGCGAGAGAACCAGAGCGAGAGAACAAGAGCGAGAGAGCCAGAGCGAGAGAACCAGAGCGAGAGAGCCAGAGCGAGAGAACCAGAGAGAGAGAGCCAGAGCGAGAGAACCAGAGCGAGAGAACAAGAGCGAGAGAGCCAGAGCGAGAGAACCAGAGCGAGAGAGCCAGAGCGAGAGAACCAGAGCGAGAGAGCCAGAGCGAGAGAACCAGAGCGAGAGAGGTAGATAAAGATAAAACTGGAGAGCTGCGTAAAGATGAGGAGCTGGACAACGGGACAGAAAGACAAAGGTAGACTAATAGATAGGGAAGGGAAGAAATGCAAGAGACAGACAGAAAGCGCATGGAAAAGGGAGACGGTGTTGTATGCCAGTGCTGGGGCATACACCATGATTATCATATTAGCTGTTCACTACCTGCTTTCCGTACATATGTGTGGCACATTTAATATTAAGGCAGGCATCGATTTGGCCTCTGCCTTCTGCCCGACTGGTCATGGATCGTCCCCGGAAGTTCTGGTTCGATCCGCACCGTGCCATGAGTTATGTTTGTCTAAGATGAGACCCGCTATCCGCCCTTACAATGGGTGGTGGGCTTCAACGAGGAGGACACGGGCCACGTTTAAACCTTAATCCTAACCATACACTCGATATGTTCATATGTTGCAATATTCGTCATGAAGCACACAGGCTGGTGGCGCCAGGAAATGTTGGCGCTGACGCTTCCCTTCCCACCCTACCCCTCCGCCGCCCCTACTCACTCCATCCATTGGAGAGATAACTAATTTAGGCGTAAATACAGATAAGCCATTGGTATGAAAATGCAGCTACGTTTGCAAATCAAGGGACGGGGAGAACAGGTATCAACCCAATCTTATTTTATCAAGTTTGATTTAACTTCAAAACACCCATTCACCCCTCTCCATCCAAATGTGAACAAGTTGGTAACCTCACAATCGTATTATAAAACGTACCTCTAACTTTGGACAGACTCCCATGTATTTATAAGTGCCATAGTTGAAACTGAAAGTTAAAAAGAGTAGCGAAGGCGGAATAAAGAAATAAAGCGTATAAATATTGACCAGGGCGTAATCCAGATTCATCACACATGTTAAAAATAGCTTGTGAACCATCGCTTGTAATCATCCCGCTTATTTCTATATACCTGATGTGACAGACATTTATTGTCTACCGTTTATACCTCTGTTTGTTGCCCTTTTGTAAATATCGATGCCACCAATCTGCCGTAGCGATACAATGCAATGCAACGTTTTGGAGAAGGAAGATGTTCCTTGGCATGTTCCTTCCATTCGGTATCCAGGCCGGGAGGTAGCATGGGTGTTGAGCGTGTTACTCGCGGGAGAAATTAAGATAAAGACAACATTCAATTAGCGCATTACGCCATTAATACGCTACAAAACTCATCCCGTGGGTCTAGTTTATTGACGAACATGCGTGACTTATTCAACAGCCGAAGAAACATGGGACAAAAGAACAGAAGACAGTGTGTGGACGTTTCTTAGTGGAAATGGTCATGTGGAACCTGCTGCGTCAATCATTTTATGTCTCAGCGAAATTGGAGTTTTATATGCAGCTGGCTAAGTGTTCACCTTATGATATATGTCCCATTTTATGGCTATATTCGGGCAGTATGGTTCATTTCTAAGCTAGAAGCATAAAATGGGTGGCGGCGGCAAGCCGCTCTTTGTCCCTTTTCATTCGGACTGTACATGCTACGAATAATTCATTAGCTTTGAGCCATTTTAAGTCGCGGTTCCTTCTGTCTTCTTGCCCGGGACACGTATGTCCTGGGCGGCGATAACTTTCTCTCCAGGGATAAAGCGATTTCACGACCTCTAAGCTGTAAAAGAGTGCCTCTGTACCCAGAGCTGGGGGATGCGGTGCCATTATGAACGCATATCACTGAATACCGAATGAAATAATTAAATTATAGATGTATTGGCGATTAAGTCCTGCGGTAATGACTATGGGTATAGCGATGTTATTCCTGGAAAGTCCCATTTCGGATTTCACCTTCGCGCCTTCCCCGAGGCATAGTTCTTGGTACCGGTGACACCTGCGCCACTTTTTAATGCCTATTCATGGCTCTGGCGGGGATTCCTTCATGGTCTATACAGCCAAGGGTGAAACCTGATATATGATTCAATTCTGTTCACAGCGCCATCTCTCATAATCCACCTGCGTAATATTAATCTCAGGGCCTGCGAGCTGAGGTGATATGATACAATACACATCGATTTTCTGCTACATCAGTGATATGTCGTCATGATACCTTATGTTATAGGTTTCGGTCTGTAATTTAAATTAAATCCCTAATTTTCAACACAATTTACAGATATATGTGAGCATTTCTCCCATAATTGTTACTTGCATTTATATCCCCGCCATTTGGAAGTTTCGAGGTGGATTTGCAGCTGCGACATCAAGTCTCAAACTACCATAATGAACGGTACGAGTGAGTGCCCCTCGACGAAAAGTCCATTAGTTGTGATCCCGAGTGTCAGGCGCCAGGTGTGTCATTCCCGCAGTAACGGGCCTCCTAGGTAGGGTGATCACAAAAGGTGATCGACTATCAGAGAATGGTCGTTTTGGGGGTGAGTCAATAATTGGTTTGTTAAGAACCTTTACTCGCGTTCTGGTGGTGGTTGTAGACGTCAGGACTGCACACCCACCTGTACTTATACCCACCCGCAACCACCCCCCCTCGACTCTGGTGCGGCATGTCTGTCACCTGGTTCCCCTACCACGGGGGGCTGGCTCTAGGCCTAACGCGCTTTGGTGTTTGTTGCCTCATCATAAAGATATCCCCGAAGGCCTACATATCGGCGGTAATTGTCGTAGGCGATATGAGCCCGGCAGGCTGGGGACGGCCTTAGGATTGGGATGTGCGGGAGAATGGGCGTGGGGAGGGGTGTGGCGGGTGGCGAGAGGGAGAAGGATTGGGTGTGCGTTAGGGGGCGGGGCGGGGGGGGGGGTGAGGGGATGGGGCCCGGAGGGGGGTTCACATGGATAGAGTGGGTTAGGCTATCATAGCCAGAGGAGGAAGCAGTCGGGCCACGTGGCGGGATCAGTGTTAGTGAATTATTAAGCGACGTAGAGACAGTGGCCCCGGCGGGCGGTGGTGGCGTGGGGGGAGGGGAGAGGGGTGACGTTTGGGGTGGGGGGCGGGGGGGCGGGGGAGGGGAGGGGGGGGGAGTCCTCAGCGCCACACCTTTGAGCCCCAGGATGACGTCACCATGTGGGCGCCACGATGGCCTCCTGAACCTTGAACCCCTCCACGCGCTCCCCGACAGTTAGTTAGAGATGTCTGACGCCTGAAAACTTCCAAAGCCAGTTTTGTTAGTGAGTATCGACCGTCATGATCTCTCCGCACTCACTTGCTCGAAGCCTGAAGCGTTAGGTGACGGGTCATTTTCCCCTGACGGGTCATTCAGCCCTTCCGGGAAATCTCACATATTTTTGTATAGACCTTCCAACTTTTATCCTTATATATTTTTATACCCCACCTAACTCCCGCCGAATGCCCCAAAGGTTCCATCACATATGCTCCAGAATCTCCATCCAATCTCATTGCCGCCGCACCCACCCCTCATCCACCCACCCCTCTTCACCCAACACGACGCCTAATGCCAGGCATCCTTGATATAAGATACCCAACCATTTCGCAATCTATTCCCAAAGGCCATGTATCTATACCTTATCCTATTCCAAGACCCCGCCACCCCCTCCCCCCCCCAACACACCGCCACCTCCTCCCGCACCCACTTCGTCACCAGTGTACCCCCAACCCCCATTCCCCACCTAAGCAGACACAGGACTGATTGGCCTTCCCTGTGGAGTCTCCCTGGGCCACGCGGTCGGCGGCTCTCAATTTCCGCGCCCTCTAGCGGCGTATCCCGTGCCCCATAGGGCATCAAGTTGGCTCTCTGGCTGTCGTCACACAGGCCAATGAGGACGAATGTCTATCCGATCCCCAGCTCAGTCCAATCCAGCCCCAGCTAACCCAAAGTATCCCCGGCCTAGGGGGTCGTTCCCCTCCGGGCTGTGTGACCGGTGGCGCCCCTCCCCGCCCCCCCCACCCCCCGCCCCCGCCCCATTCCCCCGAGGGGTTTCTAATGTGACCCTCTTGTCGCATGCGGCTCGTGTCAACATGGTCCAGCCGCCGCTAACATCCGGGACCTGGTCCCCGAAATTGTCAATCAAAATCTCGCCGCGTAGATCGTGTTTTGTTGATGACGCCAATTGTCAGTGGTATAGGCAACAATTGCAAGCTGACGCGCAAACATCATATTATCCCCAGCTTAAAGATGCATACACAATGTTGTATCGTAATGACTACACCCACACGCAAAATGGCGAGAACGAAAATGTTTGCAGCACAAGAAAGCCGAAAATGTATACCGAAAGCCATACTCCAACTTGTCAAAAATGTTCCCCATATACAATAAGTGTGAGATTAAAATTAATTCCTTGTGTCGACTTACAGTGTAGATACATTGAAATCTGAATTAAAGTGACTAGACATAATGTGGCGGTAGTGTAACCTCTCATGAATTGTCTAACAGTGTATGCCGATTTTTAGTTCAAAGTAGGCTAATTTAGCAATTTGCTCAAATGAGCAATATGATCAGCTGCAGTCACCCTATTATTCCGACGAGTTTATTCGGCGCCCATCTATGGCTACCATCATCCCCATCACCAATACCATCATCAGTATCGCCATCACCGCTACCACCATTACCAGCGTCGCCGCCACTACCCACACCACTACCGTCACCATCGGCGCCACCATCACAATCACCACCTCAACTGCCACTGACCCATCACCACTACAATCTCAACATCCCAAATCCTAAACCATCGACACTAACACTACCAACGCCACCATTACCAATAGCCCCTTCACCTTCAGCCTCCCCCCCCCTCCATCATACCCCCCTCCCCCCTTTCCTCTCCATCTTGCCATCGCCACATTGTGCATCCTTCGTTAGAATGCCACGGCGACTCGGCAGTTCCGCCGACCGATACCATAACACAATGGGTACAAAAGCGTTGACCATCCGGTCCAACGGGGGGCGATAATGAGGCACTCCAGGTCAGTTTGGTTCTGCCCGTCCTGCTGCGCCATGGCCCCTGGTGCAGGACAGCCGTGACAGCGCTAGGAAATATCATGGACAGCTCATTTAATATCATGTAGACATCCACACCGGCGCTGTGCCTCTGAGCTTAAATCTCGGGTTGGAAGCTTCAGATATCGCCGTTCCGTTGCCCACGGCATAGAGCTATCTGCAGAGCTAATGACAATGTAAAAGCTACCATTAAGCAAATTATTTACCGTGTGCCAAAAGCGAAAATTATACTATTATGTCCTATTCCCCCCGGACGCTCTGGGCGTTACTTCCAGCATACCCCTTGTGGGTATTCGCCACGTCATTATGGGGCAGTCATCAGCGGCGGCGAGTACCACGTGGATGTTGTTACTGGGATCATAACCTTTGCGCGGTGTTTGGCATTTATTGATTAGCGGGTCATGCCTAGAAGCGACCTGTCGGGGCTTCAAAGGAAACCCAATTATTATGAAGAGGATTTTCCGTGTCTCCACAAATAAGTCACCTGTGGTTTCTTATCCTCTATCTCTCCCTCTCTATCTCTCCCTCTCTATCTCTCCCTCTCCTTCACTCCTACATCACTTTTTTCCCGCGCTCGCGTTTTTGTTGCTTCTGCGCCATTGTCTTACCACGCCCTTTTCTTCTTTGCTTTTATGTCTCCCTGTCACCGTCTTGCATTCTATCCTGGCTTCCCGGTGCCTGGTAATAGTTAGCCGCCCCGTCTATTCCGTGTCAGCGATCACCAAGCGACCCCACGTCTTGCCTTTCTCGTCGTCTTCCGCGGCATGTTCAGAGATAAAAAATGTAATCTACGGGAATCGCATAGCTTACGTAGCATTTTGGCTTTCATATGCGTGTTTGTGGGTGGCGACCCCACGAGCTGAAATAGGCGGCGGTCGGAGCCATCGAGGCAAGGGGGCCCCGGAGCAAAGAATAAGCTTTTGTGATCCCTTAAAAAGTGACCGTGGCTGTGATGGCTTACACGGTCATCGCCACGGAATACGCAGCGGTACCGGGATGTGATGGGAGGAGGGGTGGGGGATATGGCGGCAGGGATATAGGTGGTATCATTGGTGGGCGGGGGGGGGGGGCACATTGTGGGGGGCGGGGGGTCCACTATGGGTATTATTCCCATGGCATGATCCTTTCCGGGTCCCAAATCTTCAGGGGGTCGCCAGGCGTTGTGGATTGCATAAGAATGGCTTTTTGTGAGAGGCATTCCTGCTATGGACCTCCGCTAAAGTGTTTCAAATTGGGTTACGAGTCCCCAGACCGGACATACCCATTCAACGGCATTCCTTTCATGATGACGCATGGCTAGCCCCGCCTCCCCTAACTTCATAAGGCCGGCATCGAGGGAATAGACCTGGCGCCAGAATTGGGGGAAAGCGCTCTGGCTCGCCCCCCCCCCACCCTCCGACCCCCCTAGCAACTACGGAGTAGCCAGAGCGCTATTTGTTTCCTCTTTACTCGTCAACTACTACCACCAATGGCTCTTTGCCACATGGGAGTAATGCGCACGTGTTTATATATATATACATATATATATATAATATGTATCGTAGCGGGACACATTACCTAATTGCCGGAATATAATTACGTCAACGCCACTCCAGGGTGGTAATGATACGCCAAATTACTCAATTCCCATGGAAAGAAATACCTCTCACGACAGCGTAACCGACGCCTGCTCTCCAGGCCTGGGGAGCCTTATTTTCGTGGTGCGCGTGGATGCTGTCGCTGTGTAATGTACAGTTATGCCCGTCCCCGCGTGGCTGTCATTGAGGCTCGGATGCGAGAGTAAAAGGGTATTAAAATAGGAGGGATGCAAAAAGAAAACAAGTGTGTTTTGGTTGTAGTGGTGCCATTTTGGAAGCGACAAAACTACCATTAATAATCGGCATGATTCCACGGATGCTTTCAACGTTAATGACAAATGTAACGTTACTGGGGACTATAATTACCACGCAGCCGTCAGTTCATATTCCTCTACCAGAGTTGCTATGATCATTTACAGGGATTGCGTGTGGCTGACGACACGCTGTTGTCATAATGCTAATCGACAAATAGACGCTACATATCAACCTATGTTAAACGATGGACAGAGCCGACAATTCCTGCGGACGTTATTAATGTCGTTATTGATGCTGATGTTTGTGCGTATGTATAATTTAAGTGTTACGGTTGGTGTATTAAACGAATGATGTTCTCATTATCAAAGCATTGCATGACATATAACGGACCACCGTATGATCGTATGGCTGTGCCTCTAACTGTTTAGTCTCCGGTGCGCTCGTCTGAATGACGCTCAATTTTTTGTAACTACTTCCGTGCGTCGTCAATCATTATGGCGGGCGAGGGTTAATAATTAATGCATATATGTTACCAGAATATGAGAATGCGCCGTGCTTCGCGTGCTCTATACACATCAACATGGTCCCCAGTGTCACGAACTATAGTGGAATGGATCTCACTGTCACAGGCGCCAAAACTTCCCACTGTCATAGACAACGGTATTGCAGTTTCATAGAGCAAGGTGCATATATATGTGTTTTATGCAGCGGCCTTTCTCAGTTTCACAGTGAGCAGTTTATCCAAATGTTACAAAGATAGTGGTTCCCATCGTCTCAATTCACAGTTCTTTGTGATAGCCCATTGTCATGGTCAAAGCATCACATTCTTACGTACCGCCTGTCATCCTGTCTTCAGATGGCTGGTCGTCGCCCGGTAGACCTGGCGCTGTTGTCGCTGGTTGTCCTCACCACCGCGTGCTCCGCTCTCAAGGTGGACCTGGCAGACCTACTACGGAACAGAGAACAGCTGTACCCGGAACAGAAACGGTCATTCGAAGGTACGCGACACGCTATAGTTACTCCAGACAATGATGTTTTTTTGTTACCAATGTTAATCGGTCACGACATCGATTATCGTCGTCAAAGTCGTAGTTATTAATTCACCATATATTTAGACGCACATACAAGTTCTTGCTCACAAATGATTGAGTGGTATATCGTGGACGGTTACGATAACGAGTCACCAGGCAGGTTTTGCGGCCAGCCCAAAACACCATCCCCTCTTGTGTACACAGTATTTCACTTCTCGCTTCCGATATGAAACATAATATTGTGTTCTCGCTTTGGATAGCATCAATGCAACTATTCTATTCGATTAAATGTTTGATTATACTAAGTTCCTCTTTTTGAGAACTCGTTATGGTCCCTTTACAGTGTAATTTCCAACTGGCAAGTAGTCTGATAGCGTCCCAAGAATAAGCAAGACCACAAAAAACATCATTATTGATCATTATTGGTATATCCATAGCATACCATTTATATACGCTACTGTCACTGTCGCTGCGCAGCCTTCTGCGGTGCCACCAGTAATTGTCCGCATCTGGCTCGAGGCAGACGCCTGCGATGGTAACCTTGTTTATTGACGTCAACCAGATGGAAAAAATCCTTGGACGTTGATCTGATCTTCCTTCTGCTAATTAAACCGGTCATCTTCATGACATCTCGTGCGGCGAGATAATCCACGAGAGTCGCGCCTGCGGAATGTCCCTGCCACTCAGCCTCAGACCCCACACCCCCTCACCCCTTTCTCCCATTAGTCTCTCCCAGAAAATTCTCCTCCTCCTGCAGCAGCACGAAAGATTAGAAGGCAACAAAACCGTGTGAAGAGGGTAGTACTATCGCATGTCTCACTGATATTTGATTTCCTTTTGCCGCGTGACGTGGCCTACTACGCCGCGGATTCCAGCTTCCCCGTTTCGCTCCCGGACGGATTGGGATAGCCATTAAACATAAAACTTAGAAATGTCCTGCTTAGTGTGGCTTGCCCTAGTGTGTAAAGAAATGTACGTTCCGCCATGAAGTAACACCTCGACGGTAAAACATGTTGTTTCTGACATAAAACCAGAGGCCATGGCAGCCATAACAGGTCATAAATCTCTGAAAACATTGGGATCGCTTTGCACGCGCGTGGCGAGCGCTTGGCGAGCGGTTGGTAAAGTTTTAACTGGATTTATTCGAGACCATATCATGCGAACGACGATTCACAAATCCCCAATGACACAATTTTTGGACAAGTGTTCGTGCTCTTTGTCAGAGAAAATCGCGACTCTCTTACAGAAATTGAAATGGATAAAACGCTTCAGCCAATGCAGGATATTCTGAGCTCATCGCGTTGCAGTTTCCTTTCTGGATGTCATCCTCCCTAAAATCTCCTTTTTACGACCACTTTAGTACCGACGTGTGCAATGGGACGTGCCTAAATAGCGATAAACTCACATTTTAATTTAATATTTGAGCAGTTTCGCCTAAATATTCGATATGGGGGCCATTTCGCCGCATTGGACCATGAGGTAGTATTATTGGACATAGGCAATTCTTCTGGACTACCAAAAAAAAATGTAAGTCTTTCCCGTCGTCCAAAGCAGTTTAACCCCTCTGTACTCCCACTCATTGTCTCTACTCCCCCGCCCCCTCCCTCCCCCCACCCGTCCCACCCGCTGTATGGAAAGCTTTGGCGGCAGGTGGAGGGATTGATTGTAGCCGTAAACACAATGCCAGGCATTTTTTGGGTGCCGATGTAGTGATCCCCTCATTTCTCTGCCGGCTCTATGCTCATGCCAGTCGTGGATTTGGCGTGGTGGGTGGCGGGTATTGCCACTTGGGGCGTGATTCGCCCAAATCCAATGGGAGACAAATATTAAGACAAATAGCCCTCCATCGCCCGAGTCCATTGTCGGACGTGTCGCTGGCGGAGTTCCACCCCGTGAAGGCCGCCTCCCAATGCAGTCTATAGACCGGTCATGGACATATCCGGCATTGCGGCCATATTGTTTGCGTCTCTTCAGTCGCGGTACTTCCGTTATCGAATCGATCGCGGGATTCGGCGTGAATGATTAACAGCGGACTGTGTCGGGTGTCTGTCATTTCTCACCAAAGCTTGCAAATATGGCAACGTTTTCTTTTACATCAGTCAGATATTGCCACGTCTCAGGGGCAAAGTGGTTTCACGCGCTAATGCAAACCTCAATTATGTATGGGCCAAATGCGTACTGAATGGTGTGGGTCATCCAGAGGCACACTGTGTTCTATAGGTGTGTAACAATGAGGGATTCGACACAAAACTGTTCCCTATTGGGCGGCATTGGCGCAGAGTGTCGCTCAGATATGGCTTTAATTGGACTTAATTGAACGAACAAACCAGTGTTAGCACTTCTGCCCCTAGTAGTCCCGCGTATATTCGATTAATCTTAACACAGTGACACCGACATTGCATGATTCATTGGTTACAGTTGCCGGCAACCCGTGCAATCAACCAGAAAAGCCATTCCCCTGCAAGACAAAGAACGAGTGCATCCCGATGGCCTACGTCTGCGACAACAACATCGACTGCAACGATGGCTACGACGAGAACCCGGATATGTGCACAGCCTGTACGTATATACACATAAATAAATAATATGAAAATGAACATGAATAATTGTAACCTCCGCCTATTTTTTCAGATTTTCATTGCCTATTTGTTTAGATTTTTATTGCTGATTTTGCTGACTTCTGTCAGAAATTTGACTGTGGTAATAGAATCCATCTATAATATATAATAGTTCATCTGAAATGCTGACAAATCAGAGTCCCGTGCCTGCCGAGTATGATCTAAGGCCTCACACTCCTCATCTCACACGCATTCCGCGTAGTTACGGACTGGGTGTGAGTACTGTGTGAGTTATTCTTCAGCCGAAGACATCGTGTAACAAATACCAATTAACACTTAACAAAACTGATTACCCATCCACGCCTTCAGATTCGATCAGCTATTATGTCAAAAGGGGAACAGTCAAAAGAGAGTTTCATTCTGATAATGCAATGTAGATCAATCTTAACGCAGCCTACCTGTTTTTATCTACGATTTATTCTTTCGTATATCTATGCTTTTCTGCGCACTTCTATGTGTAGCTTGGGGACCAAAACTGACAATTGCGTGAATTATTCTCACATTTGGGAAACCCTGGTTGTGATGCGAACGTTCGCGTTCAACATGGTGACACGACGAGAACAGGCTCCTCTCCTCTCAACTTATGACGTCCTTGTTTATTGACGAGAGTAATTCGCTTGTGAGCGTAGATGTTATGCTAATTGTGTTAGTGTCGTTCGTGTCCCTTATCCCCCGACCCGACAAGCTTAACAACAAAATGGATCGAATTAAGGTCTGAAGTCGAATGTCGCCATGGGAACTGAGGAATGTCGATCCGAAGTGGAGGTTAATTCCTAGATGGATGACCTCTCGTCACATCGCATGCCATAGAACTTCAGATGAAAGGTCATTTGGGACATTTAACTTGTGACTAAACGGCCGTGCTAGAATAAATTCTTATTGGTCACTTCAGATTACTCCACCAATGCCTTTTACAACGTTAGTCTGCGCAATTACGCCGCCAATCTGCGCCTCTAAATTCGATTTCCTACCTTGGTCAACTATACGGGGCCGGAGCTTTTTGCGGCTTGAATACGAAAGGCGAACACGGGCAAAGAAGTCATTATGGTACTTCTAACCTAGTTTAGCTCCGTCTGAGAGGATCAATTACTGTGGAAGTGGGACTTTGAAACAGGCCAACAGTTTTCGGTGCAACTTGAACTGGCACTCCGCTGGCTATCGAATTCCGGGTGGCACCGTGCCTGGCATGACCCATGGCCTTACGCTGCGCTTTAACACGACACATAGGAGACCAGTCGCTATGTGTGTCGACTATCCACGACATCGCAATGCTAGCATTTTTACCGTCGTCCAGAAAACTCCTTTTACTGGTGTTTAATGGTGGGATGCTTTGTTACGTTGGATAAATCATTTATTTTTAAATTATGGGTATAGATACAGTGTATAACATTCGGGCCCCGGATTATTATTGACAATGATCCACCTATAGAATGGTTATTAATGACCAGATATATACTGGATACAATGTCCGGTGTGGATAATTCGTTAAGAAATGAAAGCTTTATAATAGATTAGAAATATGCATGACCGATACAGTTTCATATAATATCGTATGCGCGAAGGCACATGGTCTTTACGGGATGTCTACGGGCGGGCACGGACACGAGAAAAAAAGTGGCATGAGACACAGCCGCTGGTTCTTTGTTGCGGGCACGGGACGGCCGGAGAATTTTGCGCCCGTGCCGATCTCTTATACTATTATCTTCCTCGTGGGAAAGATTTTTTTTAACAGCTTTAAATAACGTGACAGGCAGCGCAGAGTTACCGTGACCTTATAAATGACCTGACTGTCTTCCTATGTTCATAGCTTGTGCACTACACTGTTTCAAATCAGCAGGTGGCGAACGCGTCGCTACTAACTTTAAATCGAGTTAAACATCAATTGAACTGGAAATTACGTTCGCCTCGAGGCGCATAAACAGCAATCACGTGTCCTAGGTACTCGCAAACACTTTCGTTATAAAAGGTGAAATGGCATGTTACGACTGTCACAATGGTTGGGGTTTCGCTACGATTAATATATTTGAAAGATGCCATATATTCCTCTTAAACTGCCCTAAAATTTTCTTAAATCTTGTAACATAAATCGCCATTAACAAAGTTTCAAAATAATGCAGAGGAAAATGGGTTATCGTTTCACTGACTGCTTTTCACTTGACTACGGATTCACGGATTCACTCTCGACTGTTGCAGTTAACCGGCCACCAGTGGAGGATCTGATGGCTTTCTTGGAGTCCCAGAGTGCGTGGATCGTTCCCAGCATGTTCGGTGGCCAGAGCCCAGTCAAGATCGCTCACGGCTTGGCAGGTGAGTTACAGTATGACATACGAACACAACCGCCATTATGGTATTGTATCACATATTGTTAAGTCAAGGTTTAGTGTTAAGTTATATGAATTGCCTTTATAAGTGCACGCATATTGAGTTTAATTTACTTCATTATGATTCTACATAATAAGATACGAGCATGTTTCTTAGGGTCATAATTTTATACTTCCTTATCAATGCAATGTTTCTTGATTCAATGTTCACTTTCCTTTTGACGCGACTATCTATACAAGCATTTGTTCAGGTCACCTATTCAGTTTTCTTATTTCGTCCTATGGTAAACTTTCTGCCGGCACTACACCCTCCTTTAGTGACCAAGGTCGGCATGCCAACATACCTCTTATTGATTAGTGATCGAAGGCTTTATAACAGCATTGTAAACCATTGGCAACTTAGCAACTGAATCAGTTACAAATATGGGTGAGTATATACGGTATAAACGTAAAGGCTTATCAGTTGGGGCATGATCGACAAAAAACACATCCAGGTTGCCGCGGTATATCATTAGAGAGAGGGACCGGATCGGGTAGGACGGGCGGAGGTGACGCCCTCTGCACTCCCCCCCCCCACTCCCCAGCCCCACCGCACTCCTCCTTCACCCCGTGACCCCCAGCTCCACCTCCATATGTGTCTGGGGGGTGGGCAGGATTGTGTTTTACCCCGCCCCACAATGAGTCATCAGCCCTCTGATCGGGAGTTTGGAACCTTCCAGATTCTACTGATGGCAGCTTTGGAGCGGCATTGTCGCCATATTTCTGGGCCGGTACCCCCAGCCCCTCGAGTCCATTGTCACCGCCCCCCCCCCCCCGCTTACCCCCTCCCCCACATTCACCCCCAAATCAAACGTCCTCCCGTGCCATTGAAAGAAAGAGACCAATATTGAAATATTGCAAATACGGGCCATCACTTTAGATTTACGACTATCTAAATGAACATGAGACCCGGAAACCTGCCAGAATAGGCCCACCACGGAGGCAGCCACAGTCACGACACGTCACCATGGTTGGAAGAGCTCAATCGATTTTCCCGTATGTCCAATCTGATATATGATGAGAAATTGACATCTCGGGGTGACCGCTGTATGGTTGTTCATTCTCGATACAGCGTGGGGGTCAATGCCGTAGAGGGCGCTGAAATTCCCTGGAGCTGGGCTTGCATGTGTCCTCGTATCCCGGGACTATTGCTGCCGCCATGAGGGACCTTGTGGCTTGGGGTTGGGGTTTCCCCCGAGAGGGATTCATTTTGATCAAGAAGCTTACTGGTCTGTTTAGTCATGGCCTTGAGTCAATGACTTGGTGAAGTCACCTCGCCCGCCCACGCGTCGTAACCCCTGGAGGGGTGCTGGGCACCGTGGGACCCGTCCCGCCTGGGAAGTACCGCGTTTTTCCACAAGAGTGATCACTATCGCCACAGGAATGCTGGCCAATGTGCTTGCCAAGGTTACTTGAATAAAAGGTGGTCTCGAAAAACATTTAATTCAAGCTATATATATCAATATAGGTGAAAGCGTCCTTTACGCGGGCCATTTCTTGTGCGCTAAACTAAGACGTACGGTTAATGTTTCAACGATTACGCATCACCCGCTAATAGGAATCTCCATTTCATTTAAATACACTTCTGCGGTGGTCTGGCCCATTCCCGGCTTGGCCGCCGCGGTCTCCTGGCCGGTACAATTGCTACACGAGCCTACGCGAGACACTGGGTGGATGGAAAAACGGCTAATTGTATGTAAATGGCATAGTGACGGAGTTTTGTCACGCCTGGTACCGCGGCTAATGAAGCTAGACGCAGCTGCGGTCTCTCGGAGGTCGCCGGAGTCAGATTTGGTGTGTACTGCAAAAAGGCATATCGTGTAATGACGCTCAACTCGCCACCGTGGTTCTGGAGTCTGGGTCAGCGCTGCGAGGGACTGCGAGGCTGGCTGGGCGTCACCGGGGTGATCACAGGGGCGCTCGGAACGAGGCCGCGACGGCAGGCGATGATCCATTATGTGAGGCAACTACAGCGTTCGCTTTCAGCCGGCGTCATCACCAATTCCCTCTCATTCACGTTTGCCCTCTTCCTCCCTCATTCCACCTCCTCGTCCCCCGCCTCCTCCTCCCGTTGCGCTCCATCTAATTCCCAATGGTGGCAGACTGCACCTTCCATTATGTCACCTGAGGAGGCGGAGTGACAAAAAAGCCAAATAAGGGTCATGGAGTGGCGGCCGGGGAGTAGGCAGGGCAAGTCAAGACTGAAAACCGCAGACGCGTGATGTCGAGCCTGGGTGACGTTCTGTCAGGGAAACATCGTTTCACACTCGCCACCAGGCGTGGCAAGGCAACGAACTCTGCGCCACTATGTTTTGTAGTTCAATTAACTTGCTATGTTACAACTGACGCGAAGTGTATAAAAAAACATGCATTTTTAACCTTTCTGATGTTTTTTTGTTCGATTGTTAGGTGCATCTGACGACTGAAATTACGCTCTGTGTTTGTGGTCGGAAGCCTTTCAAGGCATGGGTCATACTTCAGGGTTGTAGGGTAATAGCAAATGAATCTACTGTTCTCCGGCCCCTTTCTTCCCACCGGTCGGCTGCGTTCAGCCTTACGGGGTCCATGTCACGCTACAAAGTTTTTGTAGAAAAATACGCGTAAGGAATAGAAAACCTTACTCTCCCTCAACGCCCTATGACGTCAGAAGCCGCCGCCCTTTGATGCGCCATGAATAAATAATACACGTGCCCATGCCAGGACATGCCCGCCCCCCCCCCTCCCCTCCCTCTCAACCCCACTACGACCTCACCCCTGGAGGGTTTGCAATGGACGGATGTGTCAATCCACATATAAATTTCTTTTCATCATATTCGTACCTCGCCTGGAATATTATATTACCTCGACGCACGTAGACAATGAAGTGGGACGTCCCATTGGATGCCCACCCTGACCGGACGGATAAAATGAAATTATCCACACGTCCTTGACCCGATATCATCGCTCTGTAGTCTTATGCAATTTTCATGCGTTCGGCTGGTGCTCTCATGGCCACGTTGGCTACCATCTTGTTTTTGCCGCAGGCACTGTTGAAATTGGCCGGGTGGGAAATCATCCATACATTATAAATGTTAAGTCGATGACTGACCTTGCCAATTTAACAAAGCACGGCGATGTCGGTGAAAGGGCACCAGCTCGGTGGTGACTTGGGAGAGCAGTCCTGAACTTTCGGCAGTGCCTGGGACACTGTGACACGTGTTATATATATCATGACCGTCGGTCTCGTGCTCTTCCTGATAACGCTTGCTGCTTTTCCTTTTACATAGTTTTTCGTTACTTAATTCGGAAATGTCGTTACCGTGAGATAGAGCGATGTCACTATAGGGCCTTTGTGATGCACACATATCTTTGGTGATACAGACATATCCGTCCGTCACGATCTTCCCCAAATAATACAATGGCACCCATTGTATTGCTCTGTGCTCCTTCGCATTCATTTCCCAATGCATCGCTCAATTTATTACCCCAGTGTTAGTCTCAGTATATTCCCCAGTGTTTTCCCATAGTGTGATGTGCAGTGTGGGCCGCAGCGTCCATGTAAGCCGCAAGTCTATCTATAACGCGATCCGCAGTACAGGAGTCTCAGTCTGACAATCAGTGCTGCCTCTACTGTAGTTTCCAATGACACAGACATGACATCGTTGTGTCGTAAGTTCTGTACGCAGTTTTGTTTCCGTTAAAATTGAAGTCTTAAAATAATAAAAAAATCTTAAATATATGCAAAAATAATATGAAAATGACGATAATATATATATAATAATGGGGTTTACATAAAATTTGCCTAACATGATTAACTAATGATTGCTGATCCAGGGATGTCTAACGTGAGTTTCACGCTAATCAGTTATTCTCGCTTATTGCTTGTAAATGTATCCCTCCGCGTGCCGCCTTTGCCCAAGCATCCCTGCGCTGATGGGGGTTTGAGCTGAGAGTGTTGGGGCCTGGAAGGGTGGCGCTTGGGTTGGTTGGGAGTGGGGTGTTGAGGGGCAATGGCGACTTAAAGGCTGATGACCAGTCATCGAAGATTGAAGAAGTCCCCTTGAAGTCCCGATGTACCTTCCATTCTAATCAGTCCTCAAGCCACCGGGACACGGAGACATCATACGACGTCCCGTCCCTTAACCCCCTCAGTCCTTCTTTTTGACAAATTCTTCTGCCACTGCCACCGCTACTACCCTCTCCTCACCCACACACCCACCAGCACCGCCACCAGCGCCACCGCCCCCCCCCCCACCCCCGCCACCACGTCCTGTGCTCCTACTACCGTAACAAGGGCGCGGCGATGTAATCGCGAGGGCGCCCAGTGATTAGCCGCGACTGGCGCTGACTTGAATAAATCAAAAGGGACAGGCGGTGAGTGTTGCCATGGCATTGCTAGGAGAGAGGTGTGTGACGACAGCAATGGCATTTTTCGGTGTGAGGATGTTATTATTTCGACCGTGGTCGGTAGACGGGATGTACGGGACTCCTGCAGCTGACCGTTGATGGAGGGAGGGGTGGCGGATGAAGGGTCGAGGGGGGTGGGGGGGAGGGGCGAAGTCCGGAGCAGTGGTCTTGAGGATGGTCTGGACCCTGGCGACTTGGTCTCGGACACCCTCAGCCGACAGTCTAACTAAGACGGATGCGTCCCACGGCGTCTGCCGGAAAATCCGCCAAGATGGTTCATGGGCGTCTGCAGCGCCGTTCCCGCGACGCAACCGCTAGGTGGCGCTCTGTGCGTGTCATGTCTGCCTCTAATACCGCAGAGGCGATAGATTTATGACCCAGTCCAGGGCGTACCCGAAACAAGCAATTTCCTGCCCCCATTTGTCTGCTTCCGATGGAACAAGTAAGAAAAGCACAGGAGAGGCCTGTGGTCATACCGTCAGATATGGTCAGAGGCTGACAAACATATTTGGAAGGATTTGTCCATGCAAGGTCAATGAGGCTCTTTAATGAAAGTTACGACTTAATCAAAAATATTGTCCCTATGCGTTACTATTGAGTTGTGATAAACATGTGTCTGCAACCATCGTTGAATAAACATGTGTAACTAAGACGTAGTCAACTTCAGATTAAATTCACTTGATTAAATTGAGTAATTTCATTGCGTTCATCTTACAATGCCAGTTAAATCAAATCAAGTGCACCAGTAGACTATTATAGAGATACTAAGGATATCCTTGAAATATGATGTCATGGTTGTGGGTGTTTACACCAAATTTGCAATATATATAGGGTCATCTTTTTGGTGTCAAAGCCTGCTTCTATCATTGTTCTATATCTCTGATCTCGTGCTTGTGGCCACCTTGTAGCAATTCGTTTCCTTTCTTTTCTGTTACATGGAGTGTTACACTTTTTTAACCTACCAGATTTACCACTAGGTGGCTTCCGTTTTCCGCGCGTATGCCTCAATCTCGTTCCACGTCTCGTTGACGTCAATATGGCGTACGTTCTCGTTACAGTGAGTCAGACCGTGGATGACTTCCGGCGCCGCGTGGGCCTGTCCAGCAAGGATGCCGTCAACTTGCGCAAGGCATTGGACGCCGTGCGCAGGAACAGAGAAGAGGTCCTTGAGAAGCTCTTCGACATGCCGCCCAACGCGTGGGGCGAGGTCCATTTCATATTCTCCCGCCTCCTCAAGAGCGGATTCGCCTAAAATAAATATACAATTACTGGACAGAGCCGAATATCATTCCTACCAACTTGAAGTGTTACTTGCTGAGTCGGTAGCAAACAGGACGATTTTATGCCCCCACTCCGCAGAGTAATTACCCAAATGTGTTACCCATTTATTCATTAATATTGAAATTGTTCAGTTTATGTTTCGCGGTGGGGTTAGGATAATAATTTGGATTGGGGACCTATATTAGGCAATACGGTTAGTGTACATTCCTATAAACGCGTCTTGTGCAAAAACGTTATGTCATTAACTTGATGTGTTTATATGAATTGTAATACTTCGTGTAAGTAAGTAATTGTTATAAAAGATCATCATTATTTTATTATAATACTTCTCGTAAGTGGTGTAATGTGTATATATCGCTAGCAGATACGTCAAGATCCACAGGGAGTCATCTATCACGTGTTGTGGTTGTTTATAACGAAATTTGTGGGAGGACATCCATATGTTTTTATTTCCTGCAGCACCTAACAATTGATACCAACATCTAAGAACTGATACGTTACAGGCGTTCGTTATACGCGGCATCATCGTTACGCCTTCGCCCGTAGGGGTTGGGCTATTTGTTTATTGATCACCATCTCGACAAGAAATTAAACAAGCATTCACTGCTATTGGCTCAATTACAACGAAGCATATTTTAAATAGAAATGTGTAATTTTAAAGAGAAATGTAAATTAGTGATGTCGCTGAGTGCCCATAATCATTTGTCATAAATCATCATGGTTTAGTTATATATAACATATTACCTTGTATTACTACAGATTCCCTTGTCACAAGCAAATAAACGAATGATTGAACGTTGAAAGTTGATAGTTATTCTTCATTGGGCAAATCAGGAATCGCCAGGGGCACCGCCTCCCCCGCCATCGCCAGGCGCACCGCCTCCCCCGCCCTCGCCAGGGGCACCGCCTCCCGCGCCATCGCCAGGGGCAACCCCTGCCCCACCATTGGAGAGTGGAGGCTTATGTTTAGTGACACTCGTACTCCACTTTAGCAATGCGACGGGCGTCCTTTAAGTTTTGGTGTGGCCCTAAGTTCTTCAGACACATCTCTTTCTCCGAAGTGGACTCCCCCCCCCCCCCCACTCCTCCTTTGTTTCATCCTGCGTGCGTCCTTGGACACCATATACTGCTGATACATTGAATATTATCTAAATAATGACGTATCAATATATTTCATCGCGTCTCGTTTGTTGGCGGAAGTCAAATAAAGTAGGACTGTGACAATCGCATATGATATGAATAATAGATTCGTCTTGCATATTAATGCCTCACTGCCGTCAGCTTGACACTTCATGCCGCCCGGTAAACATACCAAAACCGACATAATCCTATTTACGAAATAAACGACCGTTACCCATTTGACAGTGCTCTATAGACAGTGCGCATACATATTGCAACACCCCTAAAAGGTGTTGGCTAACGCCACGTCCCTGCAGCCGACAGAGTGAGCACCCAGCACCAACTCAATTTGCAATCCTTGAAATGATCGAGCACGCCCACGATACCACGTGACGTGTATGCTTGCATACGTAGAGGAATCGAAAATAGTGCGTAGTGTGTAGATAGCTCGGTATTCCTGCGGCAGGACAAAGGAAGCACATATGTTGTCGGCGATCCAACGATTGTGGGCGATCCAACGATTGTGGGCGATCCAACGATTGTGAGCGATCCAACAATTGTGGGCGATCCAACGATTGTAGGCGATCCAACGATTGTGGGCGATCCAACGATTGTGGGCGATGCAAAGATGGTGGGCGATCCAACGATTGTGAGCGATTCAACGATTGTGGGCGATCCGACGATTGTGGGCGATCCAACGATTGTAAGCGATCCAACGATTGTGGGCAATCCGACGATTGTGGGCGATGCAAAGATGGTGGGCGATCCAACGATTGTGAGAGATCCAACGATTGTGGGCGATCCGACGATTGTGAGAGATCCAACGATTGTGGGCAATCCAACGATTGTGGGCGACCCAACGATTGTGGGCGATCCAACGATTGTGGTCAATCCAACGACTGTGGGCGGTCCAACGATTGTGGGCCGGAAGGTAATCTTATAACGATTAATTCAGCGTTCTCTCGATTCGCGACACAGTCACTTTTGGCTCAACACTCGCCGATGGTTTTTTAACAGAAATATCTAATTGACATTTGCGCCCAATTTAGACATACAAAATCGTTAGCAGTGTTTTAAGGGCAAAAATCTATTTCATTCATTCATTACATGTATTTATTAAAATACTTAAACATATTAAGACAAGCCGAGATCAGATGAAAATAGTGAGGCAGCACCTACTATGACATATACAACTGCGTTCATTTTGAATCGAAACCTCTCATGGCGGACTGCAGAACACGTTTGGCAGATAGGGATCCATCACATATCCCTAAAATTGATTTTTTGAGTTTTGTCCACTGAATATGGTTTAGATCATGACCAAGTGGCGAAGAAAATAATCCATTTCAGGCTAAGGGTATAACGATCAGGAGGCATCTACTCTCCTCTCGCCACCCAAATATAATGTGGATACTACAACCCCGGCCCACCCCCAGACTACGTCACATAAGCAGAATCGAGAAGTCTCTGGCAGCGATGGAGGCAGCTTAAACCATTTATCGCCACCCGAACACAACCGGTTCTGCCTGAAATAATCTTCGTATCGTCTCATTTAAGGCTATAAGCGCTTGCTGTGGCCACGGATAGGTCTCCAATAAGGATGTAGGCAAATAGCGAGAAATCGCACAAGCTACGTAAAATGTCCGGCAAGAGGTTAGGCGGCGGTTAATCCCATCGTTGCCTGTACGTCGCTCTCGCGTCAGACTGCTGGATCACGTGACCTGGTCACGCAATAAATGTGTCCAAGTGTCCGCATTTATTAAGCCTTTATAAACTATGTGGGCATGTTCGTTGCTGCTTGACTACATCACGTGCCAAACGCCCGCTATTTGGCTGACGTTCCAGGCGTGTTTTTACTGTGGAATTAAAGTAAGAGAATTGACAAACGGAGCTGTGTTATGCGAATCGAAGCAACCGTTAGGGGGCAGCATTTTTGTTTTTGGCAGTGTTTTATGTTTAAAGAGAACATGACGTCATGCAGACGAAACAAAAGTCACAATGAAGTCGCAAACCGAAAAAATCTGATTAAACCTCTCTCCCGAAAAAAAATTCTTCAGTAACCTCGCAATTGCGTCATCAATGTAAGTTTGGCCTTTGTTTTAGAATTATAAAATTCTATGAGCTTTAATATAAAATCACAGACGGGAGAGGGACCTTCACATATTCACATATTTATATTCACTTCACTTCACGTGGGTTGAGTGCTTCCACTGATGCAAAATATATCTGCTAAAGCCATGGCCTGCTGATCATTTGCCGTAGGCGGCTTGGTTGTGTGGAAGCATCTGAATATTTCATCGACATAGCGCACGAGATAAGTCCAGTAGCAAATATAACTGGCAACGGTCAACACGATGCCGTATCTATGGAGAATACATTAATATAGCTCATATACGGATGACTCTATTGGTTAAAAGAACACGATAGTTGCGCGAGAAAGAACAATTTATGGGAATCAATAGTATACAACCGCGATTTACAGAGCTTTCCGCTAGTTTATCGTCGACAAACACGATGTATCAAACCAACCCATTGGCCTGCACACTGAAGAAACAGAGACATCGAATGGATGGCCTACTCATATTTCATAGCAAGCGAGTTTATCAGCATAACACAAATTGTCGTTGCAGAAACGGCCCACCAGCCAGGCGTTCCATACGATACTCACCACATACATGCTCTATAATCGGTACTCTTGTTCGTTCCTACCACTGCAAGGTGTAATCGATGCTTCTCTGCAAAGACGATCTGATGCCACATGGCATCAGACAATTCGCATCGTAACCGTAACACCGACTCGGCTGGGGTTAGACCGCTCGCCTGGAGTGCTTTGGCCGCCTGAGAGCCTAACGGGGAAGGGGATCGGTGGTTCGCACCCAGCCTTGGCCAGGTCTGTGAGGGCCGCATGATAAAGATCCCATGTCTTTCTTCGCAAAGAGTAAGGGTCATTTATCCCCGGGGACATGGCTCTACTCTCCCTTCCTTCTTTCATTGACAAGATATGACCAAAAGTGGTTAACGCGTCCTGAATATACAACCAACAACCCACCGACTCGGCTCCCGCGAGTCGCAATGCCGCGAAATTCAATTTCATATTTAGCACTGATGGGTCACGTGACCTGTAGCTTCTCTTGACCTGCGTTGGGGGGCCGGCGGTCCTTTCTCACTACACTGGCACTAATTCACCAGGAAACGACCTCAAGGGTGAGGCCCAAAGGTAAAATTAATCCCAACAACCTATACGGCGGTGTCCCCCTGACCGGCAGATGGCGCGGCGAGAATGACCCGCGACGACAGATTAATGTTCAGCCCAGGTTGTCATGTAGGAGTGAGTTCGAACGATACCGGACAATAGACCAATCAACACTCTGAGCTAAGCCCGCCCACGCTTGTCTTTTTTCTTTAGTCGTGAGTAGGACATTGACAATCACAGCAGATGGTACAAGTGAGGGTATACTCATCTCTGAAACGGACAACAAGGTGACATGCTGCTTTGTTTGTCGGACTTGTTTGTCCGCACGTGGAAGACTTCTTCGCACCACACGTTTGGATAAAAGCTTCAGTGACGTTAGTGAGTGATTGACAGCCTGGATTTGTCTATTACAACGTGGCAATTATCGTCACGTCGGCTGCTCTAGGTCCACACGGGATATCTGCCCACAGAACCGCCGCAATGGCCCATATGCCCAGGCCTCTCCCTCGGTTTATGTTATCTCATGACTTGGGAACCCGTTTGGCTAATATTGCGAATTTAACAGCTAATGGTTTTGGCGATAAACTGAACCACACACCGGAATGTTTGCAATTTGCCTATATATTTGCTTATCGCGAGAAGGGTTCGTAGCCCGAATTATCGTTGGTTCAACTTGCCAATTCAGAGTGTATGAGATTTAATCTATCATGTCAGGTATGGAGGATTAGAAACTTCCAAATCAAACCTAGGTGCTTCAGAGATCTGGCCCATAGACAACAGGAGAATACTCATATTTTTCATTCGTTTGCGCCATCGCAATGACGAAATATTGTTAGGATGGGATAACACGGCTGAGAAACTAAGTTTTGTTTCGTTTCCTACGAAAACGAAGCATTGTGACGTCACTCGGATTCTCTGCGGTGAACAACGTTTAAGCAACGCTTCAGACAGTAAATTTACAGAGAATGAAGAAGCTTTGTATTGCCGTGTAGTGTAGGCAGAGATAATCTTTACCCAGGGTGCCTAAATGTGCTCTGGCTAGAAAGTTCCAATTTTCGTCGCTACAGATTATCCTCCTTACCCAAGATGTTTTAATGGCCTTAAAGTGTGATTGACTATCAAACATTCCGACTCCGCGTTGTTCTATATCACGGATTAGTTGGGTTATTTTTAAGCGTTCGCTCTTGTCCCAGATAAAACCGTGCCCCACGGGTTGGGTGCACGCATGCAATCGGGGTGCCTATTGTGTTCCGCTCGAGGAGCAGATGGGACAAGAGGGCGGTTGATTGAAAGGTCATAGCGTAGGTTAGTTGCAGTGCCGCTTGTTGCATTCACTTCGTCCCAACGTTGATGTAACCCCCGCCAAACCAATTAGTAATGACGCAATTTGACCGCATTGATCTCATCAAAGAACAACTGTTTTAGTCAGTGGAAACTTAATTAACAATTTACCAGAGTATACCATTGAATCACCCTGGCCAACATCTTGAATCTAACAAGCTTAAATACAGTCGACTTAAACCCCCACTGTACCAGGGTTAGAAACCCTGGTTCATATTTGGCGGTTCATGGTGGTTCATAATGTTTCAAACCATGGATTATCCTAGCTATTCCACCTTCATGCATCACTGAACAACATCACTATTACTTGAACCTTGGGTTCACATATAACCCAACTTTGTACATATCATTTTTATGATAGGTTAAGCAACGCTTAGGCAACGCTCACACATCTCTCCTTCCTTGAAGCGCTTGCGTCGTTCATCTCGAATTCGGGTCACCATTATCATCGGTCTACTTCCTGCAATATATATAAAAGGCAAACAAGTCGTATTATTTCGAGAACACGCGGCCGGTGTCACTAGTTTCATACATTTCACTTTGCCAGACCGCAAGCCTAAATGTCCAATCCATATTTCTGTGTACATTTTTGCTGATAGTATTGCCTCATCTACATAATGTAGATGAATGTATCATATTTGTTCTGTAGACGCCACGATTTCCTATAGCGATCGATATATGCCGCTTTAGCCTCTATGCATGTTAGCTCCGCAATACAGATATCACTTGAAATTGAGAGTCTAAAATGCTATGCGATACAACTTGACTGAGAGAGCATTCGTTATAAAAAATATATCCCTATAAAGCTTCGTTTCGGATCAAAAAAAGGAACTAACTCATAGTTTCAGAGTTGCGAGACCGGGAGTTGGGGAGGGGGGGGGGGGGGGGATTTGCGCCCATACAGCGGGTTTGCGTGGGGGAAAAAACCTGTCTGACAGAGCGGGTCAAAAAAAGATCATGCGATCCATTCCGAGTGCCTTTTTTCAAAGTGAAAACGAAGGGACTTTACCGCGGAAACCTCCCAAACCCAGCAGCGTAGTACCCCCCCCCCCCTCCCCCCGCCGCCCCGGGTATATTCCGAACACTGTCATCACGCGCATGTTTCTAAAGCAGCAAGGACTTTGAACCAAGGAAGCAGAGTAAGTAAGTCACACGCGGTTGCCATGAGTGCCAGTAACCCTGCTGATACCCACACGCTCTCTGGGGCTGGCCGGTCCGCTGGCCCCATGGCGCCTTCCAAAGGGACAGTAATCAATGCGAGGAAGTCCTGAATCCGACAGATCTGTGTCAGTGTCCCATGTCGGGATATGAGTTGAGAAGATTGGACAGAGCAACGGGGGCCGCCGTAGAGGCCAGCGGGGTCCATGTACAAATTGCATTCCCTTTGCTCCTCGGTAACACAGCCGTCCACTGACTAATGCAGTCCTATTCGTCATATTCATTATTATTCTACACACTCATCTCTCGCTCAACCGCCATAATTTCTAATGTGTGGGATACATGCATTAAAATATAAGTACATCTGTCCTTAAGCATGAGTAAGTTTATATAGTAAAGTCCCAAGGTCATCTGTAGATATTAAGGTCCACCTTGATCTAAACAGGAATTGTTTCCAAACGCGGAACAAGAACACTATGACCTACGATGGAATAATAAGGAACAAGTGTGACGTCACGCGGCCGCGTCCATTACTTCCATTAATAACATGTGATACATATTAAGAAGAACAAAATTAAGTGTTTGTTTCTTAACATGCTATGGTAAGGGCAACGTGTGGGAGGGGTTGTGGCCAAACTGGCAATGCACCGCATTTGAACCTCGTGGTTGATGAATTATAGCGAGCGCAAGCGAGCTCCTAAGGTACGTAACATGCATGCATATTCGAAGTCCATTTCAAGCATAGGCTTAGGATTTTCATTTCGCGTAACAACCCCCATGAGATGTTTTCGAGTTCGGAGTAAATATCGGCTGTACATAAATATATTCAAGCAAAGAGAGGTCGACGCCCATTCTGTCATACGGGACGTTGTTAACGATAAAATTGCCACGTCGCGGTATAAATTCCATAAATAGTCATTAACGCCTTTGACTGAATCGTTTATAGCACGCAAGGCTACAAGCAAGGAATAAACAGCGAACGATCACCCGAGTCGCAGCAAAATGTGATAAAGGGAGACAGGTATGGCTGCTTGGTCCCTTTAGGCATTAATTAGAGGACAGAACAAGGCCAGGGAAGCACTGCCACGCCCCCTGGTTCAACCACTTCACCGAAATAGCGCCGTGAATCCCAACTAACCGCAATCCCGTCCAATAATGAAGATTCATGGTAATTTAAACCGCCCCCAACCCTTCTGTTTACTCAGTTAAGCGAACCATATTTCTTGATAGCCAGGTCTTCCAACCGGCTGCCCACAGAAGGGAGATGCTGAAGTCTTAAGCCGCGCACTTGGAGTGTTGTCAGTCTCTATTGATCTAGGACCGCGTAGCTCCAGCTCGGAGGGATTGCGTTGATTTAGCGACGGCCAAACGGGAACCGCCCCGCCTCCGGAGCGGAATAAAGAGCAGGGATTTAGATCGCAAGTTTGTGATGAAAAATCAGTTCCTCCAGTGGCAAATAAGCCGTCCATCGGTAATCGAGGTTTTTAAGTATACAGCCGAGGGAGTGTCTCGCATATGTTTAGGTCGAATGTGTTATGGGTGAGCCGCTGATGTAGCTGAGATTGTCCATAGATTAAAGACCGGTAAATATCTAAGTTTTCTCATGGTCCTGCGGGGATATCTTAACAATCGTCAACGTTTTCTTCGGCGTTACTTACTTCGTGACAGTGATTTGCAAAGAGTGCAATAAGTACAAACCGATTCAATAGGTCGGCAGGTATGTAACAAATAGCAACATTGTGTATTGAGATTCATTGGTATCACGTGTGTTGCAATGCGCCTTGCTCTAAAAAGTCTAAGGCCGCCGTTGGCCATGTGGTAAATGCATTGGTAGGCATGATTATCGCGTAAGTAAACTAGTGTATTGTGCAGCACGTTTGTCGTGTCTTTAAAACATTTATATATATGTATCATTGGCGTCTAGGTATTTGTTAGATATGAAAAAGATAGTGTAGCATTTGCAACTTCTCTAGTGAACTGCTTCATCTATAACTAATATATATTGTGTAGCGGACTTGTGTAGCAGTCTTTCGGTTTCTAAAGAGGCGAGATCATTACTTAGACCCGTGAAAATTCGATTGTCGTTTTATTGTGCATTCGCAAATTATGATGATTGTCTGATTTATTTCTGGGTCTGCTGTAATGTGTAATAATTGTGAACGTTATTCGTACTGTTACGAAGAAATATGAAATATGTCACTTGATTTAAAATTAATTCAAATCGAAGAAGGAATTAACGAAGGAAATAAAAAACAAGTAACCCATTACCAACCATGGTTATTTAACGAAAAAAAATGTTAGCAAAGATGTCAGGCACTAAGTAGGCGAGAACATGAGACATTTGTTATACGGTCTCTGTGAGTGCAATTTTAAAATATCATGTACTATTAGACTACCCTTGTATACAATAAAAAAATTCAAGTCATATACAATATACATCAAGCCCTGATGCCCAATTTTCGTCGTGCCAACCTAGCATTTTATAGAAGCGAACTATAAACGTTTAAGCCACAACCACCAAACGCGTCAAATATAATTTTACCCTGGGCATTTTAAAAGTCAAATAAATACTCTTGTACTAACATTCCTCTATACAGTCACTTCGCGTCACTTGCATCGAACATACATATTGCCTTTAGTTACAATTAATAGTGGATCGTCGGCTAAGTGTGATATGACATGCAAGAAGCATATGCAGCATAAGTAAGTAAGTAAGTAAGTAATTTGTTTATTTAAGTCACATATGAGGAATACAACTGATAACATTAACAACCGGTTAAACACAAAATATAACTCCTCACCCAGCCCTACCGGGCTTACAAGTGACTGTGAGATTGATGGTGTTAGGACTGCCGCATATCGGCCAAAAAAGAGAGAGAGAAAAATATATATATATATTATATAATAATAATGACAAAGAAAAAAGAAACAAAAAGAAGAAAAAGAACAAAAAAACAATAAATAAATCAATACGATACAATAATAGTATTTGACTAAATTTAATTTAAGTTGTTTTTTTATGTCTTAGTTATATAACAAACTACGCCGGGACATCCATGCATTGCTTAAAAATTGCGCTACCTCCTTCCAGTAGTTTTGTATTAGATGTGTCAATTTATCATAGTTAGACAGGGCCATAAAATCAGGATGAGATACTTTCCGATACAGGTTTTCACGTTGAGTACTACACTCCCGACAGCAGCAAAAAAAGTGTACCTCATCTTCCACCTCCCCGGATGAGCATATCCGACATAAGCGTTCATGCGCTTCCCTCCTCCTGTACCGGTTAGAGTGTTGATCTTTCTTCGTTCTAAATCTCCCCGTTTCGATTTCCAACGGTAAAATACCACACCTGAATTGTGCGAGGAGGGCTCGCTGACTCCTGCTCATGCAGGTATTGCCGGAGCTATGGCTCTGGTTCGATGTGATATTTAAGCCTTATGTAAGTTCTAAGCTTAGGTTTTGATTGCACGCTTTCTTTCCATTCAATATTCTGCAGGTCTGTTAGACGGGTAGCACATACATCAAGATTACATACCTCCTTAGCTTCAAATAGATTAATCATCCCCAGTTTGTCTAGTATAGACTCTATGTCACCACACCATGTTCCTTCTTTTCGTCCGTATTCCCAATTAAACATTATTTTCGGTAAGCGATACTCTGGTAATTTCACTAAAACATTCCATAGCCGTAGCATACATAGATATCGTCTGTACTTTGGTAACATCCACCCCATGTCGCCAGTAATAGCCTCTATGGGTGCGAACTTATGAACACCCATAAAATACCTCATAGCCCTGTAATGAATGGAGTTACATTTAGCGAGTCTACCCATTCCCCATACTCCAGCTCCATAGTCAGAGATTGGTACAACTCCTGCGTGGTAAAGATGAGTAAACGTTTCGTAACCCACGTTTTTAAGAGATTTAAAGCGACCGATAATACCTCCAAGGGCTCTCCCGCTAGATTCAGCTAGCACCGTAGAGCACTCAAGGAACAGCAAGTGCTCGTCAAATATGACTCCAAGATATTTATAGTAACAAAGCGACCGATAATACCTCCAAGGGCTCTCCCGCTAGATTCAGCTAGCACCGTAGAGCACTCAAGGAACAGCAAGTGCTCGTCAAATATGACTCCAAGATATTTATAGTTACTGACAAGCGATATTCTCTGATTCCCGAAATAAAATTCAAACATGCTTCGTCTCCGCCTACGAGGCCGGAAGTGAACAATACCTGACTTATTTATATTAAGGCTTAGTTTCCACTTTTTGCACCATTCACATGTAAAACTTAACATCTGCTGTAACTTATCTTCACTTTCCGCCAGGAGTACAATGTCATCAGCATATAGTAAGATAGATACTGTTTCATTGCCAACTATAATTCCACCATCTAGTGCTTTCGGTTGAACAGCTAAATCATTGATATATAGATTAAAAAGCGTGGGTGAAAGGGTGTCACCTTGGCGGACACCGTAATTGACATTAAACCACTGTGTACATAATTCATTTACCCTGATAGATGCTTGTGTATCACGATACAAAGAGCGGAGAGCCAAATAAGCCTTGCCATCTATGTTATATTGTAATGGTCTTAGCCATAATAGATTTCGGTCTATACGGTCGAAGGCTTTCTCAATGTCAATGAAAGCTGCAAATGTACTATGCAAAATATGCAAACCTTAACCATAACTATTGATTAGAGTTGTTTTGCACGACATTCATTTCAGGGTTAAGAAACAAGCGGACACCGAGCATTGGTGACAATCATCTTTTCGCCATGTTGTGCCCATGCGACAAATCATCTAATAATTTAAAGCAATTGTTCTCAAAAAGGTCGCAAAGCTGATAGTTGTAAATCTCGAGCTAACGCATGACAACTGTGACGGTTTGGTTCACTGCCCGCCATGTGCAGATGGGACATGGGGCGGGTTGTCCAAGTCGACGCAATAACCTCGCAGGTTATTGCCGTCAAATGTTACGGTGAACTCGGCCGACCATCTTTAGGCAGAAGTTGTATAGCGGTTACCATGCCCCATAGACTACATGCCTACGAGGACGCCAATCTACTCACCCCATTTTTCATTGCTGTGCGGGTTTAACGGTTTGAAAACATTGCAACTCTATCTTGCGCTGATAGTCTTAATTAAGCCTTCATATATAGACCCGCTAACCCCTTTAGGCCGTCAACATCCTTCTAAACCCACTTCGTACCAGCACTGTGCAGTTGTAAAGATCATCTAAAATGTGTCCTGCATGAACCCAGGCGATAAAATCCCTTTTGTTTCATTATTGCTTTAGACTTGTACGAGGAATGCAATTACTTTTTGGCAAACTCGATAAGCCTTGTAAAAGTCGGGCTTTCCAACGATGCAATACATTGGAAAGAGACATTTTGTAGATGCAATGCAAAGGCGGATCCAAGGGGGGGGGGGTTGTTTAAGGGGATGTTACGGACCGTTACAGTCGAAAACATTCCCCCTCCCCCACCCCCCCCCCCGCTTGTAAAAAATATAGGTGCATGTAATTATAATGACTGCGTTGAACTTGTTATGCAGTTTATATTGGCGCATTAACCTGTCAACCACGCGGTAATATAATAATAAAGACGCTAAAAATGTTAAACAGTTGTCTGCTTCATTTCTGTGAGTGCGCCATCATGTTCGTTTAATGTTCTGGGAAGGTTCGCTCGTAATATTCGCAAAAAAACAATCCCTGAATATTAAGAAAACTTTCCTGAAAAACATTCCCGGAATGTTTTTTGGTAATATTCCCGTAGCATTGGCGGAATATTCGGAGCATATTCGGAGAACATTCGGAGAATATTCGGAGAATATTATTTTATTACCTGGGTGGACATCCGCGGTTATTTCCACCTACCCCCGGCTGGCTATTTTTTTTTTAGAGAGCCCACCCCGCACCCCTCACCCCCCTAGACCGGCCGCTGTGTGCTTTCCCCTAAGTTTCAATGCATATAACGTAACAAAATTTACTTTGTGCAAGCGTACCATTCGCAAAACATCCTCGTAATTCGTCCGTAACGCAACACGGAGAGAACACTCAGCGAACATTACGAGAATGTTCGTCCGTAATATTCGCAGGAATTTAGTTTGGCGGAATTTTTAGTTTGCAGCTATACGAGGAACTACGTTTCCTACAATATGATGCTACTCACTCATTTTTGGGATTTTTTCCTGATTTTTGACGAATTTTTTTAAGTACCAAAAGTCACGTCATCGTGACGTCACGTGACGCATCAGAGAACTCTAACATTCAACACAACTCATCGTAATTCATATTGCTATTGCATATTAGAACATCATAGCGATAGCTTAATGGCAAATGTGCCCAAAAGCGAGAAAACTGACAGAGGTCATTTAGTTTTCCGCAAAAAGTACGACCTCACTTTACTCGAAATGACTATTACGCATCAAAAAGTGCACATACCCGAAAACTGCGCCTTAAAGTGTAGCACATTTTGCAACTCACCCGGAATCTCTAGCTTTAATATTAACAGAGATACATGCATTCTTAGTTTTTTTTTTCAAAAAATCGCTGTGACCTTGACCTTTGACCTTTTGACCTGGGTGACGAGTATGTTCTAGCCCTACTGCGTGGCTATAAGGTACTGAAGACTGCGAACCGATGCATGCCGTTGTTAGGCCATAAGAAGACTTTCCGCTTTTGCGTGAAACAGACATACATACATACATACATACATACATACATACATACATACATACATACATACATATATATATAGAAACAGACAAACAAACCCGACCGACCGACATATGACGAAAATTGAAAATTTTCGTCATAACAAGTGTGCGGTAGACAGCACATTATACGACGAACGGCGAAGGGCGCAACATAGGTACAATTGGCTAATTCTGAGTGAAAATGCTAATACACGCGTTGTTTAAGCCTTAATAATTCTCCTTATAGAATCAAAGGCTAATCCTTGGCATTTAATATCATATGAACTACAGCAAAACTATTATTAATGCTTCTGGTTTTGTTATTCCGTTAGTTTACTGTACCATTGGTCTGATGCCAAACGTTAAAAACATCACGTAAGAAGTAATAACATATGACACAGGTAAATCTAAAGACGTGCTCTTGAATTTATCTTACGTTGCACCACCTATAGGACACAGATTAGGTGGTGTACACCGTACATAACGCATATGTCTTGTTATTCTCGGCCTAATTTTCCATTGTGGGAAATGCACCATGTTAATTAAATGAAACTGGCGTCAGAAAAAAATAGCTCATACCTATTGGACCATGTTACAAAGACGTCTACAGAGGATGCGCGGGAGAGGCTGCACACAAACAACAACTGACAACCGAGGATCGATTATTTCCGTCCACGATAGTCTGGATATAAGCTATTGCCCGAGCGGTAGAACGATAATGGCTGGGATCGGAAAACATGTACCACGTCAAAATTATTCATTAAAACGTTGGACGTGAAAAGGGTAGGGGGAGGGGGGCATCGGTACAGTGAGCTTTGAAATACCTGTCGCTATTACACCCACCTATATACACAAGGATAACTTTCAGATATGTCATGCATTCAATGTAAGATGTCATAAAACAACGCGACTGTTTAAAGGGAAATGCCGAGCCCATATAATTTACAGTTCCAGTTAAACTGTAAACTTTTTTTTTTAAATCATACATTATTGAAGTTCCAAGCACTTTTGCACGACCACATAACTTGCCATGGGCACCCGCCTCATCGCGCTGATGATGACTTCACCGGCGATGAAGGGATCAGTAGGTTTAGACGCCTATTACCACAGGAAGCGATAACATCGAAGCGGTTTAATTACCTTAATGGAGTCAGGGGTCCATCGTCATCGTTGACAGGGGGCCCAATTTTGCTTTGACTTATGGTCCGAGAAGCGGCAGTCGATGGTGTAATTTAACTTGATACGTACAGCTTCTTAGAAACTCCTTGTCACTGAAGGTTGTATGGACAGGACGGCCGTACTACCAGAACGGCCGTATGGGTGATTGTGGGTGGGGTGGCGGTCCATAGGGGTGGTGGGGAGGGGTGGAGGGAGGAGAGGTGCGTGAAGCTAGCAGCCGTGTGATTGGCGGGCCATGTGCATACCGTGCAGCAGGGGGTGGAGGCAGGGAATGGTGATGGCAAATTATGGTTGGAACAGCTTTAGGCTTCTGCCTCAGCCCTATAGGTTTGCTTGGTCCTCTGCCTACGTATACTTAATATACAGATCTTCCTCAAAACATTTTTTTCTCAAAGTGGTGGGAACATACTCTTAAATGTTTGGTAGGTTTAATACTCACGCGAGCAATCTTGTGTAGCCATTGCCGTAAAAGCTGCTGGTCGCCTAGTAGATAGCGGGAGAAAGATGTCCTATGTTTGCTGTCCTTTGTTGCACTTGAATTGTTACAACCAACAGATGAACAGTACATAATTTGGTTTTAAATGCATCCATGGTTCAAATTTATAAGTCAAATTCGCTTGTCATAATTCATGAGAGGTGTTAAGCTGATAGCTTGTTCCAAAGACGCACAGCTCCTCTGTATCCATGAAAATCTGTACGCTTGCGTGTGATTGGCTAACTCTGGTCACGTGTTCAGAACATGTCGCCACCCGCCTGATAGGCGAAAATCAGTGTTTTTTACTGTCGATGTGCGGTTTTCTCGATGATGGTTTCTTTTTAAACAGAACGATTAACGGCAAATAGATTTATGCCAACAGAGTTTAACTTTTACATCACATTTCAGCCGCCCGGTATTTTCTTCGAAAGTTTTCATATCACACGAACAAAATAAGCGTGCCGCTCGTTCCTGTGTGTCATCGTTCATTCTGGCGCAGCGAATAACCAGAAAATGACAAATTATCGAAATATAAGAACATGATAAACGCAAACTTTAGATTCGAGATGCCAGCCTGTGGTCTTATGTACGGTATAAACAGACATGTTTATTCTCTAAGTAATAAAATAAGTAAAATTTAGTCAGAATTTGCTATCCGAAGTACCCTAACAGTTATATTCCCCGCAATTAATATGATGATGGATTTGTGGAGATTGCCGCAGGGAATCTGCTTGCTTCACAACTACTGCGCATTTCATATATATGTCAGCATATTAATTTCTTGATGAAACCTATATAAAACCCATCTGATGAATGACATAAAAGAAACGATCAAATGGACGGGATATTCAGGGTTCGGATCAGGCTAATGCAAAATGGGAATCCCTGTATATATATAGATATATATGTACATAAATCAGAAATGCATGATGATAGTGCACATTTATCATGATCTCCCAGGCAGACAAACCGCGTTTTGTTATCTGTACCAATTATCTGTAAACGGATATACGGTGGGACGTCTGGTGTTGGGGACAGTGCTAACCTCGGGCGAGATTTTCACGATACATATATATCAGCGATGGGGTTGACGAGTACTTCGACATTAGGCGGTAATAGTAAAGTAAGTAAAGCTGACGATCGAAACAACGGTCTGTTATTTAATGTGGGCTGGTTCAATCAACGATGTTATGATACACAGAGAGAAGGATGGGAAGCAACACGCTGAGATAACACAGCACAAATACCCCGAATGCTTATGTACTGGATGTTACAAATACAGGTTTTTCATGGATACAGCGATGGACCGTCGCCAGTGGGGGGGTGGGGGGGGGGGGGCAGTATATTATTAAGGTCATCGTGTTATCATTATTTGCTTAAATATTCTATATTACACCACTAGACACATATGCCTGTAATTAAATCACATATATATGTATATATATATTATATATACATGTATAGATATTGAGTACAATGCCCACGAACTTTATCAATATGTGATGCTTAAAAGACAAGTGCACAAAACTAAATCACATAGATTCAGATTCAGATTCAATTGCGTTTATTTAACCAAAATAACAACTCGATCAAACATAAATACATTCATAAAACTTATCAGGCTAGGAGACCCACGCTAAGACATATTGTCGCTGTCGCGTGGGCCACCCACAAAAATCATAGTATTACTTAAGACAAGAAGGTACATGCGTCAATTAATATACAATATAATGATTATGGCAAGACAGCTTTACAACCCTCAACATAAATTAATACAAGTAATTAAATAACCAATCATGCTTAACCTGCATGAGTAGGCCGAATATGCCATTATATGAAACTTGCGATACATGCGCATATTGAAATCCAGAACAGTGTGGGACAAAATGATATTTGTTCGGGTCTAGCTAGCATTATGGTGCTAATGCAGAGACTTAAATTTTCAAGTGGTGTGCATGTGGCGATCAGATAGTCAGCAGACCAATTTAATACCGGTATGCATCATTATTATGCCACAACCTGATATTTGTCCGTTGCCACGGGATCCTCCAGAGACGGATTATCGGTTAACATGTCCATACTATTCATTGTTGCCTTTGTGCCAAGAGTTGCGCAATGCCAGACCACGTGGCGTGATCGATGCCCCACCAATGCGTGCTTGGTCAGCTGGCTTAGATAACATGAATGAGAGAGTTTGGATCATCGTCCCCTTATATGATATCTATATAATAAGGCCCTAATTATGACGATAGATCGGCCCAACCTCCAGCGCAGAGGCTTAGGGCCTATAGCTCCGGGGGTATAATAGATATAATATACCAGGATATAATTAAGAAACTAACATGTCTGGAAAGAGGAAATGAGGAGGAATTTGAATACACAATTCCGGCTTTCAGGCTGACCGAATGGGGTGTAATCAACTCAGGTGGCAAGCTTAGGGACTCTGCACAATACACTCTAATGAGATTGACCACGTGACATTGACAGTCGCAGGCTTTTAAATGTATTCACCAGACGTCGGTCGCCAGAACTGTCCTCGTTACCGATCCATCCCAGATTGCCCTGACATGTGAATTATACACGTTTTTGTTAATCCGGAACACGACTATATTACACGTTGCATCACTAGTGCTTACTTACACCTTTCTTCTATACACATACAGTGATCATGCCACAATCATCATTATCAGGAACGATAAAGATAAAGATATAATGGCAAAACGAAACGGGATCTGAACTATGCTTCTACAACCACTTACGGCTCACGACACATTTAGGGCATCGTATTTATTGGGCCATGTGAATAATATATATTCGTTCTGGGACTACACTGATTGGCCAATTATATAATGTTGCCACTTTGCGGACCAAGGACCCCGGCCCCATATGTCCCAGGTCCACCCTGTGGCACGTGTCTTCGCTGTGACAATAACACACTTTCAAATGCCGGATGAGCTGTGCATTCAAGTGCGGCGACAGCGATGATCTAGGAGTGGAATCTGGCAGCTCGATATGTCGAAGCCTCCCATGAGATATACTCAGGACAATGACTTCTGGTAAATTTCGAATGCCCAAAGCTACTTTACTTATGGCGTTGATGTGAGCTGGTCGGATACATTGGAGATAAAAGCGGAGAAATTAATGTAATTAGACATGTAGTACTGTTTTCTTTGTTTTAAAAATACACGTCAGGGATACTTTCAAACATTTTCATTGTCGTTATTAAAGGCCAGGTTTTGGGGGAATTAATTTGAAAATTAACATAATATATACCCCCCAAAAACATATTAAATCAATCTTGGGATGTGTAAATTATGTGGCTCATAGTTTGGTAATTGTGGTTAATTTTAGTCACGAAATCTGTACAAACTCGGGCATCAACTTTGAACGATCAAAGCTTTAAGTTGCGCGCCAAATGGCGTAAATGCATGCTATATATAAGCAAGTGAATGGCTCACGTAAATATTCAGACGAAATTGTATTTTGGGCAACGGGGTAACCAGTAGGTGTTCGCTGTGTTGAATATCATATCTGGAATAGCGCTTAAACCTGCAATGTTTTGAAACGGAGTTCTTAACAAAATAAACAGTACGACTGCCCATCCCATGCGTACAGCGCACCACCTCTTCAAATGAGGGAACTACATTTACGTCACGAAATGTCGAATGATCGCCTCTGACTATTTGCTGATGCTTGAATGCGTCATATTTAACGGGTTCGATTTTGACGGCATATTATATTGGGATTAATGTATTGGAAGTGCCTTTTGGCCTTGGAGTTAGACTATAAATTTGGCGATAATCGTGATAAAGAAGCGTAATATTTAGTGACCAACATCACAATTAAGGCTGTTACACACGCTTTGTGACACCATCGCTGCTCTATGTAATCAGTCTATATCGCAAATAAGTCAGTAGACACGCACTTAATACAACAGTTTGTTTACTGGTGGTGCAATTAATGTGGCGCCACGCCCAAGCACAACAAATATAAAACGCGTGAAAAAATGTATTGCATGTATCTTAGCGCACTTTACCCTGTCGCAAGTGTAGCGAGCCCGCCAACCAAGCCGTCGTGGGTATCGCACTCAGGCTAGGCTCCCTGGCACAGCCCGCTCCACGATCCCAGCGCTGCCTACCCACTGGCCGCGCCCAGCCCGACCACAGGCGCTTAGATCCGTAGGTAATAAAAACCATAATATTTAAAATAAAATGGTTCATATTTAAAATAAAATGTTCCATATTTGAAATAAAATGTTCCGTGTTTGAAATAAAATGTTCCATGTTTGAAATAACATGTTCCATATTTGAAATAACATGTTCCATATTTGAAATAAAATGAAGTTGCACAGCTTACAGATAATGATGTCAATAATGTCAGCAGTAACACATGTGCATTTGAACCCAGTACGACATTGTCAAAAACGAACCAATTCAAATCGGAACTAAAGTTGAATTAAGAACTGACGGGTTTATGAAATGAAACGTTTATTTCGGTCATCAAACAAACGTATAACACAGTCATATGAGACATGTAGGGCCTATATATAGGCGTGCGGTCAAGCCATGCCGCCAGATCATCTAAAGTAGTGGCACAAATGAAGCTATAGCAGTCCCTTCGTGTGATGAAAATCCGTTAGCGTCATCTGCTCCCGCCAAATACAATACCAATTCAAGCTACTCAATGCAAATAAGTCCCCCCAATATGCCAATAGACCCACCACGAACATAATGCCACATGTATTATGATCCTGAAATGTGTGTTCTTAACATCTCCGACACATGGGCCTCAGTCCCATCCAACCCCTTTAAGGTTTGCCAATTTACATTTTTGTTCCTTCAGGGTTACGCAGTAGGCACCCCTGGGTGACTCATCTGTTTTACTTTTGCACAGACGCTCGCAGCGATAAAATTTCCAGTAATGCGCTCGTGAAGTGACTTTGCACACAAGACTTGCGCCAGTGTCCTCTGGATGCGTTATGGCGATCACATATAGACACACGTATATACTACCTCACCGTCACCCGCTCCAATACGACCTGGGCATGGCGCAATAACCTCTAATATCGCCCAAAGCAATGCGGTGGACCGGAATATTAGTCGTACTGCATCAGTGGCCCATATGTCAAAAACCCCGCTCGGATTTCTGTGACAAGCTCAGATCTTTTTTTTTTCTTATTCATTTCGGCAAGTTTACTACAGGTAATAACATTCGGGAAAATTGAAAGACTTTTCACGCCTGGTAAACCCTCTAAACATTGACGTCTACATTTAGTGGCGCCGACCGTCTTTCATTCCTACCGGCAGTTGACACAGCTATAGTCCAAGTTGACGCCGATCCCTAGATTGCCTTCTCCGCCCTTTTGCATCCGGCGATACCATCTCCCACGTCTACATCATTAAACACGTTCAGCAGACGCCATTTCGGTAAAAGGTTCCTCTAACATTTGTGAGGAACGCAGTAATCTTTGTTAAACACTGTGGTAATAACTGACACCTACGCAAGCTGCCGGGATAGGTGTTTCGTATACTGTTGTCCCTTCCGTTGAGCCTATATGCAGGGTGCATAGGGCGGTTCATCATACCAACGAAGGGTCGTGTCTACCGGATATCCGGCCGTGAATCATGGATACGCAGGATATGGAAATGGGGCAGTGTAGCATATATAAAGCATAAACATACACACCAACCTGCAGTACCATTATTTCAAAACAGGTCAACAACCGCTGTCAAAAATGCTCAATGCACTGTACATTTACAATTGACCATTTGGTTGAAACACGTGCCTTCGACTGATATGTGATTCACACACATTTGTGTTTTATAGACCTATTTCAACGATGGTTCATTGACCTACTTGACATATTTCCATAGTGTATCGATCATTTGCGTATTTGAAACGATGGTCCGCTAACATCTAAATTTTGAAAGCGATCTTCGAAACGTCATAAGGTATATAGTGCATAATATCTCTTTGATTCTATGAGTCTTAAACGTGGCTGAAGTCCGAAGTTTACTGCTGTCCTTTAACCATGTTAACATAGCTGCTCCAATCTTGGGCACAGTCTTTCATTCTTTGAACAAAAATGTTTTAAAAACATATCTACATCACCAACTTCACGGCTTAAGATAATGTCGCAGTTAATGTTTAGGATAGACCACATTACCACAGGCGATGACAAGATATAAGGCTTTCTAAATCTGAATGATGAATTAATTGGTGCCATAAATCATATATATTATATGATAAATGGAATAAACGGCCAAAGGGGGACCAGATGGGACATGGTACTCCATTTAACCTGACGTGTTCTTCATAGGTAGGGATAAGGTCGTAATGAATCTGTTATATATTGACACTCTCTGAGGTGCTTGTAATTGTGTCGTTAACACGTTTTTGTGAGCAGCTTGCAATGCATTACCTTTCTAGTTACACATTTTATCTTACCTTGCTGAACATTGTTACTGTACTCTCTGTCTATTACATCAGATAACTCGTAGCCAGAATCTTTAGAACTATATGTAGTAATACATAGGTGCAATAATTTATTGAATATTTCAAAAGAGGCTTTAAATCTGAGTTAGAAAGCCGCACTACCATTGCAACGTTGTTGGAAATAATATAGAGTATCTAAATATTTACAACGAGACACGGCATCAGTTGGCTGGCCCAGTACAATAAATCAATTTTTTTTAGTTATTCTGCCTTTTCCACACTGTCCAACACATTTCAAAATGTGGGAGTGAGGGGGGTGAGCTCTCCGAAAAACTGCCTAGACGGGTCGCTTTTAAAAAGGGAGGTTCAGATACAATAATAGCGAGAGGCGGGGGCACACCTTACGGATCCCACAATCTTTGTCTAAGGTATCAATCACTTTAGGGTTGTTCCCTCCGTTTATCTGCGAACCATATCGTTGGCACATATAATTATATCCTACGAGACGTCCCCCCTTTATACGAGCATGGGGGGTGGGGGGGGGGAGGGCCAGATAACGCAAGGGTCAGCTTATTTCATTCATACATTTGGCGGCATGGAGGCAGCAATGGTGTTTATACCGTCTACTGCCGATAAACCATTTGTTTTATTGACGTAGGCCTGTATGCTTCTGATTGTACATTGTAATAAAACACGGCAGATCTCCTGGGGTATTATTTTGGCATGTGCTCAAATTGATGAAGTGAGCTGCTGAATAACATTTGTGTTCTTTTCATGTATCGTCTTTACTGCAGAAGTATAGGCCATAACTAGTTGAATACCAGTTCGCAATGCGCCAAACCGCGTCGTCTATGCAGTTTAGACTAAGCTTTGGTATGTATGTTGATATGGGGTATCTCTGTTATGTTGTATGTATGTTGATACGGGGTTATCTCTGTTATGTTGTATGTATGTTGATACGGGGTTATCTCTGTTATGTTGTATGTATGTTGATATGGGGTTATCTCTGTTATGTTGTATGTATGTTGATACGGGGTTATCTCTGTTATGTTGTATGTATGTTGATACGGGGGTATCTCTGTTATGTTGTATGTATGTTGATATGGGGTATCTCTGTTATGTTGTATGTATGTTGATACGGGGTTATCTCTGTTATGTTGTATGTATGTTGATACGGGGTTATCTCTGTTATGTTGTATGTATGTTGATATGGGGTATCTCTGTTATGTTGTATGTATGTTGATACGGGGTTATCTGTTATGTTGTATGTATGTTGATGGGGTTATCTCTGTTATGTTGTATGTATGCTGATGGGGTTATCTCTGTTATGTTGTATGTATGTTGATGGGGTTATCTCTGTTATGTTGTATGTATGCTGATACGGGGTTATCTCTGTTATGTTGTATGTATGTTGATGGGGTTATCTCTGTTATGTTGTATGTATGCTGATACGGGGTTATCTCTGTTATGTTGTATGTATGTTTGAAATAAGGGTTAAATTCTACGCCCATCAATTAAATGATAAATGTGTGCTGTTGGATATGGCCACAACCACAAAAACAGATATATGCCCTAATACTTAATTATATAGACCAGACGAACTAAGAGGATAAGTTAAGTATTAGGTTTAGCTCCCTCTCACAATTGTTCTAACGTGAAATCTAGATATTATCTAGATGGCTCCACCCGGTTCCCACCATGCGTCTATAATCCTTGAGCAAGTTTCACCAAATAGCCCATCTGCGCTGCGAAAATATATAAAAAATCCACCACTTGCACCCATCTGGAATCGGCGCAGTTAGTGAAATTTGGTGTGGCCCTCCGCAGCCTCAAAATGCAGGCAACAGCACGTTATGATGGAGATTTCACTCCTTTTGAGGGAACTGCTGATGTCGACCCTTTACATACATACATACAAGTCATTCAACTTGCATATCGCCTTTTCCCTTAAACATACATGTACGCCTTCCCTGTGATGCGAAACGTAATTTACCTTAAATTCAGTTAAATGAACTTCAAATGAAAGGGTACGCATGCTAGCACAACACTACCATACGAGAAACAGTCACTAAACATATACTACGTGGGGTATTAGGCCTTCTTCCATCACCTCTATGTGTGTTGAAGAATATCTCCCTCCCCTCGAGAATCTGTTGAATCTTTGTACTGTTTAATATTAAACATGAAAGACTATTGCGTTTAACGTGGGAAACCAGTGCGTATCGAATGAAGGAAGAGACCACAGGCGCTCAGATCTGCTGACAGAACCCCCGAAGTAAATAAACAACGCCCCCCTCTCAGGCACCGCATATAATAGAAAGAAAGGTACCGCTCTTGGTTTGCAGCGCCACAGACAGGCCCTCGCTTCAACTGGCCCTAGCGACCCACACACGACATTCACAACGCATCTATCACCTCGAATCAACTCAATAGAAGTTTAACTCTTACCACATCTACTTTCTGATGCCTGACATGTCCACAACTTAGCACAAATATGACATTTTCACAACAACTTGCAAAACAACAACACACTCGGACAGATCCCTCGACCACTTTCGCCAGAAACGTGCCAGTGCGCAACTCAGAGCGAGCATTCCGGTGACGTCTTTACTTCCGGCCTGTGCAGAAGGCGTGTGATTGGCTGTGACTTATTTCTGGCGGGGGCATTTGAACAGTTTAAATTTTACGCAGGCAAATCCACATAAATCTGCCTTCTAGCGCTGTTGTACTATGTCTTCATTCGAAAAAATTACGTATCGGTATGCGTCTTTGCAAATTTCCTCCTTATTTGTTTTCTTAAATAAGATAATCGATATTATTTCAGTTCATCTGACAGCTTTCACCGTAAAGAGTATAAGGGGGGCCACTTCTTTGATCAAGTCTCGGTAGTCTCTTACACGTCACGCCGTGCGTCGTGGCACTGAAATAATTTAGTTACACTTTATACTACACATGCAGTTGGTATGCATGATACCAATGCTTATTTAATATGACCGCACTATTGCATATAAATCTATATACTAAAGTGAAGAAATTAAAGCAATATAAATATTTCAATCATACTTCCACATGTATGGTGAAATCGCATTATTAGCAGTTTCCCAGAATATCCCAAATATATTTATATCATTGAAATTTCCTAAACGAAGATTACATCTGTCTCAAGTATTCTGTGCCTGGCAGCCCTGAACTCTTTATCGTCTTACACCAAGTCCCATATCCCGGCATCACTATATCTGCGATAATTAGGAGGGTATTAGCCAGATACGCCGGGCACTTTTGGCGGGCAGTTTCAAGTTTTCTGACGGCAGGCACTCAGGTGCTGTTTAGCCGCTCCAAAATAATGCCACTCGAGGCCGTCACAGCCACTCTTTCCTCCTTGTTCTTGAAGACGACGTACAGCTTGCCGCAAATAGAATGTCTTGCCTATCCCTGCTTGGCGGGTAATACATACATTATGGCCGCCTAGATTAGGTCCAGCGCGGTTTCCAATTGTTCCATTATTTGATTTGCCATGCATGACTTGTTGATGTTTACATCTTTTATTAAATACCCAGACACGTGATCAGAGGAGTTCCAATAAAATATATAGGTCGTGGGTCACCGGAAGACACTAAATGAAGGGGTTACTAGTATTATCATGTTCGAGAGGGAAAGTCCACTGACTATTTATTTACATTATGGATTCTTCGTGTAAGTTTGTATAGTGTGCACGTGTCCACAACCGCCCTATACCAAGCAGCAAAACAACCTTTGACATCAGGCAACTGTTTGTGCCTACAGATTAAAAAAAAATGGGGCGAAAACACTTAAACTGTTTGTACCAAAAATCCAATTCGAGATCTCTACAAATATTTAAATGTTATGAACCACACCCCTGTTTGCGAAGATGGGGGTGTAGCCCCCCTAACCCAATGTGTGACACGATTTCAGTGACGTCACCGGAATGCTCACTCTGAGTTGCGCACTGGCACGTTTCTGGCGAAAGTGGTCGAGGGATCTGTCCGAGTGTGTTGTTGTTTTGCAAGTTGTTGGGAAAATGTCCGATTTGTGCTAAGTTGTGGACATGTCAGGCATCAGAAAGTAGATGTGGTAAGAGTTAAACTTCTATGAGTTGATTCGAAGTGATAGATGCGTTGTGAATGTCGTGTGTGGGTCGCTAGGGCCAGTTGAAGCGAGGGCCTGTCTGTGGCGCTGCAAACCAAGAGCGGTACCTTTCTTTCTATTATATGCGGTGCCTGAGAGGGGGGCGTTGTTTATTTACTTCGGGGGTTCTGTCAGCAGATCTGAGCGCCTGTGGAAGAGACAATGGAAAACGTCGCTGGCAGGATTACAAGTTGGTCATAATGCAAACGTCCCAGTGACGGTTGTTATTAATACGAGCCACCCCGGCCCACCACAAACATGGTGATCATGCGGGATAAGCGACGCCGTTGACACATCGCAGGTGGCTGCTCGGTGGTGCTTGTAGCGGGTTCACAGGTGGAACAGGCACAGCTATTTTTCAATCGCGTGAACTGATTACTTCATGAATTTGCTTTAAAGCGGTCTTAAATTTGAAAAGTGAACCGGTGGTGTGAAATCACATTATGATGATAACTATGAGTCTATGACATGTATTTATTATATTGTCATCACAAACACAAACTGATTCATCACTGATACGTCCAAGTTTTATTCCAAGCATTCTTACAAATCTGCTAACCGAACAATTTTCACTGAATACCGCCACATTACTTTCAAACACCGCAGCCATTTAGCTTCCGTGAAGAATATGTGACATGTGTCGCAATGCCGAAAACACGTATCAAAATGACAGTGACACGTTTTCTCCAATAATGTTTTCGATAGTTTCACGCGCAGCTCGGACGCTTCCGAACTGTTATATGAGAGTCATCCATCTAGCCCACAGAGTCACTATCAAGGCCCATCAGGCAAGCCCAGCTAGCCGCAAGACCTGTGCGTCTAATTGGTTCCTACGCTTATGGACAGTCTCCACTTTTTTACGCCAGCCATAAGTCTTGGCCAGCGGGTTTTTCCTCACCGCCTGATATTCCACTTTCCCGTCGTAGTAGAGTCTGTCGTATGTCATCTCAATGTCTTCGTCATCGGCCTTGTACACTTCCTTCTTCACTGCGCCGCTAGATGGCGACGCAAGCGTCTCCGGTAAGTAGTCGCGCTCCTTACGCAACTGGACCACGTGGTACCCAAGTCTGTCCGCGAGGTCCTGATGAGTCTCCTAGCAATGGTACAACACGTAAACATGTAACATGCACTCAGTAAGATGAAACTCGAATGGATATGGATCAGCCTTAAGTTAAAGACATAAGCTTTTTACGGTTTGGAAGGAAATCGTGCCCAAAACATGCGTTACAAACAAAAGATCCATCCTCAAACCTGAAGCCGAACGCCACTTCAAAACACAGAATATGGCCTGGGAAGGTCTATACACTTTGGTGCCGCTTATGTACTATTTCTTTTGGTAAAGTAGTGTTCAATTACAGATGTATCATTACGTTGTACATACTATGTGTTTTCATAGTGTTTCCTTGCATTACAGACAGCACGTCGCGAGCCGATTCTCACAGCCCACAGCCTCAGGACACAATGCAGCCACACACGGGTGAAGTACACACCTGATTGGTGAGCGCCGCGAAGAAAGCCCGCGTCACACACTTTGTGTTCTTGGTGCTGCCTTCCACTTTACAGTGCAAGTCTTTCAGGCCGATTATCTTACATATAGAATTGATCACGCGATGCGCCCGAACACCATATCCTGCAACAAAGCGATAACTCAAGCACGAGCTACGATGCGGTTTCCTTCAGTTATCCATCGTGAATGGCATTGTAAGCTATATCGCGGCGTCGTGACCGGGTAGTCCATGGATGCATTGGTCTTTTTTTCAGGCCCATCACACAAAAGAATTTTCATTCAATCATCCAATAAGGTAGACACAGAACAGTGGACTTAATATACATTTACATAATCGGCTACCTTTACAGACAGCGATTTCATGTTCCATGTATGCCAATGGCCAATCGCTTCAAATAGATATCCAGTAGGTACATATACATACGATTCAAATGATAGCCAGACAAATAGCAGATTAAATGAGCACTAAATAATGTTTTCTGAGGCACAGGCGTCAAGAAGCTGCTTACCTTCCTCTTTCTTGTGGATGAACACTTTACTGCTGTGATATTGTGAAAACATGTTGTGATAAACTGAAATGAAGAGGAAGGCCAATTAATACTTTAATGTCATCTCTATGTCTCTTGCAGCCCAAACAACATCTTTTCACGACGAAGAAGCCGCTAAAAAACTAAAGAGCGTAAACTCCAAGAAATGGTCCGAGAATGTAAGCAGACATGTACGTATGAAGTTGATCGCGCTACCGTTGAGCCACGAAGGTAAAATTGGCCAAAGGGCGACTGTATAAATGCCTACAATCAACTACACTATCATTTCTCGCACTCTCTTGTCAGTGGCCAATGTTGACACCAGTTCCGGGAAAAACCCATCCCGGTATACGTGTCAGAAATTGAGATTTTATCATATTATGTTACAGTTTGACTAGTTTATGTGGCGAAGTTCGGCGGCTTAAAAGCTGAAACTTACTGCGTAAGATCCATTTTAGTTTTCCAATCGTGCGTTGTTTTGCTGCCGCCATTCACGTTACAGATCTTGTCACTCAGTGGTTATCGCGGTATCAGTGCGCGTAACTGATATTTACATAAATAGTTCCAACAAACCAACCAAACTTAATATCTATAGACCTTAATCATATGAACTCCAACTATAGAAATACAGCCACAATTTACCAAAACAAAAGGTTCATTTAACAAATAGATACCATTTTGCCTAAAACAATATGTTCGTTAGACCTATCTCCGCCGCAGAGGCGTAATCACTTTGACGACGTCATATCTCCAAGGAAACACGTCGCGCGCAACACTTAGTTACAGGTGCTATTGAGCGCCACTGTTATGATTTCGACCAAATATTTAGGTGCAGTTGTGAGTATCATTGTCATCGTTAGATCTCCGTGTTGACTTAATGGCGACGTTTGAAGTTCTATTCGAGCGAAAAAATACATATGGCATTGCTTCTCGTGCGAGATGGGTTTATCTCAGCACGCATCTCCGAAATCCTGCCTTCGCTTAAAGGCTCAGGCAGGATTTTGGAGACTTGTGCTGAGATAAACCCATCTCGCACTCGACGCAATGCCATATGCATATCCTCTTTACCTGTGTGATCCTGGAACCGAGGCACGTACACCAGACTTTGAGCCGCGCGGTTCTTGGCCTGTCGACCAAACAATGACACTGTATATATTGCTCGCTGATGGCATCGGATACCCTTGACATAATGGTGCAAACATGTAAGCACTTTAACATTTTAAGATGTGTCGTGGAGAATAACTACACCACTTTAAATAGTCAGCGTAACTATTAACTTCACACGAAAAGGTGAAAAGAACATTAAGTATTGACCGCCTTAATAATGTAGTATAATACAAACTCACCACGCGCACTGCAGTAGACACCCTGGTCCCTCTTCCCAGTCCGAGACCTGGAAGATAGTCACGGTTTGTCAGCCAGTGTCATAATGGGTCTGTGCATGTCCTCAATTTTCAATATATGGAACAATGACACTGACAAAATAGAACCTAATTGCTCAATTAACTCAATGAAAAATTGCGGCATATATTTCACAGCCTTAGCGATCCAACTTGTTTACGAACGGTACTTACCGGCCAAACCATTTCCGTTTCCTACTATCATGAAGGCCGTGAACCTCTGTTTCCGCCCAAGATTGCCTGTCATGTTGGTGACTAGCTTGAGCTGTGAAAACAAACAACAGGACATAACATGCCTAAGTTAAACGTATGCCACTAGTCAGGTATTCTCAACTTCAGTCTTAATTTCATCTTCATTGCCCCTTTAATTTAACGTTAAGATTAGTATTTCAATAAAAAGTAAACATAGGAGTTGAGAAGCAGAAAATTGGCGCATCAGTCTATATGAAGCCCGTGCGTCGCACTCGGTAAGTCGCGTAACTTGTTTTTACTGGTGGCAGCCCCAAAAATCGATCGTTATCAGTTACTTTAAGACTAATCGGTTCATTAGCCGGCTTGTTGATATTTTGTTGAAATAGTAACTTTAATGTACAAGCTCTACCATCATTTGTTACATATTAGACAGTCGAGCACAGGAAACGCACCTCCAGAAGGACTGAATCAAAACCTTCAAATTTATCTGAATTAAAAACAAGAGAAAATTACATCAGAATAAATTGTTAGAAAACATGCACATACCAGACATTGCATAGTACGTTTACAGCCAGTGGTACTCGAATATTCAAATGTAAATGACTGTAAGATGGAGCAAACTTTCGTTCGTGAATCGCAAACTCATGGCACCACCATTAGTTTAATGTAACGACATTGTATAGCTAATTATTCCTTTTGTATTTCGATATTAGGGAATAATCAATAATCAATAACAGGCAAACCAATCGCGATCAAGGGGTCTTACATTCCTCACCTGTGACATCATACCGCTATTTAAACCATTAAAACCAGACCATAGCAAAAATTAAAACATTTGATTATACACAGTACGACACGTACAGTCACCGATAGGGTCCGGCTTCCCATAGTGGTAGCCGACCATCCTGCCGCCGGTGAAGCCCCTGATGAGGGGCGGCGTGCTGGGGTAGGTGATACGCCCCATGCTGTCGCGCAGCTGCGCCAGGCGGTCTTGACGCTGTGAGTCTACCGGAAGCTGTTTGCGCTGCATCACCTCTTTGTTCTTCATCACTGGGGCGTTGAGACCCGGCCACAGGATGTTCGCCCTCCCTGCGGACGCGACAACCACATACATGAAACATATCATTGGGGTTACATTAGTTGTCATCGCTAATTGCCTAAACCCAGATTCGCGAAGATGGCTGGTTCTCAAATAGCGAAAAACTACTTTATATAACAAGTGAGGTATTACATATCATTTTCACTGTATATCTCTAAATGCTTACATTATCCTGGCTTCACACCCTTTGTAAAACAGAAGTTGCAATTAAAAAAGAGAACAGTTGGAGTACATTTATATATATTTATATATTACAATGTAATCTTTAGAGTTTATAATGCAATTCAGCGAAATAAAGAAAATGGTCACTTGAATGACAGCACAATGGCTAATGCAATGACAGCTCCATCCAAGTTCTTGCTAGGAAGTGAGAACAGTACAAGGACAGAAGTTGCACAGGCAATGCAACACTGCATCATGAGCCTCACCGTCTCCAATAGACTGTCCAATGTTTAGGTTTGTAGTCTTCTTCCTGCCCACTCTCTTGCCACGTCCCCTCTTCTTGCCAGCATTACTGACAGCAATGACTCCCCTCCACAAGTCATCACCAGTCACTGTCAAACCACACAAAATATAATCATACACAAATTCACATATCACATAAATGAAGACAGACAGGGATGTATACATGTAGGTGATACAGATGCAATTATAAGTACCAGCATTTATTTTTATTTTTCTGATACAAGGTTATGTATATGGACAAATAGGTTGCTTAAAGATGCTCATGCAGCAATTTTTTACTTAAATTATGGTTTTCGAAATATTTTGGAAACACATTTAGAACACATTGTCTGACTGTATAAATGTAACCTTCATGAGAAGTAGATCTGTCATCGCATGATGAAAGGTATAAAACTGCTGCAATGTGCATATTTCGATGACGTACCGGTAGTACACAAGAAAGCCACACGTTTTCATATGGGATGCACTAATTTTGCCAAAAAAGAGGCTTAACAACATATCTGGGTTTTTATTTCATACAATATAGGTGTACTTCTATGCTAAGAATATAAATACATCATTTCCAATCAAAATAGTTTTTACATTTTTCAAGAAAAATATTGCTGGATGTGTAACTTTAAACATAAAATATTCATTTACAGGGTCTAGCAGTTATGTCTGTAAATGTCATTACTGGCACCTACAGGTTACCAAACTATGTGAAATCAATACATACATTTGGTGAATATGCTTGAATGTCGAGTTTGTTGTTGACAGAAGGACTGAATGGTACAGTTCTGTATCACAGGCTGCACTGAAGATACTGGATAAGCTGTAAATATAAGTATAAATAAAGAACCCATACAATGCCACATCATAGCACATCTGAAAACAGGAAAGGCAAGATGTTTGTACCTCCAAAACATGTTATTGTGCCTGTACGTCCCACATCAGTATTACTGGTAAATTGATTCAATTAAATATAGTAAATAAAGGTTCATGTAAAATTTACACTATCTAAGTTATGGGTACTGACAATACGGTAGTACAATAGTAGGATGAAGATAGGTTTGTTCTAGATAGATACTTCATAGAAAAAAATTGTAAAATATATTTGTCAGTAGTTGCCCATCTGTTGGATCACTAAACAGCTTTACTGATTTATCCATCAGACAATGATATTTAGCTGTCACAGGTAAGACAGATATGTGTCTAGTCCTTGAATAGACAATTATCAGTAATCCATTTTGTATATACAAAGTGGATATGTTGCTGAGAGAATTTCCAAGCAGGTTTGGCTTTGGCTATTTGAACTACAGTTATGGCATATTTGTTTCCGGTATGATCAATGTTTTAATTAGGAGCAATTTCCAGCATTTTTGTGCAATTTTTGTTTCTAAGTTGACCTTGTACACGTCTTTGTATAGATACATGTTTGATGCAAATGCATTTCATATACAAATAGAAAAGGGTTTCATGTGTGATATCTCAGCCCAGGCTCAGTGGGTAAAGGACACCAAGAGCCTCGGGCCAAATGGGAAGTTCCCTTTGGTCTAATGTGCTAGGTGTTTCCCCTGGATATGGAGGGTTGCCGGTTCGAATCCCGCCAGGTTGGGTAAGGAACTTTCTGCATCAATTTGGGCCTAGAACCAGAAATACTACATTTGGTGCCCATGGAAACAGACCTGGGTTGTCAAGACCACCCAGAGCCACAGGATAGGGCCAGTTTTCGTCATGTTTGACGGCTGGTTGTGGCGGTCACTGCGAGGTCGCAGTCAATTGGGAAAGGGTGGAGTGTGTGATCTTGGCCCAGACCCAGTGGATAAAAAATACCAAGAGCCTCGGGCCAAACGGAAAGTTCCCTTTGGTTTAATGCACTAGGTGTTTGCCCTGGATGCAAAGGGTCACCGGTTTGAAACCCGCCAGGTCGGGTAAAGAAAGAGACCAGAAATACTACACATGCCATAAACTGCCAGTAAAGTATCAAGACACCTAATTTCGCCAGCTGTATTCGAGTGCCTTAAAACATACTATAGTCGGCACAGAAACTATTTGCCACCTCGTTTTCTAATTTGATACAAACTGTTTCATTGACAAGCCTAAAATCAATTTATATTTGTCAACTTGAACCAAAGACCCAACAGAATTTGGCATACTTATAATCCTGTTTTCAAAAGAATTTACATGATGCCAACATTAGGAGTTTCACGCAAACGAAGCAGAAAAGTTTCGCTATGGCCATCGTTCTGTTTACCTTAGTCAGTAAATCAGTGGAGGGGGGAGGCCGGGTGGGGGGGGGGGGGGGGGGGGGGGGGGGGCGGTGGGGTAGGGGGCTCTACAACGTATACTAAAATGACTGCTACAGGCCTGGGGGGTAGGGGGGGTGGAGTGCACTGCCTACATAGAACAAGAACTTGTTCAATGTAGGCGGTGCGCAACCCCCAGCCCCCTGTCCTGTGTCAATCGATATACGTGCCTGTGGGTTGAGGGACTAAACTAGTTTCATAGATGTAACATAGTCCGCTCCGATATGGGTCCAGTCGCGCAACTAGCTGTTGGCGGTAGCCACAGCGGCTTGCTTGCAGGACTAGGGTTAGACTAGCCTCATCAGATGGTTTGTTATGGATTTTATATTGTTCTGTGTCCATAACAGCCACACCGTAGGTCCCCATGCTTGGTCCCAAACACAGTGAGATGTCCACTTTACAAGTTGCTAGAGGTTTCTATACAAAACACTCACCTTTAAATTTTACTTTTTTAGCTTCCAGAACGTTATCTTCCAGGAGTGTCCGACAGAAATAAGTTTCCTGCTACTAATACTCGCTCAATTCTTTTATTTTGTCCGCTAACAAGTTTTGCTGACAAGTTTTGTTGTCTTGTATTGTGTCGTCTCACGAGACCGCTAGATGTCACTCGTTTCTTCCGGTAAACGCCCTCTGGCGAACTGGCTACGCATTTCCCAAAGACTTAGTTTCAACACTCTTTCTGTATATTAAAGTTGCATGTCAAGCGCTTTCCCGCCCAAACCAAAGAGGTCAAAATACAAATAAAAATCAGTCCTTGAATCATTCAAGATTTCTTTTATCTATACTCCACCCATGCCAGACTGCCAAATAGTGTCTCTTAGCCTTGCGCATGATATCAATTTACCACAAGTTTTCATTTTAGTGGTAAATGTCATCAGTTTGTATGTTTCGCGATGCTTTGGTATAAATAGCAGTGCCGCGACAGACTTCTGTGATGTCCTAGGATAGACACATTTACCACACCACAGCCAAAACTGCAATGTCGATCAGGTTTCTAAATTCATAGAATGAAACATTCAAGTTTTCTGCAAATTTTGATATAAATTTCGCCTGGGCTTAGTTTTGGCGGGAAAGAACTCGACATGCAACTTTAATAGAGATACGTATTTTTCTGTCAGGTGTACGGAAAATAGGTGAGTAGACACTTGTCACTGTTGATAAACAGAACTGGAACCAGGTCTTTGACAAATGCGCAGCCAGTTCGCTAGCGGGCGTTGACCGGAAAGAACTAGCGACATCTAGCGATCTCGTGAGATGAGACAATACAAGAAGACGGCAACGCTAGCCAGGAAAACTTGTTAGTGAACAAAATGAATGAGTTGAGCTAGTGTTAGTTGCATCAAACGTATTTCAGTCAGACACTCCTTGAGGATAATGCCCCTGAACTTAAACAACTAAACATTAGAGGTGAGTGTTTGGTGTCAAAACCTCCAGCAACTTTTAAAGTGGACATCTCACTGTTTTTTAGACTGGATATGGCAACCTACGCAGTGGCGGTAAGGACGGCCTATCAGTCTGCCGTAACCATTAACGCCATCAAACGGGGCTAGGGTTATATTAGCGAGCGTAGTGAGCTCTTTAGATAACACACACGTAAAAAACTGACAAAATCTGTATCTCAATCCCATACTGTAAAGCGCGAAAAAAAATCAACCGGTAGTCGACCCCCAGTGGTGTGACATGCGCATGCGTTTAAATGCATTCCGGGAAAGTTCATGTTTATTTTTTTGTCAAAAACTTATATGCAGCCCAAACCCGCACATTCACTAAAGAATATACATAATTGGTAGATAATTCACATACAAAAACATAATTCCAACTGATGAAACGCTGATCATAGCGACAACATGCATGTGTCCTCCTTTCTCATGACAGAGGGCGCTCAACACGCGCGCGCGATGCATTCGCTGGGTGGCAGCACAAGTCGAACGCGCAGACGACAGTTTCAGATTTGTCAGCAGTTTACCAGGCTTCGTTGATGTTACAACATTTTCACGTCTAGTCTAGCTTTTGTCAATTTATATCAAGGTTGGTGATACATTAAAGTGCTAAGGTAACTTATTTGTGTAATATTTAGATCTAGCCTAGGAGTTAGATCTATTTGACAGTTCATCAGGCGCCAGTGTAGGATCCATAGTCGGGCATAGAACAGTTTTGACCCTGACCAGGGGACCATTTGACTCTTTTAGCTAATGTTTACTGAGCCTTTCAGTAACATAGACTTCTAATTGACTAATATAGATCTAGCTGGAAGTTAAGTTAATGTAAGTTCCCTAGATCTAGTTTAAGTTGGATCTAAGCTTTAAACAATTTGAGGCAAAAATTGCTTCGTTAACGCATTACATGTTCTAGATCTAAGCTTAGGCCTAGATCCAGATCTAAATTTAGATCCGTTACCGGCGTTAGGCCTACAATCTAGTTCAGCTTTTGAAAATATAGATTAAGGTTGGTGATCCAAAAGGTGCTAGATCTAACGTCACATTTAGGCTATAATCATATGACTTTCACCACTTATTTATTTACTTATTTGAACCATTTGATTGGGACAACCGTCTTTTAGCCTTTCATTAAAATAGACTTCTAATGCAGATCTAACTGGAAATTAATGTAAGACTTACTAAGCTTAAAGTTACATGTGGAGCTGGCCGTTGCAACGGCTGTACCAAAATAAACATAAACAGGAAATGTTACCTTTGACCACAAGCAGTGTCAACAGCCACAGCCAAAGAAAAAGTGGCGCTCCGGACGCTTCTATTGTCTCATATAATTTAGCGCTTGGGCCCCCTGTCGGTGGCACCGGTAAACGACTTGCTCACACACGTTTATGACGTTTCAAATCAGCACCAGTTTTCATTTTTGTGGCGGACAATTCATGAATTTGAAATGTTTTGCTCATTGCCATTGGCAGATAATTGGTGAGCGATATGGTAGGTGTTTATTGTCTGTTATGAACCTTATGGCCTTAGGCTTGTGTTCTTATACGCAAATTTGGCATTCAAAAACAGCGAAACAACTCCACATGCAACTTTAAGTTGGATCAAAGCTTGAAAAAAAATTGAGGCAAAAATTGCTGTTGTTTGGCAGATTTTTAACAAAAAATGTAATTAAGCTTAGTCTACATCTAGAGATAAGTTAGATCTATTAAGATCTTCGAACATCTATCCATTGGGATTCTTTAATATAAGCTTACTTTAAAAAGTAACCTTACTCTTATTATCGAATCAAAGCAACATCTGTGTTCATTCAAACGGGTTGTTTGAAAGTTCATTAGGCGTCCGTGTAGGATCCGTCAAATAACTAATTTCTAATATAGATTAGCTAGAAGGTAATATACAAAGCTGGATCCCAGCTTTAAACAATTTGGCGCAAAAATTGTTTTTTTTGGTTTATAACAAACCCTTCAGTTAACATTAGCCTACATCTAGAGATAATTAAGTTATCAAGATCTTCGAACATCTATCCATTAGCATTCTTCATTATATTTAAAAAGTAGTAAGTTCTTGCAGTAGTCCAATTATCAAATCAAAACAAGTTGTGCTCCCCTTCTTTAGCACATCTACTTCAAAACTAAAAGCTTCTAGATCTATCACAGCTGCTTGTCATTTGGGATCTTGTAGACTATCGTAGTCGTAGTCTATCGTAGACTACTTCTTGCTGGGTTTGCTGCGTTGAATAATGGCGGACCACCCTTACATAAAAAAATATTCACAGTACTTTGCTTCACACTGGGTAACCGTAACACAATCCAGTCAACCAGTCGTCCAGTTTCAAATTCTAGAGATCTTGAGCATAATTTTTACTCAAGCTCATTACATGAGCTGAGTCGTGAAATTACAAATCCAAATCAGGGAGCAGGAAGGCAGGAACATAACTATTGCCGGCCACATCTATCTGACCATGGCACTCCACCTACACCATGCAATGATCCCTCCCCACAAAATACGGCACTTTTAAACTTTGAGAACAAACATTTTCGGTCAGTCAATGTACCAGGGGATGGAAATTGATTTTTTCATTGCCTTAGCCTATTTTTAGATGGCAATTTCTCTCGAACGAAACTTTACAGATCACAAATAAAGCAACCTAGGGTAATAGGAACCTAAATCATGACAGATTCGGTCAGGGGCAGGTCACTTGACTACAAATCAAATGTACTACTAAACTACTAGATTTACTTTTTCAGTACCAAAACTTTGATATTAAATATACAAAATAGCATAATATGTAAAACTTCACCTTTAAAAAGAACAAGTCATAACTAAGGTTATGAGAAACAGTTTAGCCCAGTTATCATCAGTGGGGGTCCAAAAAATTGCTTCACAACAAAGTCAAAGTCTACGCTCGCCTTCTAGGTTTTACCTACAACATATTATATTATGGACATAGAACAATATAAAATCCATAACAAGCCATCTGATGGGGCTAGGGTTAGACCATCCAGTCACTCTTGAGTCTTGTCTATTATCGCTCATACAGTATGCCAACTATCTAGTTTACCGTTTGCGAACGAGACAACGATCAATTACGCAGAGATTATTGAGAAATTTCAATTTGTGCAGCTGGTTTCCATTATCAGTAATTACGAAACTCACTTGATTTCGTAAAACAAATAGACGTGCTTCGTGCAAGCAAGCACCCGACCCTCCAGGGCGCGGCCATTTTGCCAAGGTCAGAAAGGAAAAACCCACCTCATTGGCCAGGATTTTGATGTGCTAAAAACCAAGCAATCACGATCGTCGTAACAAGTAGTTTGCCACCCTACGGAAAATGCCCTTTTCCGAAATGAAAAGTCTTCAGTAAAAATGTCAACAACTGCATGGCTGTACTTCAGTTAAAGTCTGTCATGTTACTTTTAGACTGATAAGATGCATTAGCGGATTGGATATACTGTTGAAAGTGACTTGTAGTGCTCCAAGATTACCAAATGATGTCAAGCTTTGTTAAAAGGCATAGATTTCTGATATATGGGGCACCTTTTATGGTAGGTATTATAATTATAGGGATATTCAGTAAGTTTACATTTTTTGGGCAGAAGTTTGTAAAATGGCTATAGATTTATAGCCATTTATAGGCCTATAACACATTTAACAACTCATCTTCCAGAGACCCACTCATTTAAGACAAACCTAACAGTATGCTATTTGACTAGATTTTTTTTTACTGATACTTTATTACAGTAGATCTAAGCTTATATCAGTAATATTTGTATTTAGTATTTTGTATTATATAAAAGTTGGTATAAATAGATCTACACAGACTAAGTACTTATATTAATTAATATCCTAAAATTGATTTTACAGTATATAAGACTTAGATCTATAGTCCTGGGAATGGTGTATAATTAATGTTGATTAATAGTTTTTATTAGTTATGGTATTTGGTATAGGTATATACCTATTAATTATTATATACACTATCATATGTTTACATCATCAACTTTATTTTCCAATATATAGGTCAAAATATACATGATATGGCAGTAATACCCAACTTTGATGATACAAGAAAGACACTTCCCATAACATCATTGCAATTAATTCCCTTACAACATGCCTCTTTATTTATTACACATTACATCACTGCAATCAAGATCAAACTATATCATTTTCATTTAAAATATTAAAATAGTTGTCAGAGGAAAAATTGCTACAGTTGAGGTACTGAATTTATAAGAAAGACTTTTAATATTGGTATATGCATTCTACATGTTCTATATGATGTTACTATAAGCTTGTTTGGTAGAATTTCATTTCAGTGCAATAAATTATTATTATTTTTAAAAAAAAGGAAAAGAAAAGAGAAATTAGCATGTAGCACTGTGAAGGAAAAGTGGCAAGGAGTGGAAAGACATGGCAGTGTAAATGGTTATAAACAATGTTATTATGGGAAGAGTTGAAGTGAGAAGAATGGATGGGACACAGGGAAGTGACATTGAGAGATAATATATAATGCTAGTAAGTTAATACCATTAGAATGAGTGTTATGTGAAAAATGGAATGGTTATTAGATAGGAACAACTTCCATTTGTTATGTCCAAGCTAGGTTTATTTTCTGTATTGGTAAAGCATGTTTACGATAATAACGATGAGTCCTTCAGTAATTCACAGAGGGCAGCCCTGCCCTACAAGATATAGTAGTTACTCACCGGGGGCGACACCTTACAGTCATAGAGTTGATGATGCTCCATCCCCCCTTAAGTCTTTCGGTAATGGTAGGTTGATTGAAGACTGAGGACAAGTTAATGGACAATTCTAAGGGAAAATTGGTTGATATGTTACTATAGCACGTGGCCCACCGTTAGGGGCTGGTCTTTAATTACCACCAGCTCACGGTGTTCTACTATTCGAACTATCTCGAGCTAGGCCATTTGGTAGTCTGATAGCCTGAAAATCAGACGTTAATGTCGTGACAGTCTGGTTAGTGTCGATCCTTCAGACTGTCACGACATTAACGTCTGATTTTCAGGCTAGTAGTCTGAGTGCCACCGTGGAGGTTTTAGAGTGCGGCCGCGGAGGGAGGTGGCGTCCCTCGGTGCCCATCGTTTCGGCGCTATCGGGTCTGGTGTTGCCTGGATGCGCCTTGGAAGTGGGGGTCGTGGTGGGCTGGTCTCCGTTCCATGGGGCTCAGGTGCGGGGGGCTCAGCGGCGAATGGTGGTGAGCCCCCAGCAGGACCATTTGTGCGAGCTGTAGTAGGGGAAAGAGGCCGCGGAGGAGTAAGAGGTGTGGCCGGATGCTCGTTCGTCTCTCCGTCGTCTGTCACTGGGGTGGTCGGCGGAGGAGTCTGGTTCTTCCTTCCATCTTTGCAGCAGTACGGTGTCGTGCCCGGGCATTCACAGTGTTTTTGGAACATCCAACAGCCGATACCGTCCTTTGACCAGTCAGTGGCGATGCAGGTCGGTTTGGTTTTGTCGAAGATCTTCACCCCAGTCTCGATGTCCTTTTTGATAACCTCCTTCGAATGCCTCCTCGAGACTTGCGTTCCAGGTGAAGGTGTTACCTGGCTTGAGGAGTTCGCGGAACGGCAGCATGCGGTCGGCCATGCTAAAGGCGTATGATACCTGGTTCACAAGGCCGAACCAAGATCGAATGTCATATTGTGATATTGCGGGGGTGGAGAAGTCATGTATGGCTCCCAGGCACTTTGTGCAAGGGCGCACACTGTCCATGGTCACTGTGACGCCAGCGAACTCTACCGCCTCTTGCCAGAATACGAACTTGTCTGGATTCAGAGTAATGCCGTTCCTGCCACAGATGTCCAGCCACTGTGCGGCCTGGTAGAAGCTACCTTCGATCGAGTCGGCCCATAGCAGGGCGTCATCGATGCACTTCGCTTTCTGGGGGATGTCGGCAACGATCTCATCATAACGTCGAGGGTACCCATCCCCCGAAGCAATGTAGCCTTGGGGTGCTGTACAGTATTGGTAGCGGTCCCATGGTGTTATGAAGGTGGTGTAGTGCCTGTCATCGGGGTCCAATGCCACGCTGTGGTATCCGTTGCAGGCGTCGAACACGGTTTTCCATTTCCCGTGTGGGACGGCACGAGCTTGGTGGAAAGGTGATTGTGTGCGAAAGTCACTGGTACGCCGTGGCTTCCCAGTTTTCTTGGCGCAGATCACCATACGATGACACCAAGTGACTGGTGTCCCTATAGGAACGGATTCGATCACTCCCAGCCTCACGTCTTGGTCGAGCCCAGCTTTCACTTCCTTCTGCCAGTCTAATGGCACTGGGATCGGGGTGTGGTAGGCTACAGGGTTGGCGTCGGGGTCAATCATGGACTTGATCGAGGGGCTGTCATCATGGGGAGAGGCTGATGTTCGCACGTGTTGAACGTGCTGTCCTTGTAGTGGTTAACCGGGAACGCCTGTAGTTTCCCCCTGTTGGCAGCGGTTGCTGGGAAGGGTACTTCCGTCGGCACGGGTGGGGGCAGCTTGCGCTTAGGGCAGTCGCATGGGGCGGTGGTGCCGCGGGGTTTGTAGTGTGCATCGACTCATCAGGGGATTGTCGCGTAGCACAGGTGTAGACATCACCAATGGTAGGGAATGACTTGGAGATCATGCCGTGCTGTTCACATGCCTCGCGACTGAGGAAGACTTTGCCAGAGCTGTCTGTGACGTACGTGAAATGTCGCGTCTCAAGCGGGTGACCTGACTTGCCCGACCCAGACAATCGGAGGATGACAGCCCCGAGGATGTTGATCCCCTTCTCATTGGCATCGAGCATTTACATGGTGACGGGTATCAGGTCGTTGCGCCGTAAACCTAGGCGGTTGATCACCTGAAGCCCAACGAGACAGCTCTGGCAACCTGTATCAGCCATCGCCGGCAGACAGGGATTTCGTGGGGGTTAGTAATTCGAAGCCAAGGTCCCGGTCTTGTTTGTTGGCTGCGACGTTCAGACGAATGTAGGGCTGGCCTGCGATGGTCCCCTCATCCACATGTCAAGTAGGCTGTTGTACAGGCGGTGGTCCATGGGGATGAGGCCTCCCCCGCGGCGACCTATGGCCTGGACGGTGCATAGCTCGGAGAATTCGCTGAAGGCCGCCGCTTCCTGGTCGCCAGCATTGGTGGCTTTACTGCTGGGCTTTCGGTTGTCCTTGCTGTGACAAAGGCCTTCGGTGTGGTGGTCCCTGTTGCACAGTTTACATTTATGGTTGTACGCTGGGCACTTCTTTGCCCTCACGTGGGGTGGGGCACGCTGGCCATGACCACGGCCTCCGCAATACGAGCAGGTGAGTTGCTGCCTCGCTGGCTGGCCCACTTTGGGATCCGGCCGTTTACCATTCAATTCTTGCATCTTGGAGCGGCGATAGGCACTATTCATAGCATTGGCACCCTGCGCATCTAACAGTCTGGAGGCCGACCTCTTCCGAGCCTTCTTGGCCTCGACGAATGAGAGCATCTCTTCCAGCGACATGTCCTGATTTTGATCACCAGGAATCTCCTGGTCTGCTATGCCACGGGCAAGTACGTCACGCAATATCGCCTCTGTGAAGTCCACGTCAGCTCCGCAGTCGTCGGCCGAGCACTTTGTCACATACTTGCCCGTGCCGGCCTGGCCTTTAATTCGAGCACCAAATGACCGGATGGTCTCATCACGGTCTTGTCACATATTGTGTAGGGTGACGCGGGCTACCATGATGTTTTCTCGTACCGCCAGTGCCTCCATTGCCGTGAGTACCTCCTTCTTCGTCTTAGCCGTGAGGGTGCCTCCCGCAGCACGGGTCAGGTCTTTCCGGAGCTGGTCATCGCAGCATGCGAATAGTTGTGACACTACATCTGGGCCGGTCAGCTTGGTTCCCTCGCGGTACTCCTTCCACCGCGTCACGAAGTACGCCCACTCTTCACCGGTCCCGGCTGCCGAGATACACGAGCGTTTCAGCTTTTCCGCCTTTGCGGGCCCAGTAGCAGTTGGGGCATGAGTTTGCGCATGTATGTTCAGAAGGGCAGCAGCGACAGCACCGTCCTCAGCTTCAGCGGTCTCATAGGCACAGCCGGGGAACGGACATCTCACTTTAACCATTTTGGAGCTATAGAAGAGTTCAACTGATCTCGAATGTTCCGTTGCTGTGGCTGTGGTAGGTGTTGGTGCGATAATAGGGGTATTAGTTTTGGCCCTGGTCTTGATGCGGCGCTGTTAGCAGTGTCGGACGCCCATGACTGGCTTGGGCTCTTGTGGCTTACTCATTGTTATCATAGATAGGAACAACTTCCATTTGTTACATCCAAGCTAGGTTTATTGTCTGTATTGGTGCAACACGTTTACAATGATAACAATGAGTCCTTCAGTAATTCAGAGAGGGCAGCACCCTGCCCTACAAGATGTAGCAGTTACTCACAGGGGGCGACACTAGTCCCAGTCTACCCTGCTTAAATGATAACAATGTTATCATCATCCATTGTTGTCAAACGTTCAAACGTGTTCAACCCTGTTATAAACATGGGCCCTGACAATGTCTATACTGACCATGAAGTGATGTTCAATGACGTACCAGCACATTAGCAAAACATTGTCAAACATTGTCAGTGTCATGTGAACCGGCTTGTGCGTTCGTTTCCTCCCATGTAACATCGCCACGCGCCGGCCCATGCAGCTATTAATTTTATATAATTCTCTTTTATCTGCAGGCGATGCTGGTAGGTGGTTCGTTCGGACTTCAACAATTTGCGCAGTTGCGCTACACATTCAGAAAGAACAAGCAGGTTGGTATCTTGTCAGCATGTTTACATTATATTTAAATTATAATTTATTAGTTTATACCGCATTATTTTTTGGCTGTTGTGCATTCCACTAAGATGTCTTATTATAATTAACTTTTGTATATAGTATAAAACGCGTACGTGGGGCCTCTTCCGACCGTGAACCACCCGAGCCTGAAATTGCCCATTGCCATTGGACCTTACATGTATATGCGATTTCACGTATTTCCATATCATAAATGTTGATGTAGTTATGTTTTCAACTGAGCTACATATGTGATGTTTCGGCCCAGGCTACTTCCCTAAATTCGGAGAATCTCGCTGCCCTGACCGAAAAAAATCCAAGGGGTGTTTTATTAATCGCGTTTTGTGCACACGAGGGCTATGTTAAACCAAGGAGTCTCCTGCGACAATAGATGATTAGGATGAAATTTGGCCCAGATTAGATCTCTCAGAGCGGGTTTCAAGCCAGGAACCTATTGATCTGCAGTCTAGTCGTTTACGAGTCGGTCAAGTATTTAGGCCCACGGCCCTGACCGAGGCGCCAACCCACGACCTTCCGAACCTGGGGCCGACACTTCAGCTATTGGGCGGCATTTCAGGTCTGCACATGTACTTAAGCATTAATGCATTGTGCTTTGCTATATCTGACTTTGTTTCATATTGTTTCGTAGTTATCCCCGGCCGAAGTCGAAGCCCTAAGTGGTTTACTGAAGGAAGATGACAAGCGTCCAACGATAGAAACAGAACTGGAGGTATCATCGCATATACATATACGCGTTCCAATACCATGAACTTGTTTGATATTTACAAATATGAAACCTTGACAATGAAATGGAAATCGCTTCTGAAGCCATTACTATGGTGATTGGTGTATGACGTCTGTAACACCCGTCCATGTTCTTAAATACACATTGGTCAGTGAGTAACCCTGTTTTGAAGTACCAGTACTTCATGATAAACAATTGCATATATATGGTCGCTATCCATGTAAAAGACTAACGTAAATATTTAAGACTAGCCAATACTAAGGCATACACTTTGATAATGCCTTTAGTGAGGTTTTTTACTTATCTTTCCAGAAACTGAAAGAGGCTGATTTGGACAACTGGCAAAACATTCGTGGACCTCGACCCTGGGAAGATTCCAAGACTGTCCAAGACGAGCAGAGAAAGGCCATGCAAACATAAATTAAGCAGCATCGTCCATTTGCAATGATTCTGGTGAAATTGCCTGTCGTCGTTTTGTTTGAGCAAGAGTTGATGCGGATGAGTGATGGTACACCTGGCTAAACTGGGCGTCGCTCACGTGTTCTTGGCATGGGACAAGTTGTTTTGATATTCTTAATGGCGTACATGTGATAGAATGGATACGCTGTGTACATGATGTGCGAATGATCATGGATATGGGAATAAATAGCTGTTGATGAACAAAACGAGTTGGTTTATAGTTGTAAATTTTGAAGGTAAGTTAAACAAGTTTGGCTGCTGTGAAGTATGGAGTAAGAAACGAAATTATTGCGGAAATGTGGCACCCAATAGCCTGTTAATAGAATCACGCAGACGACATGAATACTTGTGATTCCAGCCACGGAAAATCCCGAATGCGCTCTGGTGTACGTTAAGCTACTGCCGGTGTGGCGTGATAAGTGTCCGGCTGACGGGTGCGCATGCGCAGCGAATTTGCTTGCCATGTAAATAGCGCATATGGGTCGTAATACGCTAAGGCGTTACATTTTGAGGTATTGTCCGCTTTCAGTCGAAAAAACCTTATTTGAAAGAACGGGGAGTACAAATCATCTTGTGCAACGTAAAGAGTATATGTCAAAGATATAGTATGGATAATTTCACATTTTTAAGGTAAAGTAAAATGGAAAATAAGCAAGCTGAATACGAAAATGTAGTGTTTTGAGAGAGCCCATTTGTGACATAGGTGGGGTGCATGTCCTCGGATGAAGATTGTTATATAATGTGGAATTCAAATACAGAAACAATTGCAGGCTCTCAAAGAACATAGTTGGAGCTTTTAAATTAAATAAACATAATGATAATTAAGCATTAAATAAAACGTCTCGCTATCAATGGTGTCGGACGAATTCTGTCTGTCCTTGAAGTATGCAAAATTTACTGTCTTCTCTTTCCCTTCAGTTTTGGCAGTTGATTTATCAGATGGCACAACTTTGTTGCTCCAAGATTAAGTTTATAAATAATGCCGTATAAGCTACTTTACACACCTTTCTTCAATAATAATGAGCGACAAAAATTGGCATAGCAATGTCTGTCAAAATGTTACGTCTGACACCAACGTCGTATATTTACTGCAGCGTACCCGAAAACCGAGGGAAAGATTACCGTTAGATTCGTCTTTGCGCGTCACATGTTTGTAAGCGCGGGAAAATCCTCTTGAAAGCAGGAACAAATTACCACATCACGGACAACGCTGTCTGTCCAAATATGTTACTTCCGACATATTATGTTACGTCCGACCCTTACTGGCTGATCAAGGCTAGTATAGTGATGCCGAAATGTTTCAACATTAGCATTTTCTGTAGAAGAGCAATGTAACATAAGCCTACGCACAGTATCGGGATAGACACGGATGATATTCAGCAAATGGGTGATAATGTGTTATAGCGGACCGACAGATGAGTGTCGCCCGTAACATATGACCGACAGACGGGTGTTTAACGTATGACTGAGACAGGCATTTCAGGTGTCGCCCGTAACATATGAGGCAGACAGACGGGTCTTGGACGTAACATTGAGACAGACATGTCAGAAGAGAGGATACTTTTCATCTTGGATCCTATTCTATATGAGATTGACTCAAAGCTGGCCCCAGAAACCATCCTAGTATGAAAGAAAACCTACTAGGGTATATACCTTGCCATTCTAAGTTCTGATATCTTACATAAAACATATTATGCTAGCAAGGTATATTTCTAGATTTCAGCTGCCAGCAAGAAAAACTCAATTTATATGAATGTTTCTTTCTCTATTTGCATCTTGACGCAAAGCAAAAGCAATATACTACGGTCAATACCAGAATTCTGTCCAGTGTAAACCCAAAACTTGCGATATTACTCTCTTGTCGGTCCTATGTTCGTCCAACACTTTTTACAAACTTTTCAATTTGTCTCACTACATATTCAGTGGTCCAAAGTTGCTTAGTATTTTCGGAATTGTCTTTTCATTACAGTGAACATATGCAACACTTCCTCTGTTGGCTGCGGGAAGTATTAAGAAGGAGGAATTCGTCTCTAATTTAACTCTGTCTGTCCTGTTCGTCGGACACGTTGGGCTATCTTTCTTCATTTGTACTTATTTTATATATATTCAGATATATTTCACAATCTATTAAAGCATTGAACGTTATTTGCCTTCATAAACATTATACATACAACATAATGCAGAAAAACACATTTATGTCTGTCCCAATTTTCGGACAAAAAAATGTGTCAGTCATGTCACGCTTGGGGTAACGCCTTAGCGTATTATGACCCATATGTGTCAGGTTAGGGTTAGGTTAATTAGGGCCAAGCTAGGTTCCGGTTTTGGTTACGGTTAGTTAAGCCGAGGCTGGCGATGGTATAGCATTGACGTAGAGCATAATTAGTATTCCTCCTGTGCGTCTCGATGGGTCTCCTTCAGATCTCGTACAGAATGTATATAATGTTCGGGAATTAACAATATACGCTATGTGAACATTTGATCATGTTTACCAATTGTTAAAAATGTAATTCCTTCGTGACCCAGTCAACGCATTTCAATTCATGCCATCCGAATATATAGTCCAACTTACACGGGCTTAAGTTTGATATTACCCTCCCCCCCCACCACACACACACTCCAATCGCATGTGAACTATGTTATATTTGCATACCAGGAGCGTAGCCAGAGACTTGAGCAAGTGCTGCACATGAAATGAAAAAAAAATTATTGCACGTACCGGCATGGCCCAGTGTGTACGCACGTGATACGTGCCTACGACGGGCTACGTCCCTGTATACCACTTAGACTTTGAGCCAGAGCAGGCTCGGCCAGTTACAGCTATGCGACTGTTTTCTTCTACCCGCGTCAATAATGCGCATGCTCAACACTAGATGACCCAGAAATAACGTGGCCAACTGTTACATGTGCAAATACATGAACGCATATCCTTTGACCGCCACATCACCAGGCAGAAATACAAATTTACTTTCGCTTTCATTCTAGGGTTGAAAGTTACTTGAAGGTAAGAATTATGTGAGGATGTCAATCGTTGTCTGCATCGATGGATTCGTTGGATACTCAGTAATTTTAAGGTACAGTAAGTCTATAATTCTATGGAGGATGCCACAAGTCAAGATCTCTTTCACATGAGGTTAATATACGTGTCATGCTCGATGTCCGGATAGTTAGCATGTTTATGGATTTAATTGTGTTAGTGCCGGACCAGCCAAAAATATTCCCCTTCGCGAGTGGCGTATATATACGGCCCATATATACGACACGTAACACATCCACGTGACGAGTAATGTTAGGGCCAATTTCATGATTTGAATTGGGAGTGGCAAGCAAAGGATCGAGTTGGTTTTTATTTCAGTAACATAAATTAAGGAAGTATATAAATGCATTAGGTAGGAATGTGTATTTTAATTGACTGATATACAAAGCATCGATGTATCACTGATCATGATCACTGTATATACTTCTGTTTAAATTCTGCTCTGGTCATCCTGCCGTACCTTGCATCTTATGCAAACGCACGGAAAACCATACTTCACCCACAAATAATGTGGAACCAGAATTAAGGTACTATATATATCTTCGCTAACTAGATATATCGATTCTGCTTGGGGCGCAGGCCAAAGTTATATGTCTATGCCAAAATGTTAGTGAGTGAAGCTGAAGCATACCGGTAATCTGGTTGCGTATATATGTGCTTCCGGTTGTAGTACCTTAATAGCATTGTATCGTTTGATGCGAAGTCCTATGTTAAACTAAATGCCACTGCATGTCCCCACAGGCCCGTCGACATAACTTACACATGTCGAGAAAACGCAAACACGATGAAGGAAATGCAGCGGGGGCAGAGCAAGCGTCAACAAGCCGTGAAAATACTTCCAACGGTTGGGTTCGATACGCGCCAGAGAATGGTGTCGTTTTTGATGACTGGCTGGAAGCCAACTTACCTTCCAAGCGCAAGAGGTACGTCAGTCAATATTCTTGTTATTGCGAATGTCCCCTGGGTAGCAGCAGTCAATACTCGTCAGCTATTCCTCAAAGTTTCTACTTTAAACCATCATACATAACACATAAAAATGCATGCGATGATATCTTCATTATATAATAGATGTACACTAAGCAACCACTTCGGCATGCAAATGATTTAATATATAAAGGTTTGTCCCTTGCTACACTAGCTATAGCTCGGCATGTGTTACTTCCAGAGAGGACGGTGTCAAGTGGATAAGTATTAGTAGGACGAAATTGTCGTCGAACATTAACACGCCTGATATTCATGGTATCCAGGAGGCATGGCGTAACTTAGTGCAGTCGAGTCGAGCTGTCACAAAGCAAGCTGTGAATGAATTGGCAGACAAACATGAGATCAAATGCGGTAAATGGCTGTTTTATGGGAACCCGGGCGACATAATGGACAACATGTGGCGTCTGTTAGCGAGGGCAGTCATCGAAGGGCATTGCGGAATATCAGCCAAAGTAAGCTCTCGTGAGCAGAAAGGGCCACATGTGGTCTGCGTCTACACAGCTGACTACACCGATAAGGACGAAGTTATTGCTTTGGAGAAAGCTATTCGCAGCGTCGGAATTCATGCCCCTATGTATTACAAGCCCGACATTTACACTTATCTTGGTATTTACAGAGGAAACAAGTGGCGTATGCAACCGACCCTGTACAAAAGTGTTTATAATGTGCAACACAGATGTTCAGATATCACCGATAGCGGATAACATCCTTGATTGATGTCAAGGGTACTGGCCAGAATGTATCGGAATTTAAAGGCCAATTTGGGTGAAGTAATTCGTGAAAGCAACATAATTTACCCATTGAATATTAGGCCTAAATATTGAAGTAAATATTTATATTGTATGGGTAATTAAACACATATATATGAAAGACATAATTCGTATTTCGGGAGTCTGATCAAGTAAGCACGCAACTTAAAAATTCTCTAAAATTGGCTGGAGCTTAAGACAGTTGTATTGACTGTTCACAGGTCAGGCAATGTGTGGCAATGGCCGAGAGACAATAACCCTATTTGTGACGGAACCTTGGAGAATAGTAAACTGTCGGATAAGCATATATGAGTTAAACATACATGGACACTGTGGGGTATATCAGAAACTGGGCATGCTTCACCAAGAAAACGAAAGAAGACGACGGAACAGTTCGTCTGATTGTAGCACCCAGGCGACACCATTACGCACACGCAGACGTCGAACCCACACCGTGGAAGGCCGAAACGTGCAAAGCACGTTAGAAAAGTGGCTGACCAACGGTCACGGCTCCGTGAGATTACGCTCTGCTAGCGAGAGTGACGGATCGACAGAGTGTACAACGGACAAGTGTTCTGACAGGTACGAATTAAATCACAACTGTTAGCCTGCAGGGCGCTGAAACGATGGAGGTAATAAAGTCACTGTTGCTGGAATTAAAAGCAGATCAGACAATTTCTAATATGGAAAGCCAACTGAATGTCAGATTGACGAAGTATATCTTCGACATTTTGTTGACCTGGAAACTGCCCAGGTCTACAACAAAATGGCACGAATGGCACTATAACGAACGGGCATAGGTATATAGAATAAGCGGTAGCGGCCGGGTGGTGACGTAAGACATCGGCGGCAGGAACAAGAATTAAGCCTCCGGTCTAGACTCTAGACTCGACCCTGGGGGTGTCCACCTTGAACATCAACGGCTTCACTGAGTTAAACAGGCTGTTAAGGCAGTCAGTCATTGTCACTGTATGGAAAGAGCTCTGTCTGTTGGGTCCATCAATGACGTCAGGGCGGCCTACAAAGCTGCACTGTTTGACGCCGATCTCCTCGCCTCACCAATGGTTTGCGCCGCCCACCACTTGAAAAGCACCTCAGCTGAAGGATGGGATTACGAAAACTCCAGTGACAGCGGGGCCGGGAGGCAGGCCTCCTAAGAATTACTCAAAGCGCCCCCTACAAACGTGATGGTCATCGTCAGCTTCACTGCATGGTCCCGCGTCCCACATGAGCAAGAAACTCAGCGCCACACTGGCCGATGCCATTAAAGCCAGTGTCTCCAACTTAGGATAAATGTCACAAGCTTATCTATTGAATAGAGAGACATTGATTGGTGATGAACTGTAATGCATTTTCTTGCCTCCTGCCTCCCCCCGCTCCCCGTCCCTTGACAAGTGAGCTGTTAAGTTGTACATAGTAGTATACCGCGTCTGTCTGCTCCAGCCTAAACATGACAGAAATGGTTGTTGTCTTATGTATTTCTGTTGTATTCTATGTTCGATCCAGCAGTGGACAGGTGGCGCTAAGCCTCTGCTCATTAGGCCTGGTCCGTGTTTGTTGTCATGCGAGTTAATTTGCGTGTTTTACAAAGAAGAAATCATTGTTGTGGTATATCAATTTATAAATGTGTCGTCGAATTATACGAAAAGACTAGAGCGAATTGGTGTAAAATTGACTCACATCATGAGCAATGTCGCGCGGTGATATTAGATCGTTGCGTATCTACCATATCAATGCAAGGAGTCTGTTGAGCACGCCGGATAAGAGTTTAAATTACGTCCCTGTTAATCAAAGTTTTTTTCAAATTGGATGAGATTTACCAATTACTAATTGTCGATAGGAAGCTGACATCATATGCGTGTCTGAAAGTTGGTGTGACGTAAGCGTCACGGACGAAATTGACATTGTTGGTTATCAGGTGTATCGTAATAGGGCTGTACAGTTCTCGGGGGTTCTATTACCGGTTTAGGGCTTTTGGGGACCAACAAAAAAACACGTGCTCTTAGAACGAGCGCGCATCACGCTGGTGCCTTGCTGCAACTGCGTGACGCGCAATCATTGTAGTCAACTCGTAAAGAATCGAGTGGGTGTGAAATTATTTTTGTTTGCTTTGGTCCAGGCATTGTTAAATATAAAATCATAATATAGTTAAAGATAAGACATTTATCTCTCCATAATGCATGTGGTCCGTTCGATGAGACTGTTGGAAGCGTTGTATTTGGAGCCAAATCATCGATGTTTACAGTTGTACGACAAACGGAGCACCATTGTCCTCACCTGCTCAGTCCATATAAGGAGCGTTGTTACGTAACCATAGATACCGCATTCTGGTTTATGAACTGCCTAACCGCTCATACATTACATAAATCTACTCGGATGGTTATGGTAAGGAGAATGCCCATGTAACAGTACATTCTTGAAAATTAATGCATACTTCTATTGTTTCCTCGGAGTCGTGTTTTGCCGGTAAGGACCTGCGGACCGTGAGCAGGAGGTCATTATTGTACCAAAGCGGGTCATTATAGTTCCGTCACAATAATGACCCGCTTTGGTACAATAATGACCTCCTGCTCACATACGCCATGCCATCGCCGCCTCCTCGGAGGAAACAATAGAAGTAGGCATTAAGCCAGATAAGGAATGAGTTGTAGGTCATTATTGGGATTTAATGCATACTTCTATTGTTTCCTCAGAGTCGTGTTTTGCCGGTAAGGACCTGCGGACCGTGAGCAGGAGGTCATTATTGTACCAAAGCGGGTCATTATTGTGACGGAACTATAATGACCCGCTTTGGTACAATAATGACCTCCTGCTTACATACGCCATGCCATCGCCGCCTCCTCGGAGGAAACAATAGAAGTAGGCATTAAGCCAGATAAGGAATGAGTTGTAGGTCATTATTGGGATCGAAGAACTTCGAGGCGTAGCCGAGAAGTTGTGAGATGACCTACAACTCATTCCTTATCTAATACCTCACAACTTCTCGGCTACGCCTCGAAGTTCTTCGATCCCAATAATGACCTACAACTCATTCCTTATCTAATACAGAATGTACGAGGCGCAAGCCGAGTACATATCTTTTCAAGAATGAACTGTTAGACGGGTATTCTCTGACTTAAAGTACGGTCGGTGAGCCTCACGTGGTCCATGAAGCATGAATAAGAGTTCTTTTAAGATGTACATTGCATCTCTCGCTTCCGAAACCAATAAAATAGCTGACTGAAGTCGGTTCATATTCTATCTGAGAACCCATGAAATATATTGTTGTAGCAAAAGTAAACTTGAGTCATACGTGAGCTAAGCTGAAACAGTGGTTCGCCCTGACATGGAAGAACGTCGGACGCTGCAGCCACAAGTCAGTTTAGTTCATCTTCAGGTTGCAAGAATGAAGTCTTGTTTCGCATCAAGGCGCGTAGGCTACTTTGCTTGGATTATGTGTCCTTATACAGACAATAATGATCATTTAAATGTGGAATAGGATACAATAGTTTACATTATTGGATACTGAAAGGATATGGTACGCAGCGATGTTGCCATGGTGTTTGTCACAAGTCACACCCAGTGCGTTGATGGATAGGATATGCTTTGCAAACGAGTTTCGTTGGATTCACGAGAAAGAAAAATGATTTCTAGTGTGATTATAGGATATAAGGAAATGTCGGTATGTATTTTAAGTATGAATTACATATGATCTCAAATTCTGTTTTTAAAGTGGATTTTCTGATCTATGCTTGTTTTGATGAGAAATTTGTATCTGTTTTTGCTGGGGCTTTCCGTCGGGCGTCATGTTTCCAGTTCATCATCCATTGAGGTTGTGACCTATTTCAGACAAGCTCACTTATTGCTCATGATTGGCATTGACTGCGATGGTCGATTTCGTAACAGAAGGACGATTGTTCAACAGAAAAATTGTTTGGTCTCCTTGAGTCAATCGCAATTTATCAGCTTGCTAAAACAGTACATTCGTGAAAAATAATGTACAGTTTAGACAATAGAATGACGTCATAGCAGTACTTTAAATTCGGATATGCACAGAACTTCAGCGGTTAGTTGTGCTTCCAAAGACAGCTTTAGCCGATCTTGTTTGTGAGGCGAGTGAAGGCAAACCACCGGAAGGTAGGCAGCATCTACAGGCCGTTGATGCTAGGCATTGACGCAGAGCATAGGTATCCCCGTCTCGTGGGGTCTCAATAAGATCCCGCAGTAACTGTACAGCCCTATCATCGTAGCAGACATGGAGTGGGTGTGCTTGTCTATGCACGAAATGCACTTGCAATTAGGCGCAGAGTTGATATTGAAAACAATAGCAGCGAGTGCGTATGGCTTGAAATTGACATCTTTAATGAAGCTCTGTTACTGGGCAGCTATTACAGATCCCCAACTTCACGCGTAGAGAGTGTAACAACTTCATGTCGTGTCTTGAAGATTCTTATAACCTGGCATCGGCAAATAACTCACATCCAATAATGCTAATAGGCGAATTCAATGACAGGTGCGCGACTTTTGATGGATCCCACGAAAATAGCGATCTCAAATATCACCTGGTCGAATTTGTCAAAACAAACAATCTCTCTCAGTTGATTACTGAATCCACTCGCATTACCCCTAACTCTGAATTTCTGTTAGATCTCATTATAACAGATTCACCGAGCCGCATATCAACCAGTGGCGTTTTACCGCCCATATGTAATTTAGACCATCACCTTGTCTTTTGTGAAATTTCTGGCGAAATGCATCATCAAAAAGGACAATTTACAACTACCGGAGAGTTTACTTTGCCGCTATGAGAACTTTTCTGTCCTACTTTCCATGGCATGATAGCCTAGAAACTTGTGACAACGTAGAAGACAGTGTAATACATTGGTACGCGTCTTATCGTGAAGCCGTAAATGCGTATATCTCCAACAAGATTGTTTCAGTACATACTAAAGACAAACCCTGGATGACAGTTGGCATCAAGCGACTACTTAAGAAGAGAGACAGACTGTATAGGCGGTACGCTCGGTCCAAAAACCAAGCCTCCTACCAACGATATTTGGACGCTAGACATGAGGCCCACTTACAAATTGACAATGCCAAGGAAAGTTACTGCAAGACATTTAGTTACACAACTTGAAAATCCATCTACTGTTGCTAAGGTATATCACAAATTGGTTAAAGTGTTTTACTCGGGACAAATCAACACTGGGATACCATGTATCCTGGATAACGGATTTATTTAAATCAGCTTCTCAACACCAAACCAAAAGTAGACCCCACTCATCAAGAAATGGTAGACCGACATGGGTTGGGGCACGCGCAGGGCTGTGCACAATGCGTAGCTAATGCACCAGAAACCCTGAACCTTGAAATAAGTGAACAAGAAATTCAGCAGGCCATGTCATTATTAAAAAGTAAAAAGGCGCCTGGCGCTGATGGTGTACTAACTGAAATGATTCAAGCAGCTTCCCTGGTACTCACCCCATATTTACATGTTCTTTTCAATACTATACTTAAGCAAGGATATTTCCCCAATGACTGGGGCAAAGCTATTCTTTCACCCGTACATAAAGCTGGAGATAAAACGCCACCCAGCAATTATAGAGGCATCGCAATCCTCTCGTCGCTGTCAAAGGTATTCTCAAAGATCCTAAATGATAGACTAACCTCGTGGGCAGAGACAGAGGGACTGCGCCAAGAAGAGCAAGCAGGATTCCGCAAAGGTTATAGCGCAGTTCACAATATGTTTGTTTTGCAAAGCCTTATCCAAAAGTATACAAGTAAAAAACAGGGTCGTTTTTACGTTATCCTTGTAGACTTTTCCAAAGCATTCGACTGTATTTCCCATGACTTACTTTTCTACAGACTACTACAAATAGGAGTGCATGGTAATATCTTGACTGTCTTAAAGTCTATGCACGATAAGCTGAAAACGGCCGTCAAGTTTGGAGTTAACATAACTGATTATTTCGAATGTGTCGTCGGCACTCGTCAAGGCTGCCTCCTTAGCCCATTAATGTTCGCATTCTATATGGATGAACTAACATGTGGACTGACAAAACACGGATGTAAAGGTGCTTACGTGAACGAAGACGCGCCAAATGTTATGAATCTTATGTATGCAGATGATATTACAGAAAATAGCGACACTGTAGGGAGACTACAAGAGATGATTAATGTATTGGAAATGTTCTGTACAAAATGGGGACTAACTGTAAATATGGCAAAAACCAAAGTGGTAGTATTTAGGAGAGGAGGAAAACTAAGGAACAACGAAAAGTGGTTTTATGGCGAAACAAGGTTAGAAGTTGTTCCGTGTTACAAGTATCTAGGTATTGTGTTCTCTGCATTTCTCAACTGGTCAAGAGCAACGCAAACACTGTCTGTACAGGCCAGAAGGGCAACAAATAGGATATGTAGTCTCTCACAGCACTGTAACGGCCTCCCTGTTAAGTCTGCCTTTACATTATTCGATGCGGTTGCTCTCCCAATCTTGCTGTATGGGTCTGAAATATGGGGTTACCGACAATACAAACAGATCGAAAAGGTTCAAGTTAAGTTTCTGTAAATATGTGCTCGGTGTTCTCTCAAGAACCTGCAACGAGGCAGTACTGGGAGAATGTGGTAGGTTACCACTGGCCTACAATTATATAACCAGATGTTTTTCGTATTGGTTAAAGCTGTTGAACATGCCCGACGCTCGATATCCAAAAGCTTGTTTTAACATGTTATATACCCTAAGCGAACACGGCAGGCAAACATGGGCAACAGATGTTAAGAATATTATTGTAAAACTCGGATTTGGACTCGTGTGGACTCAGCAGACAGTCGGAGACAACCGGGCGTTTCTCAATGAATTTAAGATCAGGCTGAAGGATACTTTAACCCAGGAGTGGTATAGCAGTGTACACGACTCCCCAAAATTAAGTGTCTATGCAACATACAAAGATAACTTACAGCAGGAGAAGTACCTGTGTTGTGTCAATATAAAGGAAGTTTCGCACCACTCTTGTTAAGTTCAGATGTTCTGCACACGCTTTAGCAATAGAAAAGGGAAGACACGACGGCACAACAATAGAAAACAGAATATGTCCTAGTTGTGAAATGCGCGATACCACTGTTTTAGAGGATGAGTACCACTTGTTATTAGTCTGCCCATTATATATAGAATTTCGACGAGTGTATTTAGACCCGATGTATTGGAATCAGCCAACATATGAAAAGTTTATGGAATTAATGGTATCGGAAGAGCAACCGACTCTCCAAAATTTGTCAATCTTTATAATTAAAGCTTTACGTAAGAGAACCGAGTATGTCCAATCCAACACTTAAATGTACCCACTAAAATAATCCAAACGTGTTTACTTGAACCAGTGTTACCATGTTATATGCCATTGATGTACATGTTCTGTGGGCCTGATGGCCTCGAAACAATAAAGCTATCTATCTTATGAGGATAACGGGAATAGCTACTCTGACCCGGCCTAAAAGGCAAAACTATTTAACGCACATTTTGCCGCGAATTCTACCCTTCCTCCCCCTAGGCAGGGATTCACACTTCCACCCTGACTCTTAAGACATCCGCTCGACTATCCACTATTGAGTTTACTCCGTCGAAAGTCTTTAATGTTCTGAGCCGTCTTGATGTTACTAAGGCAAATGGAGCGGACTACGTCAGCAACAGAATGCTAAAGGAAACCGCTGAAGTTGTGTCATAGTCGTTGTCATATATATTTAATCGACGCATGAGAGAAAATGTATTTCCGTCTGCATGGAAAGATGCCAATATAACTCCAGTCTACAAAAAGTTAGACAAACAACGTATTATTAACTATCGGCCTATATCACTCTTGTCTAACATCGACAAAGTTTTGGAAAAATAGTTTGTAAACAGTTATATGAATATTGTGTCGCCAATAACCTTCTAACGTGGCGCAATGCAGGATTTAAAAAGAATGATTCAACAACCAGTCAGATGATATATATAACACATAAGATCTACGAACCTCTCGAACAAGGAGAGAATCCTTAATGGTGTTTCTTGATGTGTCGAAGGCATTCGAGAAAGTGTACCACGATGGCCTATTGCATAAACTCCAATCCGTTGGCATTGAGCATGAGCTACTACGGTGGCTAGGTAATTAGCTCAGAGATAAATAGCAGCGAATTGTTATTGACAGGTCTGTGTCTCAGTGGATGTATACAAATGCAGGCGTACCGCAAGGCTCCATCTTAGGACCCATCCTTTTTCTTGTATTTGTAAACGACATCGTTGACGAACTGGAATGTGAAGTCATTCTGTTCGCGGACGAAACATCGCTATTTTTGTGTTAGACTGCAGTCTTAATGTAGAATCGGTTAATCGCGATTTACAACGTCTCTCACAGTGGGCTGATCAATGGCGCGTGACTTTCAGTAATAATAAGACAGAGTACATGTTTGTTAGTAAGAAGCTCCAGTCGCATACTTCAATAGATCTTTACCTGGGAAATTCCAAACTCGAGTCAATACCCACTGCCATTTACGTTTTACTTTATCAAGTAATATGACTTGGGAAGCGCATACGCTTAATCTGATCGAGAAAGCCGGTAAATCTGTATCCTTGTTAAGACTCCCAAGAAAAATTGGTAGAAAAACCAAGCTATCTGTCTATAAAAGTTATATTCGACCGTCTCTTGAATATGGAACTGCAGTGTATCACAGTAATCTAACTAAAACCCAGACAGAGAGCCTTGAAAGGGTACAACGAGAGGCCTTACTAGCCATCAGCGGGGCCTACAGTTGCACGTCACACAGCAAGCTATTAGAGGAGGTTGGTGTGGAGAAACCTGCGCTTCGACGCAATTACTTTAGCCTGTGCATGTTGTACAAAATGGTCAATGGTGTCAAAGATAGTACACCAAGATAGGTCATACGGCAAAAGCCCATTGTAAAATGTGTAATGCGGCGAGTAGTGGCGCCGTTATAAGGCGAGCGCGTAACGTTCGGCTGCCACTGCGCTGACGATAACGCAGACTGCTTGATAAGCGGCGCCCTGTGAACTACAAATTGGATTTTAGCGCTATTAATTCGGGTGATATAAAGCCTGGTGGTGATCTTTCATGCGTTCAGGTATATTTTACATTAAATATATATAATTTAGTATTTTTTATGCGGCAATAAATATTTTTTAGTGTCATCAAGGCGTCATATTTCGAAAACGTCATTGCCTGGTTTGGCTCCCCTAATTCGCTGATAACTTTGCTGGTTGAAAACTATGATGTACCCTTGACTGATGGATTATAAAACAACTTTTAGCATTTAGCGGTCTCCTGTCTTCGTTTGATTGACACATTTCGTTGGACAATAGATTCGTCTACACTTCAACGCCACTGGAAACAGTCTCTTAACAAGTTTACAACAAACACAACGACGCCCGAAGTTTAGTCTCTGAAGTAAAACTCGGGCTTTCCGACAAAATACACTTGAAAAAGAGACATTTTGTAGATGAAACCCAGAAGCGGATCCAAGGGGAGAGAGGTTATTTAGGGATGTTAAACTTGACATTTCCACCCCTCCCACCTCTCCCACCGGTTGTAAAAAAAATTGGTGGACATCAGGCACGCGATGTCTAGCGATATCCCTCCCTCCATGAGTTCAAAACTAAATTTAAGTCTGTTTTCTTCTCTCAGAATCGTGATTTGTACAACCTACAGTGTGGCGCTGAGTCGATCTACCACGCTGGGCTTCGACCCGACCTAAGCGCTCTCAATGGCCACCGTAAGAAGTACGGCTTTATTAACGACAACCGCTGCCCTAAGTGCAATTTAAAGCCGGAAGACAATGCTCACTTCTTACTCTAATGTCGAGCTTACCGATCGTCTCGTGAACTTCTCAAGACGGACATTTAATAATAATAATAATAATGTTTATTTCAAACTGTAGGGTACAAAAATCTACAAGGTTGCAATATTGGAGGTCTTTTCTAGATATATACTTAGCTCTTAACGGTAAGTAAAAAGGACATTTGAGTAATATTAAATAATCTTCACACATGAGAGACCTTTTATATTCTTTATAAATTCCTAGTCTATCTGTGTTACTAACATTACTACACCATTCCTGCCCTGCACAGTCAATAACTCTTTGGCTCAATAAAGAGATAAATAACTCTGGGCTACCCAATTGTTGAGCCAACCAGATATCACCAAAGCCATACATCAAAAGTAATTGTTTTATTTTAGATGCCCATGTAGTCCTTCCCGCTCCTGTTAGATTGTAGAGCATATTGTAAGCGTTCTTCGCTAGTCTATCATCAGGCATTGTCAGAAGTTTAACCCAATACTTGATACAACTTATGGTACATCTTATTCTTAGAGGAAGTCTCCCACATTCTCCATAAACAGCAGCATTAACCGTACCCCATGGTACACCTAGAACATATTTACAATATTTAGTATGAACTCTTTCAATACAATCTCTAACATCATATCCCCAGATTTCTGCTCCATAAGTTAATATTGGCGTAATCATCTTATCAAAAAGTTCAAAATACTGCTTAACATCTAAACCTCCACAACTCTTAATAATCTGTGTTATAAGACTGATCGCTTTACCTGATTGTGCGGCGAGGATCTTTTGGGCTTCACCCCAGACCAACCTCGAGGAGAATAAAATCCCTAGATATTTGTAATATGGAACTACTTGTAGAAGCTTTCACAATATCATCAGCAAAAATTAACTGCATTACATTGGGGAAGACTTCATTAATATATACACGCTCACAACCATTCTTCTTACATGCATAGATCAGTTCATTCAAGTATATGTTAAAGAGAAAGGGACTTAAAATACACCCCTGTCTTGTGCCAGTATTGTTATAAAATGACTCAGTGAGTCCTTCAGAAGTCAGCACGCTAGACATAAGTTTCGAGTACATGGATTCCAACACTTTCATTATGTTACCGTGGATGCCCTCACTGTATAATCTAAACCAAAGTTGCTTATGAGGTACACTGTCAAAGGCTTTAGAAAAATCTATAAATGCACAGTAAAATCTTCCCCCTGGTTTGGACAAGTATTTTTGGATCAATGCTTGTAAGGTAAAAATCTGGTCAATAGTACCCCGTCCTCTCCTGAATCCTGCCTGTTCCTCTGCATATTTGCCTGATTCGTCTGCCCATACAACACATCTTTCATTTAGAATTTTGGTAAATAATTTAGCGGTACTAGGCTGATAGGAAATACCTCTATAGTTATTTGCATTGTTCACGGATCCTCTTTTATGAAGAGGGGCTATTATGGCCTCACACCATTCAGCAGGGTAAGACCCAGTACTCATGATAAAATTAAAAATCTTGACAAGGTAAGGTATAATTACTGCCTTGCTTCCGATAATCATCTCATTTAAAATGCCATCAATACCAGCTGCCTTAATATTTTGTAGACCATCTATAGCCTTCGCTATTTCCCCAACTGATATTACATCATTCAAAATTGCTGGGGCATTATTGGTAAATTTTTCACAATGGACATGGCTATCCAGCATCTTGTCTACCTTGGTTTGCGCTTCTTGGTTGATAGCCGGTATAACACCTAGCAATTTCTCAAAATAAAATTTCCAAGTTGTTGGCGTTATAGTGTTTGAACATTTTTTCTTTTTTAAACATCTTATTGCCTTCTAACAAACAGTTTTATCTTTCATATCAGACATCAGTTTATCTCGTTGCTTATCTTTCCATTTTTCTTTCTTTGTACTGCATAATCTTTTAAATGTTCTTTTCATAGATAGGTACCTGTCTTAGTCTTTGTTGGCTTTTATTAACCCTAAATTCATTCAAGGCATGATTCCTGCAAGTCTTTGTTGGCTTTTATTAACCCTAAATTCATTCAAGGCATGATTCCTGCAAGTCTTTGCTGGGGATAATTCTCTGTCCCACCAGATCGGCTGCCCTCCTTGTTGTTTGGGACGGGATTTCATGGGCTCTGCAGCATATTTAAACACATCAGTGAGATGGCTCACTGCTTGTTCAATTTCTCCTTGACTAATACAAGCATCAACCATTGTCAGTTCACTTTGGACCTTATCATCTTCTAATCTGGCCTTGAAATTATCTATCTCTGAGTGTTTCCAATTGTAGCTAACAAATTCCTTAGTAGAAACCTGAGCTTTCTCCTCTACACTGGTATCATAACACTCAATAGAAAAGCAGATAGGCATGTGGTCTGATGATGCATTGGTCATAACCTCCAAATCAATATTCCATTCATTGAACATATCTGCTGGTAACAAGACATAATCTATCAGGCTGCAGCCTGGGGGACCAATATATGTAAAGCTGCCTTCTGGGTCACTATGGGACCGACCATTTAAGATATGTAAATCTGACTCCTTACAGAAATCAATTAATGAAAAACCAAAGAGATTCGGATTCGAAGGGTTTCCGCTCTAACGGATGAACCGTAACTGGGGATGTAAAACAATATAACAGATGACATAGAATCCTGCCACAGAACCGTTGACTAAATTAAATATGACTAAAAGGCGCATATTTTGGAAACTCTATTTGGTTTCATATTGAATTTATTAGGGTGAACATTACCATGAAATCGTAGGCGGCATATCATATGCAAATACCGTGAAATAAGAATGGTGTTGATCAAAGCTATGACATTGATCGTGTGCGAATTCCTCGAAGTCGGCGAAAGTTTGGTTGTAAAAGTTTCCGATAAGCAAAGAACTCGTATCCACATGTGATGCATTATCAGGCTCCGCCAAGTGTAGTGGTGAAACGAATGATAGTTTATCGTCTTCTAGGTCAGTAGAGCTGGGCTGGTCGTGATCCAGTGCCTTGAGTTCTGAGCTGGTAAAAAGCTGACAATCAGGCACCTCTAAATTGATGAGATCGCAACAGCTGTGAACAATATCGTCAATGAAGAAGTCTATATCAATGTCAGCAAACTCCGAAGATAGCGTCAGGTGCGCCTCCAAGTACTCCAAGCTATATTCAGCATGTGCGTGGTGACCGCTCTTCTGCGAATTGTGGGATCTCATACATCCTTCAATAGCCATTTCTATGCTATTAAACTTGATATCGACAGCCGAAAAAGTATTCTAATGCCCTTCACAATGAGAGTACTTGACATCGAATGATGATGAACTAGACGGAGCAGATCATTTTATACTTCACTTTTCGTGTCAATTTAATGTAATCGCAATTAACTTCTGACTGATTCCGATAAACGTTGAGCATGGCCAGGTGATGACATCAATTAATTAACGTCTGATATCTGAGTATTTTGAGGTGTTGGTGACAGCAAGCAATCGAATGATGCTCAATGCCTCACATTAATTGCAATAGTATAAAGACCACGTGTGCCACAAATTTGACGGACAACATGATTAGTTATAACAGTGGCATATGACATTTGCCTACAGCACGGATTCGAAAGGTTTCCGCTCTAACGGATGAACCGTAACTGGGGACGCAAAACAATATAACAGATGACATAGAATCCTGCCACAGAACCGTTGACTAAATTAGATATGACTAAAAGGTGCATATTTTGGAAATTCTATTTGGTTTCATATTGAATTTATTAGGGTGAACATTACCATGAAATCGTAGGCGGCATATCATATGCAAATACCATGAAATAAGAATGGTGTTGATCCAAGCTATGACATTGATCGTGTGAGAATTCCACGAAGTCGGCGAAAGTATTGACTCAAATATAATACTACCAACGTAGCGGCATATCATATGGCATATTTATTTGCTTGGCATATATGGTGTCACACATATTTAGGGATCATATATAGCGCCTTTTGAAGCCCTGTGGCGTTTTTCGAGTACAACAACGCTGCATAAGAATCTGTGCTTGCGTGTTGAGCTGTAATTAATCGCTATGCTAATTCTTACTAAATGTATACAGCATTTTGCCATACATCGAACGGAGCCTTTTTGATTGAATTGGCGTTTGCTGGATGTAGTCGTTAAGTTATAGGTTACTGACTTCATTTTCCTCGATATATGCTGAGTTGGATGATATGGATTTGGACGAAGAGAATGAAGGGATTCATGTATATTGTGCATAAATAATGTTTTTATTGATTGATGATCTTATGTACAATGCATGTTATGAAATATTCGATACAATATTACACAAACTCTTGGCAATCACTGCTAAATTATACACAGGAGAACCAGTTTCTTGTATTAGTTAGACAGAAAAGTGGTGTAGGTATTCATCCGGGATGGCGATCGCTGGAACCTGGGAGTAATCAGACCACATCGGTTTCATGGCCTTTGTGACATGAATGATATCTTTACATTCGTTGAATCCCGGCGTGTGTTGTGATGCTGGGTAACTACTGTCGGTAGTGATGGCATGCAGCTGTTGAGACTGTGACGCACATTGGGTGCGATTCTGCTGCTGGATGCGCCGACGGGCTTGACGTCTCTGGAAACAACCGTTGGTGAAATCTGCTACAGATAGTGGATGGATGGACCAAAAGAAACCCCGATTTCCTTTGCTGCGTTGCCCCTTGACGTAACACTCGTTTACGGAGAGGTTGTGACGAACGCTGATCCTCCAGGCGCACTTGGTCGTCTGATAGTAAGGATAATTGTCCAGACTCCATTGATAGATACCAGCCACAAGCATTTCACCGTCTGATATACTCATAATGGCGTTAGCTATCATGGCAATGAATGAATTAGTTGGCTTTTGCTGAATGCCCAACATGTTGGCCGTTGTCGTCTTGGTTAGGTCATCATCACCATTAGAAACGGTCATGTAATCATCTTGTTCTGCAATCTGAGGAGCCTCTACTCGACAAGAGTAGCTGATGTTGTCAAAGAAATAATTGTTGTGGGGACCTGGACAAGGCGTGGTAATTTCTTGGGGAAGGTTGTAAAAGTTTCCGATAAGCAAAGAACTCGTATCCACATGTGATGCATTATCAGGCTCCGCCAAGTGTAGTGGTGAAACGAATGATAGTTTATCGTCTTCTAGGTCAGTAGAGCTGGGCTGGTCGTGATCCAGTGCCTTGAGTTCTGAGCTGGTAAAAAGCTGACAATCAGGCACCTCTAAATTGATGAGATCGCAACAGCTGTGAACAATATCGTCAATGAAGAAGTCTATATCAATGTCAGCAAACTCCGAAGATAGCGTCAGGTGCGCCTCCAAGTACTCCAAGCTATATTCAGCATGTGCGTGGTGACCGCTCTTCTGCGAATTGTGGGATCTCATACATCCTTCAATAGCCATTTCTATGCTATTAAACTTGATATCGACAGCCGAAAAAGTATTCTAATGCCCTTCACAATGAGAGTACTTGACATCGAATGATGATGAACTAGACGGAGCAGATCATTTTATACTTCACTTTTCGTGTCAATTTAATGTAATCGCAATTAACTTCTGACTGATTCCGATAAACGTTGAGCATGGCCAGGTGATGACATCAATTAATTAACGTCTGATATCTGAGTATTTTGAGGTGTTGGTGACAGCAAGCAATCGAATGATGCTCAATGCCTCACATTAATTGCAATAGTATAAAGACCACGTGTGCCACAAATTTGACGGACAACATGATTAGTTATAACAGTGGCATATGACATTTGCCTACAGCACGGATTCGAAAGGTTTCCGCTCTAACGGATGAACCGTAACTGGGGACGCAAAACAATATAACAGATGACATAGAATCCTGCCACAGAACCGTTGACTAAATTAGATATGACTAAAAGGTGCATATTTTGGAAATTCTATTTGGTTTCATATTGAATTTATTAGGGTGAACATTACCATGAAATCGTAGGCGGCATATCATATGCAAATACCATGAAATAAGAATGGTGTTGATCCAAGCTATGACATTGATCGTGTGAGAATTCCACGAAGTCGGCGAAAGTATTGACTCAAATATAATACTACCAACGTAGCGGCATATCATATGGCATATTTATTTGCTTGGCATATATGGTGTCACACATATTTAGGGATCATATATAGCGCCTTTTGAAGCCCTGTGGCGTTTTTCGAGTACAACAACGCTGCATAAGAATCTGTGCTTGCGTGTTGAGCTGTAATTAATCGCTATGCTAATTCTTACTAAATGTATACAGCATTTTGCCATACATCGAACGGAGCCTTTTTGATTGAATTGGCGTTTGCTGGATGTAGTCGTTAAGTTATAGGTTACTGACTTCATTTTCCTCGATATATGCTGAGTTGGATGATATGGATTTGGACGAAGAGAATGAAGGGATTCATGTATATTGTGCATAAATAATGTTTTTATTGATTGATGATCTTATGTACAATGCATGTTATGAAATATTCGATACAATGTTACACAAACTGTTGGCAATCACTGCTAAATTATACACACGACAACGAGTTTCTTGTATTAGTTAGACAGAAAAGTGGTGAAGGTATTCATCCGGGATGGCGATCGCTGGAACCTGGGAGTAATCAGACCACATCGGTTCCATGGCCTTTGTGGCATGAATGATATCTTTACATTCATTGAATCCCGGGGTGTGTTGTGATGCTGGGTATCCACCACAGGCATTTCACCGTCTGATGTACCCATAATGGCCTTAGCTATCATGGCAATGAATGAATCAGTTGGCTTTAGCTGAATGGCCAACATGTTGGCCGTTGCCGTCTTGGTTAGGTCGCCATCACCATTAGAAACGGTCATGTAATCATTTTGTTCTGCAATCTGCGTAGCCTCTACTCGACAAGAGGAGCTGATGTTGTCAAAAAAAATAATGAGTTGGATGATATGGATTTGGATGAAGAGAATGAAGGGGGTTCATGTATATTGTGCATAAAATAATGTTTTTATTGATTGATGATCTTATGCACAATGCATCTTATGAAATATTCGATACAATGTTACACAAACTCTTGGCAATCACTGCTAAATTATACACACGACAACCAGTTTCTTGTATTAGTTAGACAGAAAAGTGGTGAAGGTATTCATCCGTGATGGCGATCGCTGGAACCTGGGAGTAATCAGACCACATCGGTTCCACGGCCTTTGTGGCATGAATGATATCTTTACATTCGTTGAATCCCGGGGCGTGTTGTGATGCTGGGTAACTACTGTCGGTAGTGATGGCATGCAGCTGTTGAGACTGTGACACACATTGGGTGCGATTCTGCTGCTGGATGCGCCGACGGGCTTGACGCCTCTGGAAACAACCGTTGGTAAAATCTTCTACATATAGTGGATGGATGGACCAATAGAAACCCCGATTTCTTCTGCTGCGTTGCCCCTTGACGAAACACTCGTTGACGGAAAGGTTGTGACGAACGCTGATCCTCCAGGCGCACTTGGTCGTCTGATAGTAAGGATAATTGTCCAGAATCCATTGATAGATATCAGCCACAAGCATTTCACCGTCTGATGTACTCATAATGGCCTAAGCTATTATGGCAATGAATGAATCAGTTGGCTTTTGCTGAATGGCCAACGTGTTGACCGTTGCCGTCTTGGTTTGGTCATCATCACCATTAGAAACGGTCATGTAATCATCTTGTTCTGCAATCTGCGGAGCCTCTACTCGACAAGAGTAGCTGATGTTGTCAAAGAAATAATTGTTGTGGGGACCTGGACAAGGCGTGGCTATTTCTTGTGGAAGGTTGTAACAGTTTCCCATAAGCAAGAAACTCGTATCCACATATGATGCATTATCAGGCTCCGCCACGTTGTACAGAGTATGTTGGGACGTCACTGGTGACGATTGGGGACTCGGGTGTAGTGATGAAGCGAATGATAGTTTATCGTTTTCCATGTCAGTAGAGCTGGGCTGGTGGTGATCCAGTGCCTTGAGTTCTGAGCTGGTACAAAGCTGACAATCAGGCACCTCTAAATTGATGAGATCGCAACAGCTGTGAACAATATTGTCAATGTAGAAGTCTATATCAATGTCAGCAAACTCCGAAGATAGCGTCAGGTGCGCCTCCAAGTACTCCAAGCTATGTTCAGCATGTGCGTGGTGACCGCTCTTCTGCGAATTGTGGGATCTCATACATCCTTCAAGAGCCATTTCTATGCTACTTAACTTGATATCGAGAGCCGAAAAAGTATTCTAATGCCCTTCACAATGGGAGTGCTTGACGTCGAATGATGATGAACTAGACGGAGCAGATCATTTTATACTTCACTTTTCGTGTCAATGTAATGTAATTGCAATTAACTTCTGACACATTCCGATAAACGTTGAGCATGGCCAGGTGATGACATCAATTAATTAACATCTGACATCTGAGTATTTTGAGGTGTTGGTGACAGCAAGCAATCGAATGATGCTCAATGCCTCACATTAATTGCAATAGTATAAAGACCACGTGTGCCACAAATTTGACGGACGACATGATTAGTTATAACAATGGCATATGACATTTGCCTACAGGACGGATTCGAAGGGTTTCCGCTCTAACGGATGAACCGTAACTGGGGATGTAAAACAATATAACAGATGTCATAGAATCCTGCCACAGAACCGTTGACTAAATTAAATATGACTAAAAGGCGCATATTTTGGAAACTCTATTTGGTTTCATATTGAATTTATTAGGGTGAACATTACCATGAAATCGTAGGCGGCATATCATATGCAAATACCGTGAAATAAGAATGGTGTTGATCAAAGCTATGACATTGATCGTGTGCGAATTCCTCGAAGTCGGCGAAAGTATTGACTCAAATGTAATACTACCATTGTAGCGGCATATCATACGGCATATTTATTTGCGTGGCATATATGGTGTCACACATATTTGGGGATCATATATAACGCCTTTTGAAGCCCTGTGGCGTTTGTCGAGTACAACAACGCTGCATAAGAATCTGTGCTTGCGTGTTGAGCTGTAATTAGTCGCTATGCTAATTCTTACTAAATGTATACGGCATTTCGTCATACATCGAACGGAGCCTTTTTGATTGAAATGGCGTTTGCTGGACGTAGTCGTTAAGTTATAGGTTACTGACTTCATTTTCCTCAATATATGCTGAGTTGGATGATATGGATTTGGACGAAGAGAATGAAGGGATTCATGTATATTGTGCATAAATAATGTTTTTATTGATTGATGATCTTATGTACAATGCATGTTATGAAATATTCGATACAATGTTACACAAACTCTTGGCAATCACTGCTAAATTATACACAGGACAACCAGTTTCTTGTATTAGTTAGACAGAAAAGTGGTGAAGGTATTCATCCGGGATGGCGATCGCTGGAACCTGGGAGTAATCAGACCACATCGGTTTCATGGCCTTTGTGACATGAATGATATCTTTACATTCGTTGAATCCCGGCGTGTGTTGTGATGCTGGGTAACTACTGTCGGTAGTGATGGCATGCAGCTGTTGAGACTGTGACGCACATTGGGTGCGATTCTGCTGATGGATGCGCCGCGGGCTTGACGCCTCTGGAAACAACCGTTGGTAAAATCTTCTACAGATAGTGGATGGATGGACCAATAGAAACCCCGATTTCCTTTGCTGCGTTGCCCCTTGACGAAACACTCGTTGACGGAGAGGTTGTGACGAACGCTGATCCTCCAGGCGCACTTGGTCGTCTGATAATAAGGATAATTGTCCAGAATCCATTGATAAATATCAGCCACAAGCATTTCACCCTCTGATGTACTCATAATGGCCTTAGCTATCATGGCAATGAATGAATCAGTTGGCTTTTGCTGAATGGCCAACATGTTGGCCGTTGCCGTCTTGGTTTGGTCAACATCATCATTAGAAACGGTCATGTAAGAAACTCGTATCCACATATGATGCATTATCAGGCTCCGCCACGTTGTACAGAGTATGTTGGGACGTCACTGGTGACGATTGGGGACTCGGGTGTAGTGGTGAAGCGAATGATAGTTTATCGTCTTCCATGTCAGTAGAGCTGGGCTGGTGGTGATCCAGTGCCTTGAGTTCTGAGCTGGTACAAAGCTGACAATCAGGCACCTCTAAATTGATGAGATCGCAACAGCTGTGAACAATATTGTCAATGTATAAGTCTATATCAATGTCAGCAAACTCCGAAGATAGCGTCAGGTGCGCCTCCAAGTACTCCAAGCTATATTCAGCATGTGCGTGGTGACCGCTCTTATGCGAATTGTGGGATCTCATACATCCTTCAATAGCCATTTCTATGCTATTAAACTTGATATCGACAGCCGAAAAAGTATTCTAATGCCCTTCACAATGAGAGTGCTTGACATCAAATGATGATGAACTAGACGGAGCAGACCATTTTACACTTCACTTTTCGTGTCAATTTAATGTAATCGCAATTAACTTCTGACTGATTCCGATAAACGTTGAGCATGGCCAGGTGATGACATCAATTAATTAACATCTGATATCTGAGTACTTTGAGGTGTTGGTGACAGCAAGCAATCGAATGATGCTCAATGCCTCACAATAATTGCAATAGTATAAAGACCACGTGTGCCACAAATTTGACGGACAACATGATTGGTTATAACAGTGGCATATGACATTTGCCTACAGCACGGATTCGAAAGGTTTCCGCTCTAACGGATGAACCGTAACTGGGGACGCAAAACAATATAACAGATGACATAGAATCCTGCCACAGAACCGTTGACTAAATTAGATATGACTAAAAGGTGCATATTTTGGAAATTCTATTTGGTTTCATATTGAATTTATTAGGGTGAACATTAACATGAAATCGTTAGGGGCATATCATATGCAAATACCGTGAAATGAGAATGGTTTTGATCAAAGCAATGACATTGATCGTGTGAGAATTCCTCGAAGTCGGCGAAAGTATTGACTCAAATATAATACTACCAACGTAGCGGCATATCATATGGCATATTTATTTGCTTGGCATATATGGTGTCACACATATTTAGGGATCATATATAGCGCCTTTTGAAGCCCTGTGGCGTTTTTCGAGTACAACAACGCTGCATAAGAATCTGTGCTTGCGTGTTGAGCTGTAATTAATCGCTATGCTAATTCTTACTAAATGTATACAGCATTTTGTCATACATCGAACGGAGCCTTTTTGATTGAATTGGCGTTTGCTGGATGTAGTCGTTAAGTTATAGGTTACTGACTTCATTTTCCTCAATATATGCTGAGTTGGATGATATGGATTTGGACGAAGAGAATGAAGGGATTCATGTTTATTGCGCATAAATAATGTTTTTATTGATTGATGATCTTATGTACAATGCATGTTATGAAATATTCGATACAATGTTACACAAACTGTTGGCAATCACTGCTAAATTATACACACGACAACGAGTTTCTTGTATTAGTTAAACAGAAAAGTGGTGAAGGTATTCATCCGGGATGGCGATCGCTGGAACCTGGGAGTAATCAGACCACATCGGTTCCATGGCCTTTGTGGCATGAATGATATCTTTACATTCATTGAATCCCGGGGTGTGTTGTGATGCTGGGTATCCGCCACAGGCATTTCACCGTCTGATGTACTCATAATGGCCTTAGCTATCATGGCAATGAATGAATCAGTTGGCTTTTGCTGAATGGCCAACATGTTGGCCGTTGCCGTCTTGGTTAGGTCGCCATCACCATTAGAAACGGTCATGTAATCATTTTGTTCTGCAATCTGCGTAGCCTCTACTCGACAAGAGGAGCTGATGTTGTCAAAAGAAATAATGAGTTGGATGATATGGATTTGGATGAAGAGAATGAAGTGGGTTCATGTATATTGTGCATAAAATAATGTTTTTAATGATTGATGATCTTATGCACAATGCATGTTATGAAATATTCGATACAATGTTACACAAACTCTTGGCAATCACTGCTCAATTATACACACGACAACCAGTTTCTTGTATTAGTTAGACAGAAAAGTGGTGAAGGTATTCATCCGTGATGGCGATCGCTGGAACCTGGGAGTAATCAGACCACATCGGTTCCACGGCCTTTGTGGCATGAATGATATCTTTACATTCGTTGAATCCCGGGGCTTGTTGTGATGCTGGGTAACTACTGTCGGTAGTGATGCCATGCAGCTGTTGAGACTGTGACACACATTGGGTGCGATTCTGCTGCTGGATGCGCCGACGGGCTTGACGCCTCTGGAAACAACCGTTGGTGAAATCTTCTACATATAGTGGATGGATGGACCAATAGAAACCCCGATTTCTTCTGCTGCGTTGCCCCTTGACGAAACACTCGTTGACGGAAAGGTTGTGACGAACGCTGATCCTCCAGGCGCACTTGGTCGTCTGATAGTAAGGATAATTGTCCAGAATCCATTGATAGATATCAGCCACAAGCATTTCACCGTCTGATGTACTCATAATGGCCTTAGCTATTATGGCAATGAATGAATCAGTTGGCTTTTGCTGAATGGCCAACGTGTTGACCGTTGCCGTCTTGGTTTGGTCATCATCACCATTAGAAACGGTCATGTAATCATCTTGTTCTGCAATCTGCGGAGCCTCTACTCGACAAGAGTAGCTGATGTTGTCAAAGAAATAATTGTTGTGGGGACCTGGACAAGGCGTGGCTATTTCTTGTGGAAGGTTGTAACAGTTTCCCATAAGCAAGAAACTCGTATCCACATATGATGCATTATCAGGCTCCGCCACGTTGTACAGAGTATGTTGGGACGTCACTGGTGACGATTGGGGACTCGGGTGTAGTGATGAAGCGAATGATAGTTTATCGTTTTCCATGTCAGTAGAGCTGGGCTGGTGGTGATCCAGTGCCTTGAGTTCTGAGCTGGTACAAAGCTGACAATCAGGCACCTCTAAATTGATGAGATCGCAACAGCTGTGAACAATATTGTCAATGTAGAAGTCTATATCAATGTCAGCAAACTCCGAAGATAGCGTCAGGTGCGTCTCCAAGTACTCCAAGCTATGTTCAGCATGTGCGTGGTGACCGCTCTTCTGCGAATTGTGGGATCTCATACATCCTTCAAGAGCCATTTCTATGCTACTTAACTTGATATCGAGAGCCGAAAAAGTATTCTAATGCCCTTCACAATGGGAGTGCTTGACGTCGAATGATGATGAACTAGACGGAGCAGATCATTTTATACTTCACTTTTCGTGTCAATGTAATGTAATTGCAATTAACTTCTGACACATTCCGATAAACGTTGAGCATGGCCAGGTGATGACATCAATTTATTAACATCTGACATCTGAGTATTTTGAGGTGTTGGTGACAGCGAGCAATCGAATGATGCTCAATGCCTCACATTAATTGCAATAGTATAAAGACCACGTGTGCCACAATTTTGACGGACGACATGATTAGTTATAACAATGGCATATGACATTTGCCTACAGGACGGATTCGAAGGGTTTCCGCTCTAACGGATGAACCGTAACTGGGGATGTAAAACAATATAACAGATGAAAGAAGAATCCTGCCACAGAACCGTTGACTAAATTAAATACGACTAAAAGGCGCATATTTTGGAAACTCTATTTGGTTTCATATTGAATTTATTAGGGTGAACATTACCATGAAATCGTAGACTGCATATCATATGCAAATACCGTGAAATAAGAATGGTGTTGATCAAAGCTATGACATTGATCGTGTGAGAATTCCTCGAAGGCGGCGAAAGTATTGACTCAAATGTAATACTACCATTGTAGCGGCATATCATACGGCATATTTATTTGCGTGGCATATATGGTGTCACACATATTTGGGGATCATATATAACGCCTTTTGAAGCCCTGTGGCGTTTGTCGAGTACAACAACGCTGCATAAGAATCTGTGCTTGCGTGTTGAGCTGTAATTAGTCGCTATGCTAATTCTTACTAAATGTATACGGCATTTCGTCATACATCGAACGGAGCCTTTTTGATTGAAATGGCGTTTGCTGGACGTAGTCGTTAAGTTATAGGTTACTGACTTCATTTTCCTCGATATATGCTGAGTTGGATGATATGGATTTGGACGAAGAGAATGAAGGGATTCATGTATATTGTGCATAAATAATGTTTTTATTGATTGATGATCTTATGTACAATGCATGTTATGAAATATTCGATACAATATTACACAAACTCTTGGCAATCACTGCTAAATTATACACAGGAGAACCAGTTTCTTGTATTAGTTAGACAGAAAAGTGGTGTAGGTATTCATCCGGGATGGCGATCGCTGGAACCTGGGAGTAATCAGACCACATCGGTTTCATGGCCTTTGTGACATGAATGATATCTTTACATTCGTTGAATCCCGGCGTGTGTTGTGATGCTGGGTAACTACTGTCGGTAGTGATGGCATGCAGCTGTTGAGACTGTGACGCACATTGGGTGCGATTCTGCTGCTGGATGCGCCGCGGGCTTGACGCCTCTGGAAACAACCGTTGGTAAAATCTTCTACAGATAGTGGATGGATGGACCAATAGAAACCCCGATTTCCTTTGCTGCGTTGCCCCTTGACGAAACACTCGTTGACGGAGAGGTTGTGACGAACGCTGATCCTCCAGGCGCACTTGGTCGTCTGATAATAAGGATAATTGTCCAGAATCCATTGATAGATATCAGCCACAAGCATTTCACCCTCTGATGTACTCATAATGGCCTTAGCTATCATGACAATGAATGAATCAGTTGGCTTTTGCTGAATGGCCAACATGTTGGCCGTTGCCGTCTTGGTTTGGTCAACATCATCATTAGAAACGGTCATGTAAGAAACTCGTATCCACATATGATGCATTATCAGGCTCCGCCACGTTGTACAGAGTATGTTGGGACGTCACTGGTGACGATTGGGGACTCGGGTGTAGTGGTGAAGCGAATGATAGTTTATCGTCTTCCATGTCAATAGAGCTGGGCTGGTGGTGATCCAGTACCTTGAGTTCTGAGTTGGTAAAAAGCTGACAATCAGGCCCCTCTAAGTTGATGAGATCGCAACAGTTGTGAACAATATCGTCAATGTAGAAGTCTATATCAATGTCAGCAAACACCGAAGATAGCGTCAGGTGCGCCTCCAAGTACTCCAAGCTATGTTCAGCATGTGCGTGGTGACCGCTCTTCTGCGAATTGTGGGATCTCATACATCCTTCAATAGCCATTTCTATGCTACTGAACTTAATATCGACAGCCGAAAAAGTATTCTAATGCCCTTCACAATGGGAGTGCTTGACATCGAATGATGATGAACTAGACGGAGCAGATCATTTTATACTTCACTTTTCGTGTCAATTTAATGTAATTGCAATTAACTTCTGACACATTCCGATAAACGTTGAGCATGGCCAGGTGATGACATCAATTAATTAACATCTGACATCTGAGTATTTTGAGGTGTTGGTGACAGCAAGCAATCGAATGATGCTCAATGCCTCACATTAATTGCAATAGTATAAAGACCACGTGTGCCACAAATTTGACGGACGACATGATTAGTTATAACAGTGGCATATGACATTTGCCTACAGCACGGATTCGAAGGGTTTCCGCTCTAACGGATGAACCGTAACTGGGGATGTAAAACAATATAACAGATGACATAGAATCCTGCCACAGAACCGTTGACTAAATTAAATATGACTAAAAGGCGCATATTTTGGAAACTCTATTTGGTTTCATATTGAATTTATTAGGGTGAACATTACCATGAGATCGTAGGCGGCATATCATATGCAAATACCGTGAAATAAGAATGGTGTTGATCAAAGCTATGACATTGATCGTGTGAGAATTCCTCGAAGTCGGCGAAAGTATTGACTCAAATGTAATACTACCATTGTAGCGGCATATCATACGGCATATTTATTTGCGTGGCATATATGGTGTCACACATATTTGGGGATCATATATAACGCCTTTTGAAGCCCAGTGGCGTTTGTCGAGTACAACAACGCTGCATAAGAATCTGTGCTTGCGTGTTGAGCTGTAATTAGTCGCTATGCTAATTCTTACTAAATGTATACGGCATTTCGTCATACATCGAACGGAGCCTTTTTGATTGAAATGGCGTTTGCTGGACGTAGTCGTTAAGTTATAGGTTACTGACTTCATTTTCCTCGATATATGCTGAGTTGGATGATATGGATTTGGACGAAGAGAATGAAGGGATTCATGTATATTGTGCATAAATAATGTTTTTATTGATTGATGATCTTATGTACAATGCATGTTATGAAATATTCGATACAATGTTACACAAACTCTTGGCAATCACTGCTAAATTATACACAGGACAACCAGTTTCTTGTATTAGTTAGACAGAAAAGTGGTGAAGGTATTCATCCGGGATGGCGATCGCTGGAACCTGGGAGTAATCAGACCACATCGGTTTCATGGCCTTTGTGACATGAATGATATCTTTACATTCGTTGAATCCCGGCGTGTGTTGTGATGCTGGGTAACTACTGTCGGTAGTGATGGCATGCAGCTGTTGAGACTGTGACGCACATTGGGTGCGATTCTGCTGATGGATGCGCCGCGGGCTTGACGCCTCTGGAAACAACCGTTGGTAAAATCTTCTACAGATAGTGGATGGATGGACCAATAGAAACCCCGATTTCCTTTGCTGCGTTGCCCCTTGACGAAACACTCGTTGACGGAGAGGTTGTGACGAACGCTGATCCTCCAGGCGCACTTGGTCGTCTGATAATAAGGATAATTGTCCAGAATCCATTGATAGATATCAGCCACAAGCATTTCACCGTCTGATGTACTCATAATGGCCTTAGCTATCATGGCAATGAATGAATCAGTTGGCTTTTGCTGAATGGCCAACATGTTGGCCGTTGCCGTCTTGGTTTGGTCAACATCATCATTAGAAACGGTCATGTAAGAAACTCGTATCCACATATGATGCCTTATCAGGCTCCGCCACGTTGTACAGAGTATGTTGGGACGTCCCTGGTGACGATTGGGGACTCGGGTGTAGTGGTGAAGCGAATGATAGTTTATCGTCTTCCATGTCAGTAGAGCTGGGCTGGTGGTGATCCAGTGCCTTGAGTTCTGAGCTGGTACAAAGTTGACAATCAGGCACCTCTAAATTGATGAGATCGCAACAGCTGTGAACAATATTGTCAATGTAGAAGTCTATATCAATGTCAGCAAACACCGAAGATAGCGTCAGGTGCGCCTCCAAGTACTCCAAGCTATATTCAGCATGTGCGTGGTGACCGCTCTTCTGCGAATTGTGGGATCTCATACATCCTTCAAGAGCCATTTCTATGCTACTTAACTTGATATCGACAGCCGAAAAAGTATTCTAATGCCCTTCACAATGGGAGTACTTGACATCGAATGATGATGAACTAGACGGAGCAGATCATTTTATACTTCACTTTTCGTGTCAATTTAATGTAATTGCAATTAACTTCTGACAAATTCCGATAAACGATGAGCATGGCCAGGTGATGACATCAATTAATTAACATCTGACGTCTGAGTATTTTGAGGTGTTGGTGACAGCAAGCAATCGACTGATGCTCAATGCCTCACATGAATTGCAATAGTATAAAGACCACGTGTGCCACAAATTTGACGGACGACATGATTAGTTATAACAGTGGCATATGACACTTGCCTACAGCACGGATTCGAAAGGTTTCCGCTCTAACGGATGAACCGTAACTGGGGATGTAAAACAATATAACAGATGACATAGAATCCTGCCACAGAACCGTTGACTAAATTAAATATGACTAAAAGGCGCATATTTTGGAAACTCTATTTGGTTTCATATTGAATTTATTAGGGTGAACATTACCATGAAATCGTAGACTGCATATCATATGCAAATACCGTGAAATAAGAATGGTGTTAATCAAAGCTATGACATTGATCGTGTGAGAATTCCTCGAAGTCGGCGAAAGTATTGACTCAAATGTAATACTACCATTGTAGCGGCATATCATACGGCATATTTATTTGCGTGGCATATATGGTGTCACACATATTTGGGGATCATATATAACGCCTTTTGAAGCCCTGTGGCGTTTGTCGAGTACAACAACGCTGCATAAGAATCTGTGCTTGCGTGTTGAGCTGTAATTAGTCGCTATGCTAATTCTTACTAAATGTATACGGCATTTCGTCATACATCGAACGGAGCCTTTTTGATTGAAATGGCGTTTGCTGGACGTAGTCGTTAAGTTATAGGTTACTGACTTTATTTTCCTCGATATATGCTGAGTTGGATGATATGGATTTGGACGAAGAGAATGAAGGGATTCATGCATATTGTGCATAAATAATGTTTTTATTGATTGATGATCTTATGTACAATGCATGTTATGAAATATTCGATACAATATTACACAAACTCTTGGCAATCACTGCTAAATTATACACAGGAGAACCAGTTTCTTGTATTAGTTAGACAGAAAAGTGGTGTAGGTATTCATCCGGGATGGCGATCGCTGGAACCTGGGAGTAATCAGACCACATCGGTTTCATGGCCTTTGTGACATGAATGATATCTTTACATTCGTTGAATCCCGGCGTGTGTTGTGATGCTGGGTAACTACTGTCGGTAGTGATGGCATGCAGCTGTTGAGACTGTGACGCACATTGGGTGCGATTCTGCTGCTGGATGCGCCGCGGGCTTGACGCCTCTGGAAACAACCAGAAGCTGTAATTAGTCGCTATGTTAATTCTTACTAAATGTATACGGCATTTCGTCATACATCGAACGGAGCCTTTTTGATTGAAATGGCGTTTGCTGTACGTAGTCGTTAAGTTATTGATTGATTGATTGATTTTATTTATTTCCTCCATTTGCTGGAGAGTTACATGAAATCCAATTACAAGTAACACAACTCACATAACACCAAACGTGAAAAGGGAACTAAATAACAACAAAAGAAAGCTCTAACGAGTACGTATTCACTGGGTACCTATCCGCTAGGTATATCGGGCCAGGTCAGTAGTACCTCAGGGTACGTTCATATGCGAGGACTTGCCACGCACTCGCACAAACGCTCAAGAAAACAGCGCGCTCATTGGCTGATAACGGCATGTTTGGACGTTTGCCTAGAATTAAGGCTGTTTGTTCCTTTTCTTCACAGTTGTAAATAAATGCACTTAATTGAACACTGCAGAGGTTTGTCAAGTGGGTCCAAAAAGATTCTCTAGCTGGTAAATACGTACAACATGAGTGAATGTAGTGGGCCAGGCCATCTGAGTAGACCTTCCCGCAATAGTTACACACATGTACTTCGTGTTCCTCGCTTATTACACAATTAAGGCGGGCGAGATCTCGATACTGTCGTCGGAGGCAGGGACTAATTTTTTCTAGGGGCCAAATTGGATGCATCTGTTGCAATTCCCCGCGAACCTCTCTCAATCGCTCAAATTTAACTCCACTGGTAAATGGGGGATAGTTTGCGTACCACCAGTCCCTTATGTTAGCATTAACAAGGCGCTTCCACTCCACTTTTGAGGGGAAGGAACCATCAGCGTAGAACTGATTGAAATAACTCAGCAAATTATATTTCATAAATATATCAACTAAGTCGCTTACAAAGCCACCTTGCTGCGCTCTATGGGTTTTGGTTTGAAATTGACGCAGACGCTCTACGAAAACAGCCTTAGCTAGTTTAGTATCATTAAGGCGACAAAGGCTGCCACAAAAATATAATTTTTTACGATCGATCTCGCACAGTAGGTGGTTTTCATTTAACATAGATAAGCTTATCGTTATGCTTGCCCTCTTTGAGAAACCTTGAATAACTCGGAGGGCAGACGCGTGAGCACGCTCTAGCTTCTTGATTTCTTGCTTGGTCTGTTTGTTCCAAAGCTCCGCCCCATAGAGAGCACGTGGCAATACCACAGTCCGGTAAAGCTTTAATGCCGTAAGGCAGCTCATGCTTGAGCCCGAAACTCCTTTCCCGATTATGGCCATTAAAGTTCTCCGAATTTTCATAGTTACCTCCTCAGCTCTCCCTAGCGTCTGTTGCTGAGCGTTCAGTTTCACACCAACATGAGTATATTCGGTCACTTCTTCGATTCTTTCATCATACAGAAAAATGTTTGTCTTGAAAAGTCTTTCTTTCTTACGTTTTCGCGACTCCAAAAACCATCAACTTTGATTTAACAGGGTTATAACTAAATCTCCATTGGCGACTATAATTTTCACATATGTCCACAAGACCCTGCAGGCCCTTTGCAGTGAGGGCGCAGAGAGCTATGTCGTCGGCTTGTAGGATACCACCGGATGGCACTGAACCCGTCCTGGCCCCTAGAGGGCACGTACTTAATGTAACTGCCAAGTCGTGAATAAAAATCATATAATACCATGGACCCATAATCGATCCCTGTCGGACGGATCTACATATGGGAATATCCTTAGAGGCAACACCTTTACAAACCACATTTGATACCATGTATTCATATGACGCGTATAACTAACGCCAGAATTTTCCACGCACACCAAATTCGTGCAACTTAACAAATAACCCACAATGCCACACCGTGTCAAAAGCGCTAGATGAATCGAGTAGTCCAAGAAATAAACGCGAATTTTGTTCACAATTATATTGGATGCACTCTTGCACTTCGTAAGAAGCAAACAAACTGCACATGGACTTCTGGTATGCATTCTGATTAGCAGAAGGAAACTTTAAACCAGTGCGCGCTATCCAAGTTTTGAATTTTACCAATATTTTTTTTTTCGAACAACTTCGATATAACCGTTAACAACGAAATGCCCCTGTAATTTTTTCGGTCATCTTCGTATTTTCGCGATCCTTTGTATAGGGTATAAATTAAACCTCTTTTCATCTCCACTGGGACATATTCATGTATATAAATAGCATCAAACAACTTTGTCAGGCAAATTACGAGGTTCGACCCTCCAAACGTCAGATGCTCGTTGGTCAAACCATCATGGCCGCCTTTCTTTCCCGGCTTCAGTTTCTTAAGTTCGTCTTCTATCTCGGAAGGCGTAAACTCCTGACATATATCATCAGTTTCGTCAGCCGTTAAAAGTTTCAAACGACTTACATAGTTTCGGACATACGCATTTGTTACTTCGTCGAATTGACTATCATCGTTTACTGACGTGCTCGTGTCGTCTGCCTGATACAAATTAGTGAAATAATCAAACCAGACAGCGGCTTGTTCTTCGTGGCCGCGATGGGCTACACCATCTACTATGAGGGGGCGATTAACCACACCTTTCTTTTTGCGACACTTGTTGATCATGGACCAAAACTTCTTTTGGTCAATTTCGCAATATTTGTCTAGCTCGTAGAAAAAGCTTTGCTCTTCTTCGTGGCGTAACTTTCGCAAATGCAATCTAAATCGACGCTTTAAATCTTTATACCGTTTGTAATCCTCATTATTGGGGTCTCGGGGGCGCCCATGGCTAACCCACTGCTTGCGAGCGTCGTACATTGACTTATGGTGAGTTTTCAGACCCATTTTCCAGAACGGTTTGAGATAGCGTTTGTAAGTTGCTTTGGGAATTCCGGCCTCAGATGCGAGCATCAAAATATTTACCAGTTGTGAGTAGTAAGACTAAATCTCAATCTTATCGTTAACGATGCGGTCGCCGAGAGGCTCTAGCATGCAATTAACCGGCCCCGTGTATCGGTCGAAAATACATTGAGCGCTCAACTTATTCCACTTAAAGGTAGGCGCAGATGGAGTACTGTCTGGCCTGTTAAAGACCTGAATGTTAAAGCTAGCAATTATTGGTAAGTGATCCGAAGAGTTCAACTCGTGATCATCAGCTACTGTAGCCGAAATAACTAAATCACGGTGATGAATTTGAATAAGAATGTGATCTATCAATGTTTGGGGCCCACCGTCAAAAGGACAGTATGTATATGCTGGTCCCGTACACATATCTTCTACAGATAATGAACACATCTCCAGTAGACAAATGAACCTCTGTAACTCTCTCGATCTCGAGCTGGGGACACTTCGGCACCTAGCTCCTTCTATCTGTCCATTAAGGTCACCTACAATAATCACTTCAGAAAACGTAACATACTCGCTGTATAAGATACTGAGGAGCTCCAAACAGTCACGGTACAATTCAATGTCGGAGTTAGTGGAGGGCAAATATGCAGCTAGTATCGTTACATACAGCTTTTCTCCGATTTGCAAGCAAATACCAGTAATCCGGTCACAGTCACACGGGACTTGTGAAATGTACGCAGAGAGGCTGTCCCGCCATAAAATTGCTACTCCACCTTTCCCTCTTTTGTATGTTTGCTGAGCGTTTAGGCTACTGTCAGCAACTCCGCAGGACCTGTAATCCCGTTCAATGCTGTCGCAGAAGCTAAGACTCTCGTGAAATTACCAGTGTTCACATAACACAAGAATGTCTAAATCATAACTTTTGAGCAAGTGACTGATATACGGAGTATTTCGCATTATACCCTGGCAGTTGAAAGTACTAAGCCTGAGGCTGTTTATCTGATTGAGTTGTTCTGGCATAATATATTCTAGTGGATTGGGACCTTGTCCCTGAGTCTGTTTTACTACTTCGTTGAAAGTGCCATTTTCTGTAATATATGCCAGATGGAAGTACCAGGGTTTTGAATGTGTCTGTGTCACATGAGCTAATGGCTAGTCTAACGCCCTGCCCCGCTCCCTCATGTTTACTAGGGAGAAGTTTGACAGCCGCGGGCTTTACACCATGATTGTCGAAAAATGCGCAAACTGCCTCCTCCGTCGCAGATCGTACTACATTTCCTAAATATTATGTTTCAGTGGAATCGACCTTGGTGTGTGCACCAAAGAAGGCGCCGTTCTCTTTTACTTTATTATGACGTGATCTGGTAATGACTGGTATAAAGTTCTGCAGATCTGTCCCGGTGTCCCTCTCCTGTCCAGACGCCTGTCGTGCTCTGGCAGTAGACGGCGCCGTCGGCGAGGCGCTCACAGCAGCGGGTTCACCGGATGATGGCGCTGCTCCCTCGTTGTTTGTCGAAAGGCGTCTCGTAGACTCGGCAGGGTTCTGATGCGCTGCGGGTGCGGCATTTGATTGGCTACATGTGTCGGCCATGTGGCGGGAACCGGTCTCGTCGGTTGCGATGTCACTTCGGGTCGGGGATGACCGAGCAATTGACGTCTGTTGGGAGTCGGGCCTGCGAGTCGGGGGCTGGCGACCCTGGGAGGCTTGGCTTGTCGCGGGTGACGCCCAAGCCGTCGATGGGCGCTTGGCTGCAGCTGTTGCCGGCGCCGCCACCCTACATGCGGCCTCGCTGTATGATTGCGGGGTGCCTGAATCACGAGGACTCCTCTCTCGGCAGTAAGCCTCCAGGTTCTTAAAAGATTTGTGTAGAAGTCCCGTCTTTTCGCGCAGAGCAGTAATGCTTGTAGAATTGCTAGACACCCGCTGCATCGTTTCCTGCGTATCATTTTCGACGGCTCTTTGTCTTTCTTTGACAGACTTTAATTGGCTCTTTACGGTCGTGACTGCCGCGTCTCCTGGTTCGCGCAGGTTTGCGACAGCCTGCGTGACATGAGCCACTGATTGCGCGATCCTGTGAAGTGCGTTTTTGCCGCCTCAGCTTCTCCGTTATCTCGTTGAAGTCAGCGGCAAGACGTTCCATCTTCGTATCAAGTCTCTCTGATATAGCGCGTACACCGTCCTTGAGGGACTGGACCTCTTCAGCCCACTTCTCTGTTTCGGACCGCATGCTGGCGATGGCCCCTCGGATTTCTTTTTCTTTTTCCGCGTTTTTCTGCTTTATTTTCTGTGTCTTATCAGTATGGCCCGTTCTGGCTTTCTCCAGTTCCTTTTTGAGGAAGGAAGATTCAGTTTCAAGGACGGCCACTCGATCGGTCAATTGACACACCGCATCTTGCAATGATACCACCATATTACCGTTGATGCAACGGGTTTCGCATCCAGATGTTCTTGTCGACGATGTCTCGCTGGTTGGTGTGCACCTGAACTCATCCTGTACGTCTTCAGCGGATCCGCCCTCGATAAAGTGCAACAGCTTGAAGCAATCCACCGCCAGGCGGCGACAGAATGCAAGTTCACTCTCCTGGCGAGTTTTTCGGCGCAATATAGTGAGGGTGGAGGGACAGTCCGGTCTCTCTCGCGTAAGGCTGATCAGGTTTTCCTTGGCGTCAAGGATGCCCTGAGACCAACCACGTGACAGTTCTATCACCTGCTCGACGAAGGCGTCCTGCGGCAGAGAATAGATGGACCTGCGCAGACTGTCAATCAACTGGTGTGCTGTGGCCTGTGACGTAGGTGCAATGCTGCTCGTAGTGCTCGCCTCGTTCTCAGGGTGCCATTGGGTGTAGCTATATTCCACGTCACTGAAGAGGCCAGCAAGTCGAGCGAAGTGCGGATTTCACCTGCTAGCTCACCAGCTGGATGATTCATGCTCGCAGTGAGAAGCAAAGCCCCGTAATTTCACTTGGCTTGAAGTGATCGACGCATGAGTTTAGACGGTGGCATGTTAGTTTCTTCTTGGCTTACAACGAGAATTGCTCAGCATGTCGTCCGCGAAAAATGCCGGCTTCAAGTTCCAATTCTTCTGCAGTCCACATAAATATCACCTAAAGTCACAAATAACACACAAAGTAGATCACTTTGGCCGATACCTGGTCAAAATCCGTGGTCTTTGTATCCTTATGTACAATATCCGTTTAAGCAGAATGTTGGCAGACACCGATAAACGCCTCGAAATTCGAGAGATTCGAGAGCCAAAACAAAACTGGCGTTAGCAACAAAAGCCTACAGTCTAAAACTGTAATTAGTCGCTATGCTAATTCTTACTAAATGTATACGGCATTTCGTCATACATCGAACGGAGCCTTTTTGATTGAAATGGCGTTTGCTGTACGTAGTCGTTAAGTTATAGTTTACTGACTTCATTTTGCTCAATATATGCCGAGTTGGATGATATGGATTTGGACGAAGACAATGAAGGGATTCATGTATATTGTGCATAAATAATGTTTTTATTGATTGATGATCTTATGTACAATGCATGTTATGAAACATTCGATACAATGTTACACAAACTGTTGGCAATCACTGCTAAATTATACACAGGACAACGAGTTTCTTGTATTAGTTAGACAGAAAAGTGGTGAAGGTATTCATCCGGGATGGCGATCGCTGGAACCTGGGAGTAATCAGACCACATCGGTTCCATGGCCTTTGTGGCATGAATGATATCTTTACATTCGTTGAATCCCGGAGTGTGTTGTGATGCTGGGTAACTACTGTCGGTAGTGATGGCATGCAGCTGTTGAGACTGTGACGCACATTGGGTGCGATTCTGCTGCTGGATGGATGGACCAATAGAAACCCCGATTTCCTTTGCTGCGTTGCCCCTTGACGAAACACTCGTTGATGGAGAGGTTGTGATGAACGCTGATCCTCCAGGCGCACTTGGTCGTCTGATAATAAAGATAATTGTCCAGAATCCATTGATAGATATCAGCCACAAGCATTTCACCGTCTGATGTACTCATAATGGCCTTAGCTATCATGGCAATGAATGAATCAGTTGGCTTTTGCTGAATGGCCAACATGTTGGCCGTTGCCGTCTTGGTTTGGTCATCATCACCATTAGAAACGGTCATGTAAGAAACTCGTATCCACATATGATGCATTATCAGGCTCCGCCACGTTGAACAGAGTATGTTGGGACGTCACTGGTGACGATTGGGGACTCGGGTGTAGTGGTGAAGCGAATGATAGTTTATCGTTCTCCATGTCAGTAGAGCTGGGCTGGTGGTGATCCAGTGCCTTGAGTTCTGAGCTGGTACAAAGCTGACAATCAGGCGCCTCTAAATTGATGAGATCGCAACAGCTGTGAACAATATTGTCAATGTAGAAGTCTATATCAATGTCAGCAAACTCCGAAGATAGCGTCAGGTGCGCCTCCAAGTACTCCAAGCTATATTCAGCATGTGCGTGGTGACCGCTCTTCTGCGAATTGTGGGATCTCATACATCCTTCAAGAGCCATTTCTATGCTACTTAACTTGATATCGACAGCCGAAAAAGTATTCTAATGCCCTTCACAATGGGAGTACTTGACATCGAATGATGATGAACTAGACAGAGCAGATCATTTTATACTTCACTTTCTGTGTCAATTTAATGTAATTGCAATTAACTTCTGACAAATTCCGATAAACGTTGAGCATGGCCAGGTGATGACACCAATTAATTAACATCTGACGTCTGAGTATTTTGAGGTGTTGGTGACAGCAAGCAATCGAATGATGCTCAATGCCTCACATTAATTGCAATAGTATAAAGACCACGTGTGCCACAAATTTGACGGACGACATGATTAGTTATAACAGTGGCATATGACATTTGCCTACAGGACGGATTCGAAGGGTGACCGCTCTAACGGATGAACCGTAACTGGGGATGTAAAACAATATAACAGATGACATAGAATCCTGCCACAGAACCGTTGACTAAATTAAATATGACTAAAAGGCGCATATTTTGGAAACTCTATTTGGTTTCATATTGAATTTATTAGGGTGAACATTACCATGAAATCGTAGGCGGCATATCATATGCAAATACCGTGAAATAAGAATGGTGTTGATCAAAGCTATGACATTGATCGTGTGCGAATTCCTCGAAGTCGGCGAAAGTATTGACTCAAATGTAATACTACCATTGTAGCGGCATATCATACGGCATATTTATTTGCGTGGCATATATGGTGTCACACATATTTGGGGATCATATATAACGCCTTTTGAAGCCCTGTTGCGTTTTTCGAGTACAACAACGCTGCATAAGAATCTGTGCTTGCGTGTTGAGCTGTAATTAGTCGCTATGCTAATTCTTACTAAATGTATACGGCATTTCGTCATACATCGAACGGAGCCTTTTTGATTGAAATGGCGTTTGCTGTACGTAGTCGTTAAGTTATAGTTTACTGACTTCATTTTGCTCAATATATGCCGAGTTGGATGATATGGATTTGGACGAAGAGAATGAAGGGATTCATGTATATTGTGCATAAATAATGTTTTTCTGGATTGATGATCTTATGTACAATGCATGTTATGAAATATTCGATACAATGTTACACAAACTCTTGGCAATCACTGTTAAATTATACACAGGACAACGAGTTTCTTGTATTAGTTAGACAGAAAAGTGGTGAAGGTATTCATCCGGGATGGCGATCGCTGGAACCTGGGAGTAATCAGACCACATCGGTTTCATGGCCTTTGTGGCATGAATGATATCTTTACATTCGTTGAATCCCGGCGTGTGTTGTGATCCTGGGTAACTACTGTCGGTAGTGATGGCATGCAGCTGTTGAGACTGTGACGCACATTGTGTGCGATTCTGCTGCTGGATGCGCCGCGGGCTTGACGCCTCTGGAAACAACCGTTGGTAAAATCTTCTACAGATAGTGGATAGATGGACCAATAGAAACCCCGATTTCCTTTGCTGCGTTGCCCCTTGACGAAACACTCGTTGACGGAGAGGTTGTGACGAACGCTGATCCTCCAGGCGCACTTGGTCGTCTGATAATAAGGATAATTGTCCAGAATCCATTGATAGATATCAGCCACAAGCCTTTCACCGTCTGATGTACTCATAATGGCCTTAGCTATCATGGCAATGAATGAATCAGTTGGCTTTTGCTGAATGGCCAACATGTTGGCCGTTGCCGTCTTGGTTTGGTCATAATCACCATTAGAAACGGTCATGTAATCATCTTGTTCTGCAATCTGCAGAGCCTCTACTCGACAAGAGTAGCTGATGTTGTCAAAGAAATAATTGTTGTGGGGACCTGGACAAGGCGTGGCTATTTCTTGTGGAAGGTTGCAACAGTTTCCCATAAGCAAGAAACTCGTATCCACATATGATGCATTATCAGGCTCCGCCACGTTGTACAGAGTATGTTGGGACGTCACTGGTGACGATTGGGGACTCGGGTGTAGTGGTGAAGCGAATGATAGTTTATCGTCTTCCAGGTCAGTAGAGCTGGGCTGGTCGTGATCCAGTACCTTGAGTTCTGAGCTGGTAAAAAGCTTACAATCAGGCACCTCTAAATTGATGAGATCCCAACAGCTGTGAACAATATCGTCAATGTAGAAGTCTATATCAATGTCAGCAAACTCCGAAGATAGCGTCAGGTGCGCCTCCAAGTACTCCAAGCTATATTCAGCATGTGCGTGGTGACCGCTCTTCTGCGAATTGTGGGATCTCATACATCCTTCAAGAGCCATTTCTATGCTACTTAACTTGATATCGACAGCCGAAAAAGTATTCTAATGCCCTTCACAATGGGATTGCTTGACATCGAATGATGATGAACTAGACGGAGCAGATTATTTTATACTTCACTTTTCGTGTCAATTTAATGTAATTGCAATTAACTTCTGGCACATTCCGATAAACGTTGAGCATGGCCAGGTGATGACATCAATTAATTAACATCTGACATCTGAGTATTTTGAGGTGTTGGTGACAGCAAGCAATCGAATGATGCTCAATGCCTCACATTAATTGCAATAGTATAAAGACCACGTGTGCCAAAAATTTGACGGACGACATGATTAGTTATAACAGTGGCATATGACATTTGCCTACAGTACGGATTCGAAGGGTTTCCGCTCTAACGGATGAACCGTAACTGGGGATGTAAAACAATATAACAGATGACATAGAATCCTGCCACAGAACCGTTGACTAAATTAAATATGACTAAAAGGCGCATATTTTGGAAATTCTATTTGGTTTCATATTGAATTTATTAGGGTGAGCATTACCATGAAATTGTAGGCGGCATATCATATGCAAATACCGTGAAATAAGAATGGTGTTGATCAAAGCTATGACATTGATCGTGTGCGAATTCCTCGAAGTCGGCGAAAGTATTGTCTCAAATGTAATACTACCATTGTAGCGGCATTTCATACGGCATATTTATTTGCGTGGCATATATGGTGTCACACATATTTGGGGATCATATATAACGCCTTTTGAAGCCCTGTGGCGTTTGTCGAGTACAACAACGCTGCATAAGAATCTGTGCTTGCGTGTTGAGCTGTAATTAGTCGCTATGCTAATTCTTACTAAATGTATGCGGCATTTCGTCATAGATCGAACGGAGCCTTTTTGATTGAAATGGCGTTTGCTGGACGTTGTCGTTAAGTTATAGTTTACTGACTTCATTTTCCTCGATATATGCTGAGTTGGATGATATGGATTTGGACGAAGAGAATGAAGGGATTCATGTATATTGTGCATAAATAATGTTTTTATTGATTGATGATCTTATGTACAATGCATGTTATGAAATATTCGATACAATGTTACACAAACTCTTGGCGAAGGTGGTGAAGGTATTCATCCGGGATGGCGATGGCTGGAACCTGGGAGTAATCAGACCACATCGGTTTCATGGCCTTTGTGGCATGAATGATATCTTTACATTCGTTGAATCCCGGGGTGTGTTGTGATGCTGGGTAACTACTGTCGGTAGTGA